>JAAGEH010000014.1:1936315-2263642 GCA_011751065.1 Lasiurus cinereus | reverse complement strand
AACATAATTATTTTGCTATTTTCTCTATGTAACCTGGAAATTGGAAGCATCTAGCCAATATCCCTGCCAAAATTAGAATAAAGTATTTGGCAAAAAGGGATGTGTGGATATTTTAAATGACTCATCACTCTGTGCTTAATGGCCAAAGTTGTTTCTATCTTTCTAATTAGGTTGCAATGCACTAATAAGAACTTACCAAGCAACACATATTTTAAATAATAAATTATCCTTTTTTCTGTGCCTTTTGTTCTATAGTATTAGATAGTATGTATGGTTTTATTCAATTGTTTTACAAGCCATATTGTAACACTATGGCTGTGAAGAAAATACTATTAATATTGTTATCTTCGTGAAAACAATAACATTAAAATTACATAATATACTAGAGGCTCGATGAATGAAGAATCATGTAAGTATGGGCCTTCCTTTCCCTGGCTGCCAGCACCGCCTTCACTCAGGCCAGACTTTCTGTCTTTGCTCTGTCCCAGAGCTCTTTTCCACCTTCCCACCCTGCCCAGAGACCCAGAGCAGCTGGGGCAATGTGGAATGCCTGTGTCATCACCATGGCGACGCTGCAAGCATCCTGCCTCCAGCCTCTTGGCACCTGTATATGCAAATTAATCTGCCATCTTAATTGGGTTCTTTTGCATACTTACTTATGATTGGCTGGTGGGCGTCATGAAGGTACATTCAATTTTCATCTTTCTCTTTTATTAGTGTAGATAGGCAAGTTAAATTCAACCAATTTTAAAGTGATAAAAGGTATTTTAAATTATAATATTTTAGCTGCCTTGCCCTTTACCAGTGGTCGGCAAACTGAGGCTCATAAGGCACAGGTAGCTCTTTGGCCTCTTGTGTGTGGCTCTTCCACAAAATACCATGGCCTAGGCGAGTCTATTTTGAAGAAGTGGTGTTAAAAGAAGTTTAAGTTTAAAAAATTTGACTCTCAAAAGAAATTTCATTCATTGTAATGTTGATATTTGGCTCTGTTGATATGAGTTTGCCGACCACTACCCTTTACTATTTAATTCATAAATACCTTTATAAAGTTATCAATGAACATCTTACATTAATAGAAATCAGTGGATTAATTGGTCTTAACCAGAATGTTTCTTCCTGTTTGTCCTTATTTGTGACTTGAAAGAAAAAATATTATGTTTTTCTTTTGGTATGGGACAATAAACTCTATTTTCCAGGCATCCATTTAATGAATTTCAATTATACTTAATGTTTGTGTTATGTGCTGTGGAGAGTTTTTTGTTGTTGTTTTTTTTAAATGTGCTAAGTTATATAACTGCTTTCAAAAAGGTGCTACTTTTGATTAAGAAAAAAGACAAAACATGAAATAATTTGCTTCATTTTTATTTGTGTTCTTATGAGTTCTAAATAAACATATAAACCATAGCTTTAAGTATAAATGCTTATTACCTTATAAGAGTGGATATGAAAGCTAAAAATACTTCCTCTGCTTGAGCTTATTCTTCTGTTTAGTGATTCAAGTAATTATAGAGGATTTATTGTATGACAGGCAGAGAGAAAAGGAGAAATACCTTTATTCTTAAGAAACTCTGAAACACACATGCACACACACACACAATGATTGGTGTTGATGAATGCTATGACTAAAAATAAAACAGGGAGAAAGATTGAAGAGAATGATTATTTCAGACAGGGTAACAAGGGAAAACCACTTGAATATGAAACATACCATCGATCTGAAAGTTGTGAGGGAGAAAGCCATATAATCTCTTCCAGGCAGAGAAAATAGTAAGTGTGGAGGATCCAAGGTAACTTAGCAAGTCATCTTAGCAAGTTTAGAAATAGAAGAGGCCATTGTGACTGAAGTGTGGGAGAGAAGACAATGAAGGAGACAAAGTCTGTGCCACAAAAAAACTGGGAGGTAGGAGGTGGAGGATAAGCAGAACACGTCAAGATGTAGGACATTTTTACAACCCCAAAAAGTTTCCTGAGGCCTGATCTTCAAGTTTATATCCAATAGGATTATAAAATAGTAAATGTTTTTCTCTGGTTTCTTTTCCTTATCATAGTTCCTTCTTAGATTAGCCCTGACCAGGAACTGAACCATGACTTCCTAGTTCATAGGTCAGCACTCAACCACTGAGCCATGTGGGTTAGGGCAGTGGTCGGCAAACTGTGGCTCTTTGTCCCTTGAGTGTGGCTCTTCCATAAAATGCCACAGCCTGGGCGAGTCTATTTTGAAGAAGTGGTGTTAGAAAAAGTTTAAATTTAAAAAATTTGGCTGTCAAAAGAAATTTCAATCATTGTACTATTGATATTTGGCTCTATTGACTAATGAGTTTGCTGACCACTGGTCTAGAATATAATGCCTTTCTTATTGAAGGGTAATATTATATTGTTGGATATCATACTTGTTCTCTATTTTACTGATTATGAACTTTTGTTTATTGTTTACTTTCCAAACTCTGTCATGAATAAAGCTGACATAAACATTATTGTCTAATCTGTTTCCTGACAGTTTTTTGTTTGTTTGTTTGTTTTAGTTAAACACTGAATTTAATTTCTAGGGCTATCATAACAAAGAACCACATACTAAGTGGCTTAAAATAATAGAAATTTATTTGTCTCCCAATTCTGAAAGCTGGAAGTTCAAAATCAATGTGTCATTGGTCACACCATGCTTTCTCTGAAAACTGTAGGGCGATCCTTGTATCTTCCAAGCTTCTGATGTTATGTTAAGAATATTTGCCATAACTTGGCTTACTTAACTCTAATCTCTGACTTCCATCATCATCTGGTATTTCTCAGTGTGTCTCTGTCTTCATAAGTAATCTTCTCATAACATCTTTAGTCTCATTGGCTTAGGGAACCACTGTCCTCCAGTATGACTTCATCTTCATTAATTAATTTAATCTGCAATACCTAAATTTCCTAATAAAGTCAAATTCTGAGATACTGAGAGTCAGAATCTCAACACAGTTTTTTCCGGAAAGAAACAATCCAACCCATAACAAACACTTAAGTGTAGAATTGCCGGCTCACATGGTATGAATATGTATGTGTGTGTTACTTTATATAGACAGCCAAGTTGTTGTACTACTTTACACTCCCACTTCCATGAAAAATGAATGAGAGTTCCAATTTCACACAGCTGTTATAGAAAGGGTAAATTGGTATCTTATGTTGGTTATTTCTCCAATATACTGGTATATTCTTTAATTTCTTGTAGGAAAGTTCATTGTTTTTAGTTTAAAAATCATGAATATGTGAATGAAAATTGCCATAGTGATGTCATTTATGTCAAGAGAACTAAAATGAAAGCGGAATTCCATAAAGAAGTTTGCCTTATGCTCATTCCAATCATGGAACTTTAGGACTTTTGAACTACAGTGGTACCTCGAGATACAAGTTTAATTAGTTCCATAACCTTGAGGCGTGGGAAACTATGAGACGCTCAAGTCACGGTAAACTGGTGGGTCTTGTGCAGCTGCCCGATCCTCATGATTACTGCTATTTCAAAGCAAAAATCGCTCGCTCCACGGCTCGTATCTCAAAAATCTCGTATGTTAGGGCACTCGTATCTCGAGGTACCACTGTAGTAGTAAAACCACATCAAGGACTTCAGTTCTTCAAAATTATAGTAACTAGACTATCTGCATTATTCACCTTGAATGCAGCCAATCTGTTTTAGTAGCTAGCATCCTTCATTCACAAACAAGACCTAAATGAGGTTTGAACTCTGGGACTTTTGTGCTTGTTGTAGAAATATACACAGGAACTTGCTTACCTCACAGACTCATCACCTGCCAATCCTCTTTTTTTCCTTTGGTTGACAACATATTATATTAAATTTTAGCATAGTGGGGATAAAATTTAGCTGTGGGAGTTGATACTGTTATAAACAGAAATATTTTATTTCAAACTAGAGGCCCAGTGCACAGAATTCATACACAGGGCTGGGGGGCTGGGGCCCTCAGCCCAGCCTGTACCCTCTCCAATCTGGGACCCCTTTTGGGATGTCCGACTGCCTCTTTAGGCCTGTCTGATTGCCGCTTTAGGCAATATCCTACTAGATCGGGCCTAAAGTGGACATCCCTCTCACAATCCAGAACTGCTGGCTCCCAACTGCTCACCTGCCTGCCTGCCTGATTGCCCCTAACTGCTTCTGCCTGCCAGCCTGATCACCCCTAACCATTCCCCTGCCAGCCTGATCAATACCTAACTGATCCCCTGCCATCCCGATTGCCCCTAACTGACCTCCCCTGCCAGCCTGGTCATCTTAACTGCCCTACCCTACCAGACTGGTTGCCCCTAACTGCTCTCCCCTGCTGGACAGATCGCCCCTAACTGTCCTCCACTGCCAGACTGGTTTCTCCCAACTTCCCTCCCCTGCAAACCTGGTTGCCTCCAACTGCCCTTCCCTGATGGCCCAGTCACTCCTAGCTTCCCTCCCTTTTCAGCCTGGTTTCCCATAACTGCCTTCTCCTGCCAGCCTGGTCACCCCTAACTGCTCTCCCTTGTCATACTGGTTACCTCCTACTGTCCTCCCCTATAGGCCTGGTCCCCGCAACTACCCACTCCTGAAGGCCTGGTTTCCCCCAACTGCCCTCCCCTGCAGGCCTGATCTTCCCCAACTGCCCTCTCTTTTAGGCCTGGTCACCCCAACTGCTCTCCCCTGCAGGCCTTGTTCCTCCCAACTGCCTTCTCCTGATGGCCTAGTCACCCCCACTGCCGTGCCCTGCCAACCATCTTGTGGTGGCCATCTTGTGTTCACATGGGGGCTGCCATCTTTCACCACATGGAGACAGCCATCTTGTGTGTTGGAGTGACGGTCAATTTGCATATTGCTATTTTATTATATAGGATGTTCGTTATTTGTTGATAATATATAGGAATAGAGTTGACTTTTTGTATGTTGACTTAATATCCTAAACCCTTGATAAATTTACTCATTAATTGTAGCAAATAGGTAGATATATTTAGGATATTCTATATAAACAATCATGTCATTTCTTTACACTCTTTATTCATGCTAATTATTTTTCTTGTGTTATTTCTAGTAAATCATTGAACAGAAAATAAGAAGGTAAACATTATAGCATTTCCCCCCTGATTATTATAGAGAAAGTGTTTATTGTACCTTTAGGCTTAATATCGGCTATAAGATTTTGTAGATGCCCTTTGGAAAATATAGGACATTCTTTTTTATTTTTATTTTACTGAATTTTTGAAATCATAAATGGATGAGGATTTTTGTCACATAATTTTTGTGTATCAATTGAAATGATTATGCAGTTTTCATTCTTTATAAGTGGAGTGAAATATTTCAGTTACATTGGAAATGTCAAAATATCACTTGATTACTGGATAAACCTCCCTTTTCCATGTTTTATCACATTTTTGTGTATAGTTGAATTTCATTTGTTATTTTGTGGTGAAAAATTCTGTATCAGGGTTCATAAAAGATATGTTTTTCCTCTCCTTTTCTTGAAATACCTGACCCAGCTTTAAAAAAAGGGTGTTCATTGTAGAATTATAGCCAAGATATGGAGACAATGTAAGTGTCTATCTGTGGGTGAATGGGCCAAAAATGGTGGTATATATACACAATGGAATATTATTCAGCCATAAAAATATCAAATCTCGTCATATACAATAACATGAATGGACATTGAGAGTATTATGCTAAATGAAATGAAACAACATAGATAAAGACAAATACCATGTTGTCTCACTTATATGTGGAATTTGAAACAAACAAACAAACAAACAAACAACCAAGCTCAAAGATAGAGAACAGATTGATGGTTGTCAGAGATGGGAGGGGCTGTAAGGGCAAAATGAGTGAAAGGGCTCAAAAGGAAAAAACATCCTATTACAAAATAAGTAAGTCATGGGGATTCAATATACAACATAGTGACTACAGTTAATAACAGTGTATAGTATATTTGCAAGTTGCTAAAAGAATAGATATTAAAAGTTCTCATCACAAGAAAAAAATTGTAACTATGTATGGCAGTGGATGTTAACTAGACATATTATGGTGAAATACATACAAATATCAAATCACTATGTTGTACACCTGAAACTAATATAATGTTATATATGAACTAGAGACTCACTGCATGGATTCGTGCACCAGTGGGGTCCCTCAGCCTGCCCTGTGGGGATCAGGTCAAAATTGGCTCTCCGTCATCCTCGGAGGGGTCCAGAAAATGAATCTATGAACCAGGCCTCTAGTATGCATATAAGATCTTTGGTTAATCTCTTCCCGGCCACCCTCTTTCCCCCTTTCCTCTGAGATTCATAAGTCTATTCCATGTTTCTATGCCTATGGTTTTGCTCCTGCATTGATTGTCTGCCCCTGATGGTCAGTGGCATCATAGCTATCAGCAGAGGGTCAAATGGTTGGCTAGTCACTTAGGCTTATATATATTTATAGATTAGAGGCCCAGTGCACCAGTGGGGTCCCTCAGCCTGGCATGTATGATTGGGCCAAAACTGGCAGTCTGACATCCCATGAGGGGTCCTGGAGTGCAAAAGGGGACTCTGCAAAGTTGCTGTTGCTTGGCAACTCCTGCATTGAGCATCTGCCCCCTGGTGATCAGTGTGCATCATAGCTACTGGCCAGTCAGCCAGTTGCTTAGGCTTTTATATATATAGATTATATGTCAATTATAAACAAAACATCTCATTTGTTTGCTTCCTGCCAGAAAAACTACTGTCCATGCTATACCCACCTATGCATCACATTTTTAAGTGTTTCTGGCTTTAAATATTTCTCCCTTGCACCATTTTAATTTAATTTTTACTTTAAGCCATTTCAAAGGAACTATGCATGAATCAAATGCCATCCCCAGTCTCCAGTCTCCAAAACTCCCTCTGCTGGCTGCAGTGTGGCTGTAAGACTTCCTAAGCAGGGCTCTGAGGTTGTTCCTGCTGCCACCAGTGTTCAGACAAATCTAAGTCTTTTACTCTGGATAAGATGTTACACCTTACTTGTACTCAAGAAAAATGTGTGTATTGCCTTTGGTTTTTGTTTTATAAAGGTGGAGCTTGTATCTGTTCTTGCTAGTTGTATATACCTGAGAACTTGTGCCATTTATTTTTTGTTTGTTTGTTTGTTTTAATATATTTATTACTTTTTTTTTTTTTTTACAGAGAGAAAGGGAGAGGGACAGAGAGTTTAGAAACATCGATGAGAAACATTGATCAGCTGCCTCCTGCATGGCCCTTACTGAGAATGTGCCCATAACAAAGGCACGTGCCCTTGACTGGAATTGAACCTGGGACCCTTCAGTCTGCAGGCTGACGCTCTATCCACTCAGCCAAATTGACCAGGGCCTTGTGCTGTTTTTTAACCAAAAGAGGAAAGGGGAAATAAAAGCTCATGTACATGAAAAAACAAAACAGAAAGAACCTCAATGAGTCACCACTTAATACTAGGATGATATTTTTTGTTTTTTTAAAAAAGCAAGGCACTAAGTGTTGAGGATGTAGAAAATGTAAAATGCCCAATCTCTTTGGAAGATAGTTTAGTAGTAGTTGCACAGAAAAATGAAATATAGTGTTAACATCTGACTTATCAGTTCCACTCTAAGCTATATAATCAGGAGAATTGAAAACATATACCTAGGCAAAAATTTGTACACACAGGTCAAATCAGCATTATTCATAATAACCTAAAAGTAGATTCAAGCCAAACGCTCATACATGGTGAATAGATTAAAAACTATGATATATCCATATGAGAAAATATTATTTGACAATAAAAATTAAAGATGGATACATTCTATGAGGATGAATCTTGAAACTATTACTCTAAGTTAAAGAAATCAGTCCAAAAAAATACAAATAGTGTATAGTTAGATTTATATGATATATATATTTAGAAAAGGCAATTCATAAAGACAAAAAATAGAATTAGTGGTTACTGGGGGCTCAAAAACAGGGAAACAGGGATAGTCCACCTTACACACAAGGTTTCTTTTTGGAGTAATGAAATGTTATAAAATTAGTAATAATGTAGTAAAACTCTGAATATATTCAAATTTACAGAATTGTACACGTTAAAAGGTAAATTATATATTATATAAATTGTATCTCAAAGCTCTTAGGGAAAATACTATAATCAAAGACATGATTCTAGGAAATAAAGTGGATTTGAAAAATGAAGCTTTAAACTGATTATCCTATATAACAAATAGATAATATGCAAATTGACCAAATGGCAGAAAGACTAGTTGCTATAACATGTACTGACCACCAGAGGGCAGACACTTAATGCAGGAGCCGCCCCCTGGTGGTCAGTAAGCTCCCCCTGCTCAACCAGAAGCCAGGATCATGTCCTCTTCTGCTTCTGCATTAGTGCTAAGGATGTCCAACTCATGTCTTAAGATAATAAAGTACGATATCCTCTGAGGGCGCAGGCCAAGCTGAGGGCTCAGGCTGAATTTCATGCACTGGGCCTCTAGTGTAAATATATTTTTAAAGAACAGAAAAAGACAAATTTTCTCATATTGATTAGGAGGAAATTTGAATAGATCTATATAAGTGATGTATATAAGGCAATAATCAAACATTTTTTCCTTGTTTTTTTTTTCTGTTTTATTTAAAACTGCTTACACTAGGATTTTGTTACTGCTAATGAGTGTTTTGTTCATATTGACTTTTCAGAGATGATATTTTATTTGACATATCAAAGCCTCATTTAGGTCTTCATGCTCCCAAGGTTGTTGTAATGCAAGCTCAAAAGCCCAGGAGTGTTTTATGAATCTTTTATTTTTCTCCTTGTCTGACATATGTTAATTATGCTTATCAGTGATTGGCACATATATGTCTATTCTGTAAACAGGCTACAAATTCTGGCATTAGTTTGAATTTATTAAAGATAAAAAGGTTAGTCCGTTACATAATAGATATTTATTTAATCATTCTGAAAAATATAATGGTATGAATATGAACAATTAGTTAAGTTTTTGTGATTAAAAGTGTTTAGCTGTTTAAAATATATAATACATTGTATCCAGCTGTTGTTGCTCAACCTAAAAACCAGGAGGTCATTGTGTGATTCATGGTCAGGGCACACACCTGGGTTTTAGGCTCAGTACACAATAGGAGGCGTTCAAGAGGCAGTTGACCAATAATTCACTCTCATCATTGATATTTCTTGCCTTTCCTCTCTGAAATCAATAAAAGTATATTTTAAAAAACACATGTAATACATTGTGATGTATTGATGCAATTCTTGAATGAGGACATTTTCTTAAATTCAAAACAAAAAAAAAACACTTAAATTTTGGAAAGTACTCTATGGTTAACATGTAATACAATAAAAAGAGTATCCTACAAAAAAAATTGAAAATTGCCATGTACATTAATCACTGCCAAATTTCAATCTTCATTATGCACTTCCTGTTATTAACATTAGTATTTATCTTTGCCTGTTATCCATGTCCCTCAAGATGTTTGTCCTATAGGAAACTCAAACAATTATATCCACAGTGATGATCTCTGCCTATCAGTTTCTCTATCCCTCCTATGCCAAATAGAATATCATTTGTTTATCCATTCCATGATGTAGTATTATTTACATATTGGTACAACAGTTCTTATTCTTTTTTAGGTAATCATTACATTGAAAATAAAGACGCTTATGGACATTTCTCAAGAAATAAAAATTTACACACTCAGATATACAGACACACAGACATGCACACACAGACAACTCCAGAGGTATCAAACTGTCTCCATATTGCCCTTGTATAGACTTACTTTAAGAGCCCTGATAGTCATCTGTACCTCTTTCTTTCTTATTGCTCATATTTATTTTTATAAAACAAATCATATGGATTTTGCTTCCCAGCATCTCTCAAACATGCCATTTCACTACTTTTTTACATCTTGCCTACATTATCTCTTTCAAGTTTTTTACTTGATTCTTGCCTTCCGCTAGTCTGCTGTTAGGTCTCTGTATAATATTTTTTATTTCAGTCAGTGTATGTTTAATTTTCTAGTTGGTCCTTTATCATCTCTATTGGTCCTTTTCCATCTCTAGTTGGATCTTTTGCATCTCTAGTTGGTCCTTTTTCATCTCCTCTTGGGACTTGCTAAATTTATCCATCTTTTCTAAGATATTCTTGAAAAACCTTATAAGCATGGTTTTGAACTCTATATCCAGTCGTTTGTTTTCCTCCATTTCTTTTGTTTGTGATCCCTTCCCTTGTCTCAGCATTTTCGCTATGCTGGGAGAACTTCTGTGTTGGATTCAGCCTTATGATACCAGACTTGAAAAACCACAGAAACCTCTCTGTTGAGCTTGGGATGGGTGGAGTCTCAGGGCTTAAGGGATAGCCTTGCCTTCCAGTCAGCCCTGCCCTCCATGGCCCCCGAGTCTCATGGGACTGGGAAATCACTGGAATGGTCCCCGTGTGCGCAGGCTCATTCTCGCAGTGCCTCTAGACCTCTGCCTTTCTGGCTCCTCTGTGCTCCCAGACCACACAAGTCTGGGTCCCCAGGGTTTTGCCCGAAACTAGGGTTTAGTGGAGTTAGAAGTGACACAGTTGGGAGGATATGTCTCCTGCCCAGTCCCAAAAGCCAGTGGCACAATCAGCAGTCAGTCCTCTGCACACAATGCTGTGCACGCCACCAGCTTCTGATCTTTTGCAACTCCCCTAAATTCCCGTGCACTTCTCCTCCTTCACAGTCCAAACTCCCCCAGTATGAGTTTCGGCTGGATCTGGGATTTAGTGTCGTAGGATAAGGGGTTCAATGCCTTTGAGAGTCTCAGTCTCCCTCTTGCCAGAGAAAGCCAGCCAGGTTCACCGTCACCCGTTCTCTCCACACGCGCATCTCTGTACCTCAGCTTTTTACAGCTCCTCTGGGTCTCTGTGAGCCCCTCTCTTTACTTCTAGTTGTAGAATTTCCACTCAGCCAGTTTTCCTGTGGTTCTGGATGATGTCCGTTCTGTCTTTTAGTTGTAGTTTTGAAATTGTTGTGCGAAGCAGCAGTGTAGGTGTTTACCTATGCCGCCATCTTGGATTCTCCCCCTGTTTTTTTATATATGTAGATTTATCTTTGAAAACTGAGAATATGTAATACTTATTATAACTACAGGGTTGTAAATAATGATTCTAAAACAAATCCTATGTGTCAAGAGAAGACTCATCAATAATTTTAAATTATTTTTCAATGTCTGCCTGTTATTATCAAATACTTTTATGGAATAGTATTTGTACTGGGAAAAGAAAAGTTATCTGACTAAAATATATTTGGCATACTGGGTTGCCATGAGTGTACATGATATTCTAAATAATAATCAAATCTATATTCAGAATTACAATTATTATTTCACACAATCAATTCATCTTTTTGTAGGTATTCTAGAAAATAATTTTAAAACAAAAGGAATTATTACATTTTTATTCAGTTGCTTTCTAATATTATTTGTTCTGAGCAGCAATGTTACATATTATATGCATTTATGGTATGATTACAAGAACACAGAATGTCACATATGATTTTTTATTATAAAATCACTAGAGGCCTCGTGCACAAAATTCATGCACAGGGGTGTCCCTCAGCCCAGCCTGCACCCTCTCCAATCTGGGACGTCTCAAGGGAAATCTAAATGGGCAGTTGGACATCCCTCTCACAATCCAGGACTTCTGGCTCCCAACTGCTCAACTGCCTGCCTTCCTGATTGCCCCTAATAATTTTTCCTGCCAGCTTGATCAAGCCATAACCACTCCCTGGTCAGCCTAATTGATGCTAAACTGGTCCCCTGCAAGCCTGTTTTCTCCTAACTGCCCTTCCCTGCAGGACTGGTCACCACCGACTTTCCTCCTCTGCTGGCCTGGTCACCCCTAACTGCCCTGCCATGCTGGCTTGATCGCCCCAACTGCCCTCCCTTGCAGGCCTGGTCCTTCTAACTACCCTCCCCTGCTGGCCATCTTGTGTCCACATGGGGCAGCCATCTTTGACCACATAAGGACAGTCATCTCGTGTGTTGGAATGATGGTCAATTTGCATATTACTGTTTTATTAGATAGAATATCACACTAATAGAGTATTCATTAGAGTACCTTTAAATTACACAACTTTTCAATGAGGGATGGGTGACACAAAGAGTTAAGGGGAGGGCTAAAGACCACAAACAAACTAGTGAAAAATGCTGGTTTAGGATACAGGTCTTCTCAGATTTAAGGTCATGGTTTCATTCTGCCCTCCCCCGCCCATACTTTAGTTTGATTTCCGTGTATCTGACCCTAGATATTTTTTTTTTCAGAAAATTAGTAAGATTTCAACAGAGTCATCTATCAAAGATGGGTACTGTGAGGAGGATTTTTATGCTACTGAAAGCAGCAAATATCACAGTGTGCTCAAATGCCTAAAATCATATTATATTTAGTTTCAAAATATTCTTGTTAGGAAAGAATTTGAGAGATATTAAGAAATGATAAAGTATGTATTTTTTCTTTATTGCATTATAAGTCTATGTTAGCAGTTCATTCAGAAAGAACTTTATACACACTGGGATATTATTTGATTAATTTTGGTTGTGCAATCTCAAAAGATTCAGAGTTTGTTTTGTTTGTCCAAAATGTTGGCTGATAATCTAAACAAATGGGATACGTAAAAGTTGCCTGGAGATATCACAAATTGCATTGCTTTTCTCAAGATAGTTGGTATTTTATTTTCAGTTACAGTAAACCCCAGAAATATATAAAAAGGTTGACATAAAAACTAAGTCCCTATTGTGTTCTTTACATTTTTGAAAAATACTTTGGATAATTCTTGCTTAACAAAATTATTACAAAATTACTTTTGTCCCATCAAATATAATTTCAATGTAATACTAAATGAGCATAGTATAGGAATAATTAAATACTAATTTTTGTATGTGTATCTAAAATTACTTTTAAATCATTTTTTGTTAAAATTTTAAGGTATATACAAATATATAAAATGAAAAAAATTTGGGAAAAAGAGTTAACCTAAGTAACTTAGTGTTGTTGTTTTTTAAATATATTTTATTGAATTCAGAGAGAAGGAGAGAGAGAGATAGGAACATCAATGATGAGAGAGAACCATTGATTGGCTGCCTTCTGCACACCCCTCACTGGGGCTTGCACCTGCAACCTGGGCAAGTGCTCTGACCAGGAGTCAAACCATGTCCTCTTTGTCCATGGTTTGATTCTCAACCACTGAGCAACACCAACCAGGCTAAGTAATTTTGGATGCAATTAAAATATGTTAAACTAAAGGCAAAAGGAATTGAACAAAGCACATTACTCTCCTTGATATAGTGGTTTTCTACAGAGTTTCAGGTTAATAATTCTGATACTACTATACATATATATTGAAGTTGAATAATCATGTAGGTGGCTGGTAGATAGTGAGGGCCAGATTTCTCATTGTTGGACTTAGAGATTATAGAAAAGCCAAAAAAAAAAAAAGAGGCTCCAATAATCTATGTGGTAATGAATTAGAGTTGGAAATATCAATAGAACTCATGTTTAGCTTAATAGAGTACTTATAGGTATATTCATATACACAGGTAATAGAGTACTCTTAGGTTGCTAGACTATCACATTTATAAAACAAAGGTTTTATTTTAGTTACTTTAGATTTAGAGGAAAAATATGTAAAAATTGTACAAATAATTTCTATATATTTTATACATAAGAGTACTTATAGGTATATTCATATACACAGATAATAAGCACATATTTTGTTGCTCTGTTATCTGAGAGGGTGTAGAAACAATGATACACCTATAACAATAAGCACATGAAGCACTCAGAATTGGTTTCCATATTATTCTCCAATAAAAGAAAGCAGGGATCCCTAGGGAATGGATGTTTTTAAGACTGAGGGAGGAAATACACAAGAAAAGCCTGGAGCGTCCTATTAGTGTCAGAAAGAAGACAAGCTAAAAACAAATGAAACAAAACCTACAACTGAGGCTATACTGAGATAGATAATGATTAGATGAATAAGTAAATGAGAGAAAAAACTAGTGTCTCATGCAGAATTCCACATGATTTATGTAGATACTCTGCTCTCAAGTAGGAGGCACATAATTCCCACTCCTAAGTGTGAGCTTTGTACAGTGATTTTTGCATAGTTACTTCCCTCTAGTTTTCATAGGAGGAAAATAGAAAGGTACAATAAAGAAACTTTGTGAACATTACGCAGCCTGGTGATCAAAGTGAACATCCGACGATGACAATCATGCTGAGAATATGTATTCTTAATATGAGGAACACGGCAGCTTATCTCACTGTAATCGTAACTTCAATGTTATCGTGAAAAATATATCAAAAAAATCCCAACTGATGGATGTTCTGTAAGATATCTGATCAGCATACCTCAAGATGTCCTGGGTTCTTAGAAATAATAAAGTCTGAGAAAATTTCACACTTAAGATGAGCCCAAGAAAACATGACTACATTAAAAGGATACTAGAGAAAATTTAAGGAAACATTTTAAGTTATGAGTTTTAATTAATGATGTAGCAATATTGGTTCACTTAGTATGACAGAAATACCATACTAATGTAAGATTTAATAATAGGGGATAGTGAGTATAATATATAGAGAAACTCTTAGTACAATTTTTACTTATTTTTTCTCTAAATCTAAAGTAACTAAAATAAAATCTTTGTTTTAAAAATGTGATAGTCCAGAAACCTAAAACCCAAGTATGTGTACTTCATTTATATAATAATGATGATTACATTTATGATAGCAAATAATTACTAAAACCATTTCCCCTAAGAACAGGAACAAGACAGGGATGCCCACTCTCACCACTCCTGTTCGACATAGTACTGGAAGTATTAGCCATTGCAATTAGACATGAAGAAGAAATAGAATTGTCAGCCACAATTCTAAATGATTTAAATGTTTTGTTTCACTTTGTTTAATTCTGTAAAACTGTTTAAATAGTTTTATGCCAGATAATTATAATAATGTTTTATTTGATACAGTGTTAAGTTTTTCCCAAGACTTATGTCTCTACTTCACTCTTCTCTCATTCAAGCAAAACTGAGCAATACCCTTGACTTCCAATCATCATTTATATCTGATGACAATATTTCAGCAACTAACTTTATCCTGAATTCTGGGTTGGGATTTACAACAGCCCATTAAATATATTTTACTTGCATATACCCCCAAATCTCAAGTTTTCCTTATAGAAAAGTAAAACCAAACTAATTTTCCTTTTCCCCATTCCCTTCCCCAAACCTCCTCTTATTTATTCTCTCAAAGTATATGAATATTGCCTTCCAAATTACCCAGGTCACAAACTTTTATTTTTATTTTTTTATTTTTAGTGTGTTACCTGTATACAAATCTCCCCATTGCCCCCCCCCTTCCTCCCAGGCATACCCCAACCCCCCAGTGTCTATGTTCATTGGTTATGCTTATATGCATGGATACAAGTCCTTTGATTGATCTCTTATCTACCCCACCTCTCCTTAATTTTCCTGCTATAATTTGACAGTCTGTTTGGTGCTTCACTGCCTCTGTATCTATCCTTTTGTTCATCAGTTTACAATGTTCTTTATTATCCACAAATGAGTGAGATCATGTGGTGCTTCTCCTTCATTGATTGGCTTATTTCACTAAGCATAAGGCTCTCCAGTTCCATGCAGGTTGCTGCAAATGGTAAGAGTTCCTTCTTTTTAATGGCAGCATAAAATTCTATTGTGTAGATGTACCACAGTTTTCTGATCCACTCATCTGCTGACGGGCAACTAGGCTGTTTCCAAATTGTAGCTATTGTAAATTGTGCTGCTATGAACATAGGGGTGCATAAATCCTTTCTGTTTGGTGTTTGTAATTTCTTAGGATGAATTCCTAAGAGTGGGATTACTGGGTCAAATGGTAGATCCATTTTTAGTTTTCTGAGGAAACTCCATACTGTTCTCCACAGTGGCTGCACCAGTCTGCATTCCCACCAACAGTGCACAAGGGTTCTTTTTTCTCCGCATCCTCGCCAACAACACTTGTCATTTCTTAATTTGTTGATGATTGCCATTCTGACAGGTGTAAGATGGTATCGCATTGTCATTTTGATTTGCATCTCTCGGATGATTAGTGACTTTGAACATGTTTTTATGTGTCTCTTGGCCTTCCTTCTGTCTTCGTTTGAAAAGGTTCTATTTAGGTCCATTGCCCATTTTTTATTGGAATGTTTATCTTCCTTTTATTAAGTTGTATAAGTTGGCTGTAGATGTTGGAGATTAAACCTTTATCAGTGATAACATTTGCAAATATGTTCGCCCATACAGTGGGCTTTCTCGTTGTTTTGTTGATGGTTTCTTTTGCTGTGCAAAAGCTTTCTTGATAAAAACTCTCAGCAAAGTGGGAATAACAGGATCATACCTCAACATCATAAAAGCCATATATGAAAAACCCACAGCTAACATCATACTCAATTGGCAAAAACTAAAGCCATTTCCCCTAAGAACAGGAACAAGACAGGGATGCCCACTCTCACCACTCCTGTTCGACATAGCACTGGAAGTATTAGCCATTGCAATTAGACATGAAGAAGAAATAAAAAGCATCTAAATTGAAAAAAGAAGAAGTAAAGCTGTTCTTATTTGCAGATGATATGATACTGTGCATAAAAAAAATGAAGAACTCCATCCCAAAACTAATTGACTTAATAAATGAATTTGGCAATGTAGCTGGATACAAAATTAATGCTAAGAAGTCTGTGGCATTTCTATACACTAATAGTGAAATTACAGAAAGAGAGACTGAAAAAGCAATCCCATTTAACATCACACCAAAAAAATTAAGATACCTAAGAATAAACCTAACTAAAGAGGTAAAAGACCTATATGTAGAAAACTACTGGACACTGAAAAAAGATATAGAGGAAGATGTTAACAGATAGAAGAGCATACCATGCTCATGGATTGGGAGAATCAACATCATTAAAAGGTCCATACTACCCAAAGCAATATACAGATTCAACGCACTACCCATTAAAATACCAAGGACATATTTCACAGACCTACAAAGAATTCTTCATAGATTCATCTGGAACAAAAAAAGACCACGGATAGCTACAGCAATTCTGAGAAAGAAGAATAAAGTAGGTGGGATCTCAATACCAGACTTCAAGCTATACTACAAAGCAACTGTTCTCAAAACAGCCAGGTACTGGCACAAGAACAGACATATAGACCAATGGAATAGAATAGAGAACCCAGATATCCACCCAAACCACTATGCTCAATTAATATTTGACAAAGGAGGCATGAACATTCAATGGAACCAAGATAGCCTCTTCAATAAATGGTATTGGGAAAATTGGACAGATACATGCAAAAAATTGAAACTGGACCACCAACTTACACCAAATACAAAAATAAACTCAAAATGGATACAGGACTTAAACATTAGAAGGGAACCCATAAAAATACTAGAGGAATCCACAGGCAGCACAATCTCAGACATGTGCCGAAAGAACTTCTTCACTGATACTGCTCCAAAGGCAATGGAAGCTAAAGAAAAAATAAACAAATGGGACTCTACCAGGTCACAAACTTTTGCATCAGGTTCAATTCTTTTCTCTTCCTCCCCATAGCTCACACCCATTTCATCACTGTTAAGAGTTTAGGTAATTTGCCCAGTCAGTATGCTCAGTGGTTGAGCATTACCCTATGAACCAGGAGGTAACGGTTCAATTCCTGGTCAGGGCACATGCTTGGGTTGCTTGCTAGATCCCCAGTAGAGGGCATGCAGGAGGGAGCTGATCAATTATTCTCTCTTATTATTGATGTTTCTAGCTCTCTCTCCCACTCCATTCTTCTCTGAAAGCTTCCTCTCTGTAGCTACTCACTCCATGGTATTGTGCCTCCATGTTGTTTTGCCAAGCAGCCTGCAGGGACTTTAAATTGATCCCAGTCCCTCCTGAAAACACAGCCCTAAATAGCTGGGGTCACAAAAAATGTAAATTCCTGCTATGACTTACCAAAAGGCTCTTATGTAAATGTAAATGCACCCTATGACTTCCCATTATGCGCTCCTCAGGTAAGACTCTGGTGAAGCTTACCAAAATCCCACTCTTTTTGTTTGAATTGACCAATCTGGACTTAGCCTGGGAACCTGGAAGCACTCCTACCAAAGACCCTAATAAAAGCATGTCGCTCTTCCTGCCTGCACTCTAGATTCCCTTCCTCATGTGACCCCTGAATATATGTCAGGCACTTCTGCCAGGACCTGGGAGTAATAAAGGTCTCTATTTCAATGCCCCTTACAGTCTGTTGATAAATTGGGTTTTATCACCTGCTACTCTGTGCTCCACTTGATACGTGACAAATTCATAACAGTCACTTAGAACCATTTTTTAATTTTTTTTCTCCTCTTGCCAGGTTTTGGTAGCCCTTTCTTAGGGCTATGCATTTGCACCTTGCTATTTATCTACCCTAGATCAAACATTTAGTTTTCTTAAATAAAAATTAGAACCTTAGCAGATATCTGTATAATTCCTTAATGCCTCAAATCCAGACTCTAGTATGTCCTATCAGCTGCATTAAATTTGTTTTCAGAGACTCCTTGGTTGGACTTGGTTATGGGTTCCATTGTGCCCTCAAAAAGGTATGTTCAAATCCTAATCCTGGTACCTGTGAAGGTAATGTTATCTGGGACTTTGCAGATGTAATCAAATTGAGGTGGAAGTCATGGAGGTTTAGGGTGGGCCTTAAATCAAATGATTGGTGTCTTTAAAAGGATTAAAATATTGGGAAGATAGAAAAGGAGAGGACACAGAGGAATGACAGCCATGTGGTTACAGAAGCAGGGATTGGAATGATGCAGCTACTAGTATAGGCCAAGGATTGATGGCTTCCTCCAGAAGCTAGAAGAGGCAAGAAAGGATTCTTTCCCAGAGGTTTTGGAGGGGACATGGTCTTGCCTTGATTTCAGACTTCAGACATGTGAGAATAAATTTCTACTGTTTTAATCTACTCAGTCTGTTGAACTTTGTTAATGCAACCCTAGGAAGCTAGTACAGACTTCTGCTCATTCCCAAGGTATATTATATGCTTTACATGTCTTAGATTCTGGTTCCTCATAGAAATGCCACACTTCATATTCACATCATAACTTAGTTATTTGCCTTGAACAATTTCCCATGACTTTTTTTGGTGGAATTATTGCATGTATTTGTTTTTCTTTGGAAACATTTATAATAATTTACTAAACAACATAAAATCAATATATATATATATATCTATATATCTTTATATATATATATATATATATATTCCACTCTTAAATTGTCACCTCCTCAAGGAAATATTTCATTTCTAATGCTTAAGCTATATATTATGTATAAAATAACTATCCAATAAATTTAAATTAGTGGCTAAAGAATGGCATTTCCATATTCTCTAGGTGTTTTCATATGCTTCATATGAAATGACCATCTATAGACACTTAAAATTTGAAATACTCATGTATAATTTGTAAAACATCAGTATAACACATTTGAAAAGATTACATGCTATTGAAATAGTAGAATCTATAATTTAATATTTAATTTATTTGGGCATTTGCTATATCCATCCCACTAAAATTCATGGATTTTGTATAGTAAAAGTCTGAATCTTTTTCTCAGTTTAAACATGAAATGACATATATTTGCATGAATAATATTGAACTTCTTTTTTTAAAATATATTTTATTGATTTTTTTACAGAGAGGAAGGGAGAGGGATAGAAAGTTAGAAACATTGATGAGAGAGAAATATCAATCAGCCGCCTACTGCACACTTCCCATCAAGGATGTGCCCACAACAAGGTACGTGCCCCCAACCAAAATCGAACCTGGGACCCTTCAGTCCGCAAGCTGATGCTTTATCCACTGATCTAAACCAGTTTTGGCAATATTGAACTTCTTATTGGAATTGTCAAGAGGAGTAAAAAGCTTTCAATCTAATAAGATACATTAACATATAACTGTAAAAAGATGTTAAAAGAAGCCATAGAAAGGTAATTGCACTGTCTTACCAATTTAACAATATTTCCTGCTTAAATAAAGGGGGAAATAAACAATCCCTTGAGGGCATTACCCAAAGTATTAATAGTGCAAATGCCTAATTTAAATTATCTAGAATATGTTTTATTCCACATATCATTAAACAATCATCAAAGTTTAGACAGAATCTAAATAGTTTTAGGAAAATCACACACAAAAATAGAAATACTGTTTACTATCAATTAAGGGGGTAAATCAAAGGAGTAAATTATATAAAATTTATAAATTATCTTCTATTCCTAATCTAAATAATAATGAAAAAGAGAATGGAACAAATAGAACCAGGACACAATTTGTCAAGCGTTTCATCAACAAGAATAGAAAGGCAGTGATACAAGGATATTCTTGAGACAATCAGCCAAATGTCAGATATAGGAGGAGCATGGCTAGTCTCACTGCTGCAATGAACAATTGATTGTTCAGGACTCTGCAGGGAATAGCTCAGCACAAGAGGAATACAAATGAGATGCCTCCATAGTTCAGACTTCTACAAATCTCTACCACACATAAAAGAAGAAGCTCTAAATATTAAAATGTCTTTAAATCTGTTATTCCATTCCATATTCATCAGTAAAGCAAAACAGGAAACAACCCCAGCACCTGAGTAGGTAAATAAAATAATAACAGTGGGTGGTGGTTAAAGAATCAATTAGAATGATGAGCGAGACACTAGTAAACAGAGAATAGCAGGGATATGAATCACCAGAATCTTAGAAAAGTAAGCAGTAATTGGAAGAAAATGCAAAACTCTAATGTGAGTTTGATGTTTAGCAATTCAGTTGTTTTCCCTCTAGCCTAAAAGGTAGATGTATGAGGAAAAGACCAATAAAAAATGTATTGGTACTCTCTTGCATGGATGTTCCCTTCTCTTATGTAAATTATAGAACAAATATTAGGGAAAGTATGCCAGAAGGTGATTTTCTTGGTACATCAAAGACAGGAGGGTCCCTGAGTAAATACGCTGACTATACCTATTTGGTCTGTTGGGAAACTTCAAGTGATCCAGATTTGTGAATGTCACTGATGGCATCTTCACACACTTGTGAAAGGTTATTTTTCTCAACTATGTTAATACTATTAGAGAAACTGAGGAAAGTTTTATTTTTAATCTACAATAGTTTTGATTTCTATACACACGTCCCTTTATGTAAGATACTAGAGGATGTCCCTCAGCCCAGCCTGCACCCTCTCCAATCTGGGACACCTCAGGGATCGGGCCTAAACCGGCAGTTGACATCCCTCTCACAATCCAGGACTGTTGGCTCCCAACCACTCACCTACCTGCCTGCCTGCGTGATTACCCCTAACCACTTCTGCTTACCAGCCTAATTACCCCCTAACTGCTCCCCTGCCAACCCCATTGCCCCCAACTTCCCCCCACTGCCAGATCAATTGCCCCTAACTGCCCTCGCCTGCCAGCTGTCACCCCCAACTGCATTCCTTGCCAGCCTGATCTTGCCCCCACAGCCCTCCCCTGCCAACCTGATTACCCCTAATTGCTTCCTCCCCTGCTGACCTGATTATCCCTAACTGCTTTGCTCCCTGCTGGCCCGATAGCTCCTAACTGCCTCTGTCTCATCCCCTGCCACTGTGACTTTGTCCGGAAGAAAGTCAGATGTCTGAAAGATGTCTAGTCAACACAGTCTAATTAGCATATTAACCTTTTATTAGTATATATATATAGTTTCTATGGTAGTGTTACTTTTTTAAATATACCTTCTATGGATACATATATCTTATTAGTCTCAAAAAACAAATTTGTTTTAATTACTCTCTGTAGTTAGTTTCTTCTACTTTATTATCTCATTCTTTCCACCCTTTTATTTTAATGTGCTATTTATTTTTCTAAATTCTTAAGAATAATTTAATAATTTAATCCATAAATTTTAAATCTTGTTTTCTATTATATGCTTTAAGAGATTATCTTTGCCTTAAGCATAATTTAGGTCAATCAGTAACATTTTGGCATAATATATTTTTATTAAAATTCACTTCAAAATATTATTGAAGCCCTAGCTGGTTTGGCTCAGGGGACAGAGCATCAGCCTGTGGACTGACGGGTCCCATGTTCGATTCTTGTCAAGGGCATGTACCATAGTGGGTGTGCAGGAAGCAGCTGATTGATGTTTCTCTCTCATCAATGTTCTAACTCTCTAACCCTTCCCTTCCTCTATGTAAAAATCAATAAATTATATTTTTAAAAAGATATATATATTATTGAATATATATGAATGTATTATTTAATTTCTAAGTATTGAACATTTTCTGGTTTGTTTTTTTTGTTGTTGTTGTTCCTGGTTTTAACTTAATTGTACTAAGACACGCTCTGTATGCTTTTTGTCCTTTAAATTTTGTTGAAAAAGCAAACGGGAAAATAAAATTCCGTGGAAACAATCAGCTTATATCTGACTTTTCAAGAGAAGAAAACAGAGTATACTTTTCAAAATGCTAAAAGGAAATAAGCTATCATCCCAGAATTCTTGTTCCAGTGAAAATATCTTTCAGACAAAAAACAAACAGAAAATTCATCAGCAATAGACCCACACCAAAGTAAATTCTAGAGACTATCTCAGAAGAAAACAGTGTGTTTTCTTCTGCATTTGTAAGTTGCATGTTTTAAAAATCCCTGGTTGTACTTATTCTGGCATTGGACAATGGGATTTAGGGCCTCCTTGGCTTTTGGATATCCTCCATTTCTACTTCTGGCCAAGGAATGTGAGCAGAAAATATGTACATCACTTGCTGAACAAAGCATATATTTGATGGGTAATAAGACCTCCATATGGCTTTTTTAATGCTTTATATAAAAGCTATTGGAAAAAAAACTGAGATGGTGTTTTCTTAATCGGCTTGTGTCTAAGTGCTTTTTTTTGTCTGTAGAGTTTTTCATGATGTTGTGTGTGTTTCTTTTTTAATAGCTTTGATAATCATGTTTTTCTCTCTGAAAATTGCTGAATTTTTTTAAAAAATGAATCAAATGTTTCAAATTAGGAATCTAATCAGTGGTTTCTGGTTTCAGGTTAACTTTAACAGCTATAATCACTGATTTCGTGGTTGTTTTTCTTTTTTTTTATGCAAAATGGTTCCGTGGTACATCCTTAATACTCTCTTCTCAGAAATTTTTAGTGGTTCCTCATTTTGCTGATTCTTATTTCACTTAATAATTTTGTAAATAAATTTCAGATTTAATGGTTACATGGTAGATGCATCAATCTTTAGCTGTAATTTTGGAAAAGGGTCAGACCAGAACAATAAAAAAGGACTCTATCCTTTTTGTTTACATGCCTGGTACCTTTTTCTGTTCCACAGGTAAAGGTAGCTTGTTATGCAGAATAATTATGATTGTTTTGGTCATAAGAAACAAACTAACTTTATTCCAGATTTTCTATTGCTTATATCAGTTAAGCTTTGTTCCAAGAATCAAAACTAATCTAGACATTTCAAACAAAGATATTTAATCCAGGACTTTTACAAAATTTTTGGAAATGTTAGGTGAGTGAGAAGCAGGTGGCCATTGCTGAAGCTATTGATCTTAGGATAAGAATGCCAGTGATCCTACAATTTTCTTACACATCCCATGCAGGTGTCAACTGAAAAAGGAGACATTTGTATCCTCATAGACTTTCCTTGCTACATTAAAGAGGAAAACACTGGTAAGATGGCATCGGCTTCACTTCTACCTCATAAATCTTTAAGTTCATAATATGGTCAAAACCTGATTTGCACCTAGAACATTAGCAAGAGAAATGTAGTTTTCACATTACTGTTTCTACAATACAGCAGCATATAGGTGGAGCAAATGGATGTTGAGAACTGAGCAAACACACCTAAAGTGATCAAAATGTCTTAACTTTAATGAGGAAAAGTTTCATTTTAACAATGTTTGTTAGTTATTTTTTTCCATTTTGGAGGAGAAAAAGCATACTTAAAGTTGATGATTTTTTTACTTTTATTAATCAGAAAATCTCACCTTAGATACATACTGGACTTTGATCTAATTGCCAAGCACATGCTTGTTATATCCTGGTTGCAACATCCTAAACTCTGTGATCTACTCAAGTCAGAGGCTCGTGATTAAGTTTATGTTTGTATTAATACACAGTACTGTTACAATCTTCATGCAAACTACCAATGACTCTGAACCCAAATATAGCTGAGACAATTCAATTTTATTCCTAGTCAGGCTACATGTTCTTATTTTTCATGGTAAAATAGATTTTTAAATTAAAATGCAGTGGTTATTTTTGTGAACACTAAAGTGAGGGTCTCTGTGATTGTCTTACTTTTTTCCTTAAACTCACTTTACTGGTTTCGCATTGACTATTAGGATGACTCCATAGATTTGATAGTTCAAGTTATAGAAACAGTATAATTAAGTCTTTCACTTAACATTGTCAATAAGTCCTTGGGACTGCAGAGAAACAATGTATATCAGTACCAATTTTACCATAGTTTAATTGATATAAACAGTTACTAGTAAGTTCCTCTGGCATCTCATCAATGCTATAATAAAACATCACTGAATGATATGATATTGTTTGAGGACTTGCTGTATGTCATTTGGAAGACAGATAAACCCATCAGGTTTGGAATAATATAGACCACTCCCAAGAGCCTACACTGTTAACTGGGCTCTGTGACTTTTCCAGATATTTAAAAAATCTTTCTCTATCAGAGCCTTTCAAAGATTAGTTTTCTTCTAACTGGAAACTTTATGAACTAAAGGTGATAGTTCCTGGGGTGATGAACCTCCCTAATGGAAAAGTGGCGTAGGCTCAGGCTCAAATTCCCCACAATCTAACCTCACCTAGGCCTTTAATCACAGTTTTATGCTTTTTGCCATCTCCATGAATTCTACAAAAAGTACTGGGATAAGGAGCTTACTTTGAATTTACTTTACAAATTTATAAATTGGTACATGACCATACATGTTTAATAATATCTCATAGCATATTTCTGATGTAGGTGGTGTTACAATAATATCAGAGAGGGAACAAATGTAAAAATAAGATTCTTCCTCTAATTTATAATGTAGCAGAATATGCAAAGAATATGACTTCCAACACTGCATTTTACTTGCCATATTTCTTTTACATATTCTTTATCACGTTAGCTTTCTTGTGGGCTTTCTATCCTACACCAATAATAAATGACAGGGGAAGGTAGTAATGAAAGTCTGGCAATGACTGTGAATGCACATATCAACCTCAGCAAAAAGTAATGTGAACTGACTGACTTAGGACTGTAATGAGGATGGTGTAATTTAATATTACCTCCTAGCCTTGTTAAAAGAGATAGATTTTGTCCCATACTTAGCTTATTATAATTTTGTCATAAAAATGATTCACTGAATCATATTGCCTAGAAACATAGCTTGATTTTGAATTATACTTCTCCTGCATGCTGTCCTACTCTCAAGTTTAAAATAAAATACCTGGTTGATGTGCAAATAAGTCTTTGTCATTCAGATAATTGAGAATACATTTCTTGGGCATACAATTTCAATTTAAATACTCTCTTTAAAATTTTTTCATGCTTTTCAAAAATTGAACTTGACTGAAAATGACTGAAGTATAGTTTTTTACCTAATTGTCCAAATCTATCTGATATACATACCTCTAGATAACTATTATTTCTTGGAAAATGCATATATAGTGATTTATTGTGATATATATCTACACATGTGCCTTTTTACATATATATATATATATATATATATATATATTTATAACTACATATCTATATATGTGGCATATATATATATATATATATAACTACATATCTATATATGTGGCATTTTTATGTTTGACAGAGACTTTTGATATTTGGAAAGATGACACTTTTTATTCATTTACTCATTAAAGTTATAATAGTGAAGAATTTCTTAATGCATGGCTTTGTAGAATGTGCTGGAATGGCTATAGAGATGATTTTGACATAAAGCCCTTTTATTAGTATAGATAGCTTCTATGGTAGTGTTACTTTTTTAATATATGGAGAGAATAAAAACTACAGGAAAGAAGTTACAGCTGAATAGAACAGTTTAAATAAGCTTTATGTGTATAATTGATAAAATACCTTTCCAAGTGGTACAGACAGCTAACTTGCTATAAAATATCTTACCATAGATTTTCTAATTTTTAATTTTTAAAGGCAGTCCTCTAATATGTTTTAAAGTTATTATAAATTTAAATCAAATGTCATAAACAGAAACTTAAAATATCCAATTTATAAATTCATATGGTCATGATTTTTTTCACTTTCTATGTCATAAGGAAATCAGTTTGCTTTCTAGTCATTTTTACATAGTCTCAGACCTAGACCCAAATTAATTGCAGTTTTTTATATTAACATTTTTCATCCTAACTCTGAAAATGACAATGGTTTACCAATTATAAGGAACTATGACTAGTGATATTTTTAAAAATATTACACACATTCCACAAACCTATTATTGCCGTATCCCTTAGAGTAAGAATTTTATGATTTTATACCCTCTTATCATTTTGGTACCAAAGTCTTCCCTCTTCCAGCTGTTTTAGACTGTGGGCCTTTGATGCTTCACATTCCAGTCCTTCCCTGGGATTTTATATTTTATAAGAAAAGAATGCCTCATTAAGTAATTTCAAGAGCTTTGTAAGACACAAATACTCCAAACTATAGGAGATGAACTCTATGAAGGTTTGGAAGCTCAGATCCCATCAGATCAGTAGAGCAATTCAGAGTCTAATGATAACAGTAATACCAGGATCCCCTCCAATGCAAAAGACCAATTGCTACACAGCTTCCAACCCAACATTAAAAAGGAAACACAATGTCAGACAGTCCTTTGCAGCTTTTAAAGGCAGTCTTCTGAAGCTGTGAATATACTTTATCCCATTTCCAAATGACATAGAAAGCTTCTACATTTGAATTGGGGTCAGAGTAGGGGAAGGCTGCAGCAGGCCTAGATAGGCTACAGTGACAGCAGCCTAGCCATTTGGTCCAAATGATCTGGCATACTTTGTATCATTACAGCTATCTCTAGTGGGAAAAAAAGCTATGTGGACTTTATAGAAAGGCACAATAGAAGACTTGCGTACATTTGTGGACCAAGGCTATGCCATCTGAAAACACACACACACACACACACACACCATACAAAAACACACCAGCTTTAATCATTCTAATATTCCCTGGTAGCCCCATTGGACATCAAGAGAGAGTAGAACAAGGACTGTCCATCATGAGCTGTATTTAACAGGTCTCTCAACTCAGAAGATACAGTGAGTCTAACAAAAATAAATCACAAAATTAATGTGAAACATCCATAATGCACATATTGCACCAAAACTCACAGGTATGTTGCATGAGTTGGTTTCCTCCATCCTGTATCACCCACTATATTTGTGCCAGAGCTTCTTCTCAGACTCTGAGCCACATTGAAATATGTCCCTTAAAAAGTTTATAGAGGAGTAAAATTCTTGAGCTGGTTTACAGATGGGTCAGTTCTAAAAGGATTAACTTCCCAGTGACTAAAGTTTTGGGTCTTTCACCTAATCATCCACTTTTCACAGAAAAGGACAAGGTAAGAATAAACATTCACTCTTGGGAAATTGCAAATAATGTGGATGGTAGGATGGTAATAGGTGAGAAATATTGGAAGATCATAAACAAGAAATCTGTGAAAAAGGTATGCAGTTGGATTTGAGAGTAACTTGAAATCTGAAGATCTCTGTGCCTTTCTGAGAGCATCCGCTACATATGAGACACTACACAAATAAGTAGAAGCCAGTTGAAATAAGCCAGCCTTTGATAGCAACCCCCAAAATCTTGCCACACAAAAGCTCACAGAGGGAGTAGAAATTATGAAAGAGATGACAACTATATATAATCCCTGTACTATGTATCCATACTCACCAAGGGTACTCTAACTACTGCCCTAGCTAAATACCCATTCTATCAGAAAGAATTCAACACTGAATAATCACTAGAACATCTTTTCTCAAGGTGACTCACCATCATATTTGTAACAAGTAGGTTTTAAACCTGGCATAGCCAGCATTTCATCTTAGCTGGAATCAATATAAATTCTAGTCATGTTTGCTTTTCCTGTCATACTGTCCTTAACAGTAATATTGTGGCATTTATAGAATACCAGAGGCCCAATGCACAAAATTCATGCAAGACTAAGCCCTTGCAGCCCCAGGTCCCTGGCTGCCTCAAGCCCCACGACCCCACCCCATGATTGTTCCGGAAGGTCATTTCGCTGTCTGGTCTAATTAGCATATTAGCTCTTTATTATATAGGATGCCAGCCTGATAGAGAATGAATATATAGCTAAGAAAAAAAAATTGGGAGATAATGTAAGATTATAAGTATGGGGATTCATTATTTAAGTTGTAAATATAGCCTAAATCAATAATAACCAAAAGTGTTTTGTGTCCGTAATTGGGATACACAGGACCTGTGGCAAAGTAGTCTCAGTTGTCATTACTTTGTAAGCCATATGGGTAACTCATGCTTTCTATCTGCACACACTCATGCACTTTTTGTCTAAAGAGCGTGGATCCCCAGGGGAGGATCACTTGCTTATACCTGGAAACATATAAAATATCCTATTAAGCTTTAAGCTATGACTGACATCTATTCACTTCAGGACTCTTGTGCCAGCAGGTGAGCAGACAAGGAAATGAGTCACAAAACTAGAATGCCAATTGACCCTGATAATTATGAGTTGAGAGGGCTGAAATTACTCAGCAGCAACAGGAAACAATACTCTTTGCAGCCAGGTAATCTCTTAGGTAGTCTTTTGGCACCTCTTCTCCCAAATGTGATTGCAAATGGATTAGTGCTGCTGTCACCATTTACAAAGTCATGATGACCAGTAGTTCATATGCCTCCAAATGAAAGTCTGGATTAACGTGCCAGATACACATAGGGTCAGGAGTCTAGATTGGTTAGCGCAGGATTAAGACTGTGAATAACAATTGTGGTCTTGAAGCCAACACCAATGTCATGTATCATGGTTTTATCATACTAACCTACTTTTGTGAGTTTCTTTAAGGAAAAAAACATGAGAATCTTTAAAGAGCTTTTCTTAGATTATGTGAATTCACTTTTGGAATGGAGATGCAAATAGTACCTGGGATAAACTCTACTTAGTGTTGCAATAAGCTGCCAAAATATCCCATTTATGAGTAAGGAACTCTGTTTTGTTTATTTGTTTTTTGTTGTTTGATTTTTTGTAGGGTTTATTTTCCTGCTGAAAATGATGCTTTCTAATGGCTTAAAGCTGAATTTTTCACCAGAGTTTGCCTTGATGAAAGTGATATCTTCAGAGGGCTGATAACCAAATACTGAATTGTCAGAAACCAAATATTGTTCTCACTAAATGGATGTAAATAGGAAGCCAGAAGGCTGGCCAACCTTAATTGCTCTGAAAGATCAAAGCTGATTACTCATTGTTTAGTTGAAACTATCTGTTTGTATCATGTTAATTTCTGTTATTTCCTGCCTAAAGGCTAGAGGTGTGTCCCAAAGCCTTAATAAAAGGGAGAAAAAGGCCAGAGCAAGTGGCAGTCCTTTCCACTAGAGGAAGGCTCCCGCCTGGCCCCCCAATATCGCCAAATTAATGCTTTCTAGTCTCTCATTTCATTTGCGTGCGGCCTCCTTCAGAACCCGAACCCTGACCCGGGAACCCTGAACCACGCGGGTTCCCACACTGAATGATATGTAAGTACAAAAACTTGGCTCCTTAGCTTATCTTTGGGACAACTCTGAAGGGCCCATTCCATTCCCAAGCTCACCTGAGGCATCTGTTGCATGTGGACGGCTGTTCATTTTCTCTCTCTGACCAATTCTGCTTCCCTCACTCCTTTAAGGATATTATTCTCAAAGCAGCCCCCAGCCTACCCCCTAAAAAAAAAAAAAAAAAAAAAAAAAAAAAAAAAAAAAAAAAAAAAAACTTCAAGTAAATTTCTGCCTCAGAAACTGTATCTCTGATGTCTTAAACTAATAAATTTAGGGAATCACTTTTTTTTTGTTTTATAATATTGTCTCTTTTTTATAGTTTTAAAACACTGACATCCCAAACGGTTTACACAAATCATTCAAATAATACTTGGAGAATTATATATATGATGTTTTCGCGAAACTGAAAACACCATCAACATTTTTCAAGACTATCCCCATATCTTATTTCAAGACAATTCAACAAGTTTTTTTTTAATATTGTGTGTAAAGCATAATGATGTAGCCTTATGTTCTGCAACCTACTTTCATGTCTACTAAAATAAATATTTTATTCTATTTTTATTAATTTAAATTTATATGTGATAATTTATAATATGTGTGGGGATGAAATTATTAAGATATTTTTATAATTATGAATTTCTGTTATTTTTATTTCATGCAGGATAATACATTTCAGCTTGATAGCTAAGACCTGAAAGAACACTACTGCCTAGAATGCATTTTAAAACTTATTATATTTTATTGGCACTACTGAATAATACTTAGTTGTTTGTATTCCTGATGCATGCTTTGTTTTTCACAATGGCTTCTTTTCTTTGTTTTTTAAATTGGAATGCATGAGTATTCAACTCTACACCTAACTTTTGATTCCTCTTGAGCTGGCTAACTCCTATGTGTGATTATAGATGTTGTCAAGGTGACAACTTTTTCAGAAAATGTTCCTAGATAACTCATTTTCTTCATGCTGGGTCAATTATCTTAGTCTCTGCCTGTCTTTTCTTAGCAGACGTTATAATATGTAATAAAATGATCTGTTAATATCTATGCCTTTTTGAAAACACAATGAATTATGGTTTATTCACTTGTGCTCACTTTTACCCCCTCACGTGTAATGCTATCATCTTCCTATAATAGATATTAAGTAGCTTAGATAGGAATGTCCCAATTCTTAAATAGCATGGAGCTATCATGGACTAGAGTTACTAAATCATAAATATATCTTATTCCATGTTTTCTTGAATTATGTAATATAATTGTCAGTCAACCTGGATTTTAAAATAATTAATAAGCACACCCATGCAATGACAACCTGAATCCTTATCAACTATGAATATTTTTTACTTTTTCTTAGGTGATAAAACATTTATATTTGTGAGAATTTGTCTGAATTATTGATTAGGGACCCAGGGGAGAAAAACAAGTGTTAAGCTGTTGAGTTGAATTTATAAGATTCTCACAGAGATAGAGAAAAATATATATGACAGAGAAGACCTTCTGGAACAAACATCTCTAAGTATAGGCAAAGTTTTACAGATGGTTCACCTTCTCCCTGATTATGTTTCCAGTTGTTAGTGGAGGTTTGTAAACTAGTACATAGGAGATGGTTATTTTCTAATTTATATAAAAATCATAGAATGATATACTTTAAAATGAGGCTAGGAAAATTAAAGAACTCCCCACTAGCTATGGATGAAGAGGTAATAATATATTTAAAACGATTTTATACAAATTTTGTTCTTAAATTTTTATATTAATAACATATTATGAAGTATTAATAAGGTAGGAATGCCTAAACCTAAGTTAGTCCAACCACCTCCTCCCCCAATGTAGTTGTCAAATAAATGGACATAAACAAGGAAAATCAAAGTAATACCTTATAGTTGAGGATCCAGCACCAAACTTAATGCCATAATATAAAAATAGCTGAGTCACATATATAGTCAAGTAATGTCTTCCTCTTGACCCATACCCTCTATAAGCACTATTATATAATTTCAAATAATAGAAATTAATGGTCTAGGTAAGAACATCAACAATAGCCAACAGAAAAGTAAATAAATAGAATAAATTAAGCAACAAAAATAGCAACATTTGTCCCTGAAACCTACCACAGAGCATGCTGAAACTGTTCACCTTAGACTCAGATTACAGCAGAAATCCTTTCACTTGATGTTAAATGTGGGAATATAATACTCATAGAGAAATTACTCTGAGCAACTCAAAAAGTAGTACTGCTTTTTTACTATTTTGACCATTAAAAGCAGAGAAAAAGGCCAATCTCAGGAGCACTGACAGTCTAGCCTTATTAAAAGTTTTAATACTCAAAACATTTAGACCAACATAATGTCTTTCAAATTGATCAATTCATAGCAACCCTTCTTTGTGCATGTAGAAGTGATATGACAAAAGAAATAGAAAATCTCTTTTTCCCTGGGTGCAATTTTTCAGTACTCAATATTAGTTAGCTAAGCAAAATAGATATATTAAGTCTTCTAAATCTAACAGAAAAAAATAAAATAAACAGGAGGCATATTAGTCAGTGCTGTAGTAGAAATGGTATAGAAAAAGAGCTAGGTTTTCCACTGCAGTTTAATATTGTTGTGCTGCTTATGATGTGGATGCATAGCAAGCAATACTTCAAGAGTTGTGTCAACTGAAGGTAATAATAACAACTTAAGATCAAAATGATATCTTCAGTTGATGTACTCCTCTAGCAGTTTCACATCTGAGAATTTCATTTGGAGTGTTCACTTGTCAGAAACCTCAGGTATTTTATTTTCCCCTTGTCAAAATCTGATGTCCACTCCAGCATTCATCTCCAAAGACTATTTATTTAGTAACCTTGATCAATTTTAAGCTTGTTGAGTACATTGCACATTAAAGTTGCAAATCAAGAAGATAAATGGTAGGTAAGAGTTCACTGGAGCTGATAAGAATCATTTATCTTAACAGCATGATAGTATAATCACTTTCTGATAAAGCCTAAGAGATTCTAGAAGATAACTTTAAGGACAAAGTTCAAGAAAACTGACCATTTCCCAACGCAAAAATCTTTTCATACTTATACATATTTTTCCAAAAATGTTGACGTTTCTTCTTTAGAAATATATAAAATATCCTTTGTGCCCAATACTGTATGAAATATTACACAGAAGTTAACTAATAATATTAGGAGGTACTGAAGATTTTATATATATATATATATATATATATATATATATATATATATATATATACTTATATATAGTCATATGTGGGAGCCCCTTTCCACGTCCCGCGTGGTTCAGGGTTCCCGGGTCAGGGTTCGGGTTCTGAAGGACGCCGCACGCAAACGAAATGAGAGACTAGAAAACATTAATTTGGCGACATTGGGGGGCCAGGCGGGAACCTTCCTCTAGTGGAAAAGACTGCCACTTGCTCTGGCCTTTTTCTCCCTTTTATTAAGGCTTTGGGACACACCCCTAGCCTTTAGGCAGGAAATAACAAAACAGAAATTAACATGAAACAAACAGGTAGAGGTTGCTTCAGCCAACAATGTTTCAACTAAACAGTGAGTGATTAGCTCTGACCTTTCAGAGCAGTTAAGGTTAACCAGCCTCCTGGCCTCCTGTTTACATCCATTTAGTGAGAACAATGTTTGTTTTCCGACATTGTGTATGTGTGTGTGTGTGCGTGTGTGTGTGTGTGTGTGTGTGTGTATATATACACACGGCTCACAACCACAGCCTGTGCCAGAACTGCCATTCACACCCACTGTTGGTGCCCAGTGCTGGTTCTGATCACTCAGCACTGTGAGTGGGTGTGAGCAGCAGCTGCCAGCACTGACCACCCCAGAGGGCTTCTCAACCTCCCCTTGCTCCTGAGAGGTGACCAGGGCAGCAGCCACTGCTCACTCCCTCTGACGACATCAGCCCCAATTGCTCTACACTGTAAGTGTGTGGGAGCTGTGGTGGCAGGAGTAGGGCTGCCGGCAGACAGGGGGCCAAGGGGTTGCAGTGGGAGGGGCTGGGCAGGGGTGCAGAGGATGGACTGAGATCCACTCCTGTGCCCACTGCAGCCTCAAAGCCAACACTTCCTTTCAAGGTATAATAATTTGTGCACTGGGCCCCTAGTATGCAATAATATTCTTCCAAATAATCAATGTACAATACAGGATCTCTATATACATCTATTTTACAGGAATATTTTATGCCAAAAATCTATATTGCTTTTTATTTTCTTTCTTGATTTGTGTGTGTGTGTGTGTGTGTATGCGTGTGTGTGGTTTTTTGTTTGTTTGTTTTGGGATTGTTGCTATGTTGTTCATAGAGCATTATAACTCTGTTGCATTGGGATAATCACATCAGAATAAGCATATTGGTAAAATTATATATATAATTTACCATGTTATTTTCAGTATAATTTCCTTTGGAACTTCCTAACAGGCAAAATATATTATTTGTTTAAAGATGCAGGAGTATATGGCTATCCCATTTAAAATATTAAATTTATAAAAAATTTAAAACGCATTTTTTATGATTTGATGGCAAATAAATATAAAAATAAGTAAACATTTAGAATTGGCATATAATTAATTCAAGAAAAATAAATATTTAAATTATTTAAATATTTTAAATGTTTTACACAAACTTTCATAAATAAGAAATATATTGGGGTGATGGTTCATAAATACAGCCTTTCTTCCCTTTTTAAATACATGATTTAAGAGCATTATTTACAACGAGAGGCCCAGTACACAAATTCATGTTCGGGTAGGGTCCCTCAGGCCAGCTTGCATCCTCTTGCAGTCCAGGATCCCTTGGAAGATGTCCGCCTGCTGGCTTAGTCCCTCTTGCAGGGCTCTCCTGGTGCAGAATCCCTGGCGCCTTACTGCCCTCCTGCAGCAGAGGTGGGAAAGGCTCCTGCCACCACCGCTGTGCTTGCCAGCGATGGGCCCTGATTCTGGTGAGTGGTGTTTTCCCAGAGGGGCAGCTCTGGTGTTAAACATCTGTCCCCTAGAGGTCATTGCACACATAGCAACCACTCGTTCCACTGTTTGGTCAATTTGCATAATAAGGTTTTATCATATACGACAGTGGTTCTCAACCTTCCCAGTCTGCGGCCCTTTCATACCATCTCTCATGTTGTAGTGACCCCCACCCATAAAATTATCTTCATTGCTACTTCATAACTCTAATTTTGCTATTGTTAATGAATTGTAATGTAAATATCTGTGTTTTCTGATGGTCTTAGGCGACCCCTGTCAAAGGGTCATTCGACCCCCAAATGGATCACAACCCACAGGTTGAGAACCACTGATATAGGATGTCTTTCCTGTTCTTTACTGGTAACAGATTTATTTTGTACATTTGTAAATTATATAATATGACAACATCACAAAAATATAATATTGTCATTTATATTTTGATCTTTAGTTGAACAAATGATTCATAATATGTAATTTTCAAAAAAAATTTTGTTCTTTCACTTTACCCCCCGCTTCCCCCCACCACCACTTTCAAATGCAAAAAGTGAAGCAAGTTCTTCATCTTCTCTTGGGAGAAGATTCCTACACGTTCTCTGGTCACTCATGATTAATACAAAGTGATTTATGATAATTTTAAGACATATATGGATCTGATTTAATACTAATCACAATTACTATTCAAGATTATTATAAAACTTTGCCGAAACTGATTTGGCTCAGTGAATAGAGCATCGACCTGAGGACTGAAGGGTCCCAGGTTTGATTCTGGTCAGGGGCATGTACCTTGGTTGTGGGCACATCCCCAGTAGGGGGCGTGCAGGAGGCAGCTAATTGATGTTTCTCTCTCATTGATGTTTCTAGCTCTCTATCCCTCTCCCTTCCTCTCTGTAAAAAGTTAATAAAATATATTTTAATAAAGATTATTATAACTTTATGTAAGACTATAGCTATTTTTGCTGATGCAAAGAGGGCTTGCTTCAGGTAAGAACATTCTAAAATACATCTTTGGTCTGTCTAGTTTCTTATTTTCACCCTTCCTCTCTAATTTGTGTTCTCATAATCTCTGACCCTCTGGGATGAAGCAAGAGAAAGAGGAAAGATAAAGAGAGCAGAGAAGTTCTTAATCAGCACTTTCATTAATTTATTGCTCACACTTTAGATCTGACTGACACTTTCTAAGGACTTGTTCTTAAATTGAATCAGAAACATCTTTTTGTTTGACTTCCTGCACCACTTTAATTATTGCTTGTTTTCTTTGTAATCCATTTCACCCATGGACTAAGACCTTATACCCACCTCTGGTGATCCTCTTGGACATAATTTAAAATAACCCCAGCTAGAAATCATTTTGTGTCTAGAAAATATCCATTTTCTCTGCATTCTTTCTTTCTGCATTTTCTTCTTTAAGCCTCACCCAAGGGTATTTTTTAGGCCCTTGTATCTGCTGCTGGTGTTGGTCCTGATTGGTCAGCACCATGAGCAGATATTCTCTCTGAAAAGACAGAGAGAAATATCAATGTGAGAGAAAGACATTGATTGGTTGACTCCTACAGGGCCCAGGCAGGGGAGGAGCATGCAATAAAGGTATGTGACCTTAACTAGAATTGAACCTAGGACCCTTCAGTGTGCAGGTCGAGACTCTATCCACTGATGGTTCTGCATTCTTTCTTTGGATAAAATATGGGATTGCAGGCTGACCATACATGCAAACTGTTCAAAACCATAATTACCAGTTTTAAAAGATGCTCAAAAACTACAACAAATTTTGGAGAAATTAAAGAAAATTATATAGGAACAGAATGAAAATATCAACAAAGAGAAAACCTAAAGAGAAACAAAAATAAATCCTCAACTTTAAAATTACAATAACTGAAATGAAAAGTCAACTAGAGGGGTTCAAAGGCAGATTTTAGAAGGCAGAAAAAGAATCAGTGCACTTTAAAATAGTACAATGGAAATTACTGAGTTTGGGAAAAGAAAAAGAACAAAATAGTGAACATAGCCTAGTTGTGTGGGCCACCATCAAGGTGATCAATATATGAACTAGAGTCAATGAATAATAATAACTAAGAGGAGAAGGAAGAAGGAGGAGGAGGAGGAAGAAGGAAAGAAGGAGAAGGAGGATTACCAGGAAGAGGAGGAGGGAAAATAGGAGGAAGAGGAAGAGGAGTACACAAGGAAATATTTGAAGAAATAATGGTTGAAAACTTCCCCACTTTGATGAAAGGCATGAATACATTAGCAAATTCAATGAATAAACTCAAAGATACCCACACCGAGACACATTATAATTAAACTTTCAAATGTTAAAGAAAAAGAGAATCTTAAAAGCAGCAAGACAGAACTGACTAATCACATACAAGGGATCCTCAATAAGATTATGAGCAGATTTTATATTAGAAATACTGGAAGTCGAGGAAATTGGCTGTCAACCAACCTTATATCTAAAAAAACCATTCTGAAGTGAGGGAGAAATTAAGACATTCCAAGATAAACAAAAACTGAAAGAGCCTATTACCATTAGATTTAAAGGGAGTTCTGCTGGTTAAAATAAAAGGACATTAATAATGTGTGCCTTATGAAGAATTTTGAAGTAAGGGTACATACAAAAGCAATTATAAAAGTTATTCTATATGACTGTACTTTTTGTTTCCTACATGACATAAAAACTAATACTTAAAAATAATTATTAGTCTAAAAGCTGGTATGAAAACTTTGGTTTAAAATTTCACATTTTGTTCTCTACATAATTTAAGTATCCAGATTCTCAACTATCAGAAAAAGAAAAAAGTATTCTTCTCCTATACATAAGCAGATGCTAAAATGCATTTTCTTGTCAAAACTTTCAGATTACAAAACCAAGGACAATACATCTTATGGAAGAATATTTGAGTTTAGAGAAAGGATTTGAGACACTCGGCTGTGCGGCCGGGCTGTAGACTTCGCAGCGGGCTGAGGAGTTGGCTGCAGGCCACGGTGCTGGAGAGAGCGGCCAGCCTGAAGCTTTCGTCTTTGCGCGGCCCCGCTCGGTGCCTAGGAATGGGGAGAAGGCGGAGAACTGCTGGAAGGGGCTCTCCCGGTCAGGCAGCCCGACTGCCACAGGGTTTTTGTCGGCCAGAGCCAACAGCGCAAATGTGGAGCCCGAGCCATCTTGCAGTGGGAGGTGGATGTCTGCGGCGGTCTGAAGCCTTCAGCTGGGCACCCATCGAACAGCCAGGGACCTGGGGACCCAGAACTCTGCTCTCCAATCGGCGCAGACACGCGGCGGAACCAGAGATCCAGAGAGCACACAGACAGGTCAGATTGCGCCTAAGATAAGGGGGAGGTGGATGTCTGCCGAGATCTGAAAGCTGCGGCGGAGGGAGGCACCCACAGAGCAGCCAGGGACTCAGAACACGGCTTCCCAGGTGGTGCGGATGCGCAGGCGGCGGATTCAGAGATCCACCCAGGGCTCGGAAGGGTCAGATTTCACCTGGGACAGGGTGAGGTCTCCTACCCCCGCACAACAAAGACGCGCACACTGTGGGAGCCGGGCTGCGGGAAAGCTGCCTCTGGAGAGGTCAGTAGAGGTGGTCAGGGAGTGATCCCTAAGTTTGAAGGCAAAACCTCTGAGCTGTTGACAGAGGGGAGCTCTGGAAAACGACTCTTTTTTTTTTTTTCTGGGGCAGAGGGACAGCCTGGGAGTTATTACAGTGTCCCGGCTGCAAAACCCTCACAAACTGGCTTTAAGAACCACAGAGTAGCAGGATCTGAGCACAGCCTAGAGAGATCCTGTGCTTTGTCTCAGAGATCAATTTCGAAACACTGACACCCAGTGGATGACTCACAAATTGACTCTCGCATAACCACAAAAAAAATAAAGAGATTTAAACACCAAGAGGGGAACACAGGGAACTGCAATACCTTCCCTACTGGGAAAAAGGAGTGCCAAGCAGAATAATAGTGGAAGTGAAGGACCATTCTATTTTCTTCTTTTTTTTTTTCTTTTTCCTTTTTTCTTTTTTCTTTTTTTTAATTTTTTCTTTTTTTTTTTCATTTTCACATATTTTAATTAAAATAATATTTTTTTTTCTTTCCGCCTCAATTGATTTTACCTTTATAATTATTACATTTTTGTTTTAAACTAGTATTATTAATTACTACTAGTACTTTACCTTTTTGGAAAAAAAAACAAGTGTCATTTTGTTTTCTCTTTATTTTATTTCGGGATTAGAGTTCTACATTCTATTTTCATCTTTCCTTTAGCATAATTTTACTCCAGCTCAACTCTACCTTTATGCCAACACTTTCCTCCTAACTTTCCCCATTTTGTTGTCTTGTTTCTCTTTCCTTTTCCAACTTTAGATTCTTCCTATTTTTCTTTTAACCTGGTTAAAATTTCACCCCATTTATACATCTAATTTCAAATCCCCTACTACAAGACCACACAAACCTCTCTCTTCTTGTCTTCATTAACCAAAAAGTTGTTTTTACTCTATGTCCTTTTGTTGCTATTTGCCTGAAAAGTGATTATATTGATTTTTTGTGAGATTGTTTTAGTTTATTCTACTTGTTTTATTTTGCTTTTTCCTTGCTTTGTTTTCTACCTCTCTTTTCCCTCACCTCCCTCGATAGCAGTTGCTATTTGCAACTTGCCTTAATCTCTAGGTACTGGTTGCTGGCCTTTATTGGGATTAGTGACTGTTCTATTGGAGTTGTCCCCTGACATCTATATTTTGTTCCTCTTTTCTCTCTTATATACTTTCTTTTCTCTCTGGCTTTTTTCTCTTCCTCTTTCCTTCTCCCTCTTCTACTTTTTATTTTCTTATTTTATTTTATTTTATTGTTCATTTATTTATCTTTTTTTTTACCTCACTCTCCCAATTTGATTTTGGCATTTCTTTCTTTTCTTTTTTCCTCATTTTCCTCTTCTTCTTTCTCTATTTACCCCTAATTTCTCCTTCATTGGTGGTCACCTTATTTGTGATTATTAACATCTTGAATACATTTCTACTCAGTGCTTTGTGTGCTGTACCTGGTCGTGTTGTAGTTTGTGCCTTTCAATCAACGTAGGAGAGAGAACTACATAACAAGACACCCATTGAAGAAAGACCATGGGCAGAAAAAGAAACAGCCCACATAAGACAGAAAGGCAGGTTTCACCAGAAAAGGAAGTAAACAAAATAGAAGCAGAAATAAGCCTGCCAGAGAAAGAGTTCAGAGAAATGATCATAATGTGGATGAAAAGAATGGGAGACAAATTTGACAATATGACTAAGAGCCAAGAGCAAATGAAGAAGACCCAAGAGGAAATGAAGAAGCATGAAGAAGAAATGCAGAAGAAACTAGAGGAGGTGCAGAATAAACAAGAAGAAATGAAAAATGACATCACTGCTATAAAGAACTCAATAGAAAGCATCAAAAGTAGACTAGAAGAAGCAGAGGACCGCATCAGTGAGCTAGAAGACACAGTAGGAAAAAATACCGAAGTACAGCAGCCTCTAGAAAAAAAAGTTAAAAAGCAAGAGGAGAGCCTAAGGCAACTTTGTGATAACATAAAACAAAACAACATCCACATAATTGGGGTTCCAGAAAGAGTGGAAACTGAACAAGGATTAGAGAACCTGTTTGAAGAAATAATGAAAAAAAATTTCCCCAATATAGGAAAGAAAAAACCCACACAAATCCAAGAAGCTCACAGAGTCCCAAGCAAAATGAACCCCAAAAAACCGACACCAAGGCACATTATAATTAAATTGGCAAACACCGATGACAAAGTAAGAATCTTAAAAGCAGCCAGAGAGAAACAGAAAGTTACCTACAAAGGAAACCCCATAAGACTAGCTACTGAGTTCTCAACAGAAACTAATCAGGCCAGAAGGGAATGGAATGAAATATACAAAATCATGCAAAGGAAGGATCTGAATCCAAGAATACTGTACCCTGCGAGACTCTCAATCAAAATTGAAGGTGAAATCAAAAGCTTCACAGACAAAAAAGGACTAAGGGAATATATTACCACCAAACCAGTAATGCAAGAAATGTTAAAGGGTCTGCTGTAATAAAAAGAAAGAGGAAGCGAAGAAGGACCTCAGGGGTAAGGAGTAAAAATGGCAACAGATAAGTACTTATCAATAATAACTTTAAATGTAAACGGATTAAATGCTCCAATCAAAAGACATAGGTTAACCGATTGGATAAGAAAACATGATCCATATATCTGCTGTCTGCAAGAAACCCACCTTAAGAAAAGAGATGCACACAGATTGAGGGTGAAGGGATGGAACATGGTATTTCAGGCAAATGGAAATGAAAAAAAGCTGGGGTTGCAATACTTATATCTGACAAATTAGATCTCAAAGTGAAGGACATAACAAGAGATAAAGAAGGCCACTTCATAATACTAAAGGGAACAATCCAACAAGAAGAAATAACTCTGGTAAACATATATGCACCCAATATAGGAGCACCTAAATACATAAAAAAAACTCTTGGAGGATATTAAGGGAGAGATTGACAGCAATACAATCATAGTAGGAGACTTTAATACCCCACTGTCACCACTGGACAAATCCTCTAAACAAAAAATTAGAAAAGAAACATCAATCCTAAATGACTCACTAGACCAGATGGAATTAATTGACATCTTCAGAACATTTCACCCCAAAGCCACAGAATATACATTCTTCTCCAGTGCACATGGATCATTTTCAAAGATAGATCGTATGTTGGGTCATAAGAAAAGACTCTTCAAATTCAAGAAGATAGAAATCATATCAAGCATTTTCTCAGACCACAGTGGCATAAAACTGGAAATCAACTATAATAAAAACAATAGAAAGAAATCAAACACATGGAGACTAAACAGCATGCTATTAAACAACGACTGGGTAACCAGAGAGATCAAGGAAGAAATAAAAAACATCATGGGAACAAATGACAATGACAACACAACAATACAAAATTTATGAGACACAGTGAAAGCGGTCTTGAGAGGGAAGTTCATAGCCCTACGAGACTACTGCAAAAAACAGGAAACAATGGTAATAAATCACCTAAACCTACAACTCAAAGAGCTAGAACGAGAGCAACAAGTAAAGCCCAGTGTACTCAGAAGGAAGGAAATAGTGAAGATCAGAGTGGAGATAAACAACTTGGAGACCAAAGAAACAATTCAAAAGATCAACAAAACAAAGAGCTGGTTCTTTGAAAGGATAAACAAGATTGATGGACCCCTAGCCAGGCTCACAGAGAAGCAAAGAGAGAAGACCCAAATAATCAAAATCAGAAATGAAAGAGGAGAAATAACAACAGACCCTGTGGAAATACAAAGGATTGTTAAAAAATACTATGAACAACTCTATTCCAACATATTGGACAACCTGCAAGAAATGGACATTTTCCTAGAATAAAAACTCAATGAGGAGGAAGCCAAACATCTCAATAGTCCAATAACTATGGAAGAAATTGAAGCAGTCATCAAAAAGCTTCCAGCAAATAAAAGCCCGGGTCCAGATGGCTACACAGGAGAGTTTTACCAAACATTCAAGGGAGAATTAAAACCTATCCTCCTCAGACTATTCAAAAACATTCAAGAAGCAGGAACACTTCCAAACACCTTCTATGAAGCCAGCATCACCCTAATACCAAAACCAGATAAAGACAACACAATGAAAGAGAATTACAGGCCAATATCTCTCATGAAGATAGATGCCAAAATCCTCAACAAAATTCTAGCAAATCGGATCCAGCAGTACATCAGAAAGATCATACACCATGACCAAGCAGGATTCATCCCAGGAATGGACGGATGGTACAATATCCGCAAATCAATAAATGTGATACATCACATAAACAAATTGAGAAATAAAAATCACATAGTCATATCAATGGATGCAGAAAAAGCATTTGACAAAATCCAGCACCCTTTCTTGATAAAAACTCTCAGCAAAGTGGGAATAGAAGGATCATTCGTCAACATCATAAAAGCCATATATGATAAACCCACAGCTAACATCATACTCAATGGGCAAAAACTAAAACCATTTCCCCTAAGAACAGGAACAAGACAGGGATGCCCATTCTCACCTCTCCTGTTTGACAAAGTACTTGAAGTATTAGCCATTGCAATTAGACAAGAAGAAGAAATAAAAAGCATCTAAATTGAAAAAAGAAGAAGTAAAGCTGTCCTTATTTGCAGATGACATGATATTGTACATAAAAAACCCAAAGGACTCCATTCCAAAACTAATTGACTTAATTAATGAATTCGGCAATGTAGCAGGATACAAAATTAATGGTAAGAAGTCTGTGGCATTTCTATACACTAACAGTGAAATTATAGAAAGAGAAACTAAAAATGCAATCCCATTTACCATCGCACCAAAAAAATTAAGATACCTAGGAATAAACCTAACTAAAGAGGTAAAAGACCTTTATGCAGAAAACTACAGGACACTGAAAAAAGACATAGAGGAAGATGTTAACAGATGGAAGAGCATACCATGCTCATGGATTGGGAAAATCAACATCATTAAAAGGTCCATACTACCCAAAGCAATCTAAAGATTCAACGCACTACCCATTAAAATACCAACGACATATTTCACAGACCTACAAATAATTCTTCATAAATTCATCTGGAACAAAAAAAAGACCACGGATAGGTACAGCAATTCTGAGAAAGAAGAATAAAGTAGGTGGGATCTCAATACCAGATTTCAAGCTATACTACAAAGCAACTGTTCTCAAAACAGCCTGGTACTGGCACAAGAACAGACATATAGACCAATGGAATAGAATAGAGAACCCAGATATCCACCCAAACCATTATGATCAATTAATATTTGACAAAGGAGTCATGAACATTCAATGGAGCCAAGATAGCCTCTTTAATAAATGGTGTTGGGAAAATTGGACAGATACATGCAAAAAATTGAAACTGGACTACCAACTTACACCAAATACAAAAATAAACTCAAAATGGATACAGGACTTAAACATTAGAAGGGAACCCATAAAAATACTAGAGGAATCCACAGGCAGCACAATCTCAGATATATGCTGAAAGAACTTCTTCACTGATACTGTTCCAAAGGCAATGGAAGCCAAAGAAAAAATAAACAAATGGGACTACATCAAAATAAAAAGCTTTTGCACAGCAAAAGAAACCAACAAAACAACAGCAAAGACCACTGTATGGGAGAACGTATTTGCAAATGTTATCACTGATAAAGGTTTAATCTCCAAAATCTACAGCCAACTTATACAACTTAATAAAAGGAAGATGAAAGATCCAATAAAAAAATGGCAACGGACCTAAATAGAACCTTTTCAAAAGACGACAGAAGGAAGGCCAAGAGACACATGAAAACATGTTCAAAGTCATTAATCATCAGAGAGATGCAAATCAAAATGACAATGTGATACCATCTTACTCCTGTCAGAATGGCAATCATCAATAAATCAACAAACAACAAGTGTTGGCGAGGATGCGGAGAAATAGGAACCCTTGTGCACTGTTGGTGGGAATGCAGACTGGTGCAGCCACTGTGGAGAACAGTATGGAGTTTCCTCAAAAAACTAAAAATGGATCTCTCATTTGACCCTGTAATCCCACTCTTAGGAATTTATCCTAAGAAATTACAAACACCAATCAGAAAGGATTTATGCACCCCTATGTTCATAGCAGCACAATTTACAATAGCTACAATTTGGAAACAGCCTAGGTGCCCGTCAGCAGATGAGTGGATCAGAAAACTGTGGTACATCTACACAATGGAATACTATGCTGCCATTAAAAATAAGGAATTCTTACCATTTGTAGCAACCTGGTTGGAACTGGAGAGCCTTATGCTTAGTGAAATAAGCCAGTCAATGAAGGAGAAGCATCACATGATCGCACTCATTGGTGGATAATAAAGAGCATTATAAACTGATGAACAAAATGATAGATACAGAGACAGTAAAGCTTCAAACAGACTGTGAAATTACAGCAGAAAGATTAAGGAGAAGTGGGGTAGATAAGAGAGCAATCAAAGGACTTGTTTGCATGCATATAAGCATAACCAATGAACATAGACACTGGGAGGTTGGGGTATGCCTGTGAGGGAGGGGGGGCAATGGGGAGATATGTATAAAAAATTAATAAAAATTTAAAAAAAAAGAAAGGATTTGAGCTTAGGGGTGCCACTTCTTTTATTGAGGCCACTTCTATTTTATTGAAATGAAAGTCTCAAGGTAATATGATTGTCTATGGGATGCCTGTTAGCAGGTTTATTTGGATTTAAAATACGTTTATTGTTTTTTTCTCCTGACATAAAGGTTAGTTGGATTTGGTTTGTTTGTTTGAGAATGAGAGTTAACTTTGCCAATAAAGTAACACTGTAACTTTATAAATTCAATAAGATAAATCCACAGCCTCAGAATTTCAAGAAAATATTTTTAATGTATATATATAATGTATGTATACAGAGCATGCTAGGAAACCATTTTTGCAAGTATTTACCCTTATGATAATTTTTATGATAAAAATTATATGTTAATTTGTTCATTTAAAAATATGAGATGCTTCACACTTTTGTAAAATTCTTATAAGTTGTTAGTAAACAAAATATTTGAAGACTAATATAATACACAAACAGTTGAATATTACATGAAAATGAGTATTCAAATATAACAGTATCCAAATTCAACTTCCTTAGCTATTAGACATATTGAATAAGCTTGAAGTTTAAGAATTACATTTGCTATTTTAACAGATTTTCCCCATGACATCTTTGTGATTATGCTTTTTGTATAAATACAAAACTAGAATTAATTTATATTTGGATCCTGTTATATTTAGTATTCAGTACTGGCCAGGTAGCTCAGGTGGTTGGAGCATTATCCCAATACATGAAGGTTGTGGGTTCAATCCCTGTTCAAAGTACATACAAGAATCAACCAATTAATATATAAACGAGGGAGTAACAAAGTGGTTTCTCTTTCTCTCTCTCAAAATCAGTTTTTAAAATTTATTATTCATATTAATCAAGAATACTATCATTATAAACTAATAATAAGTATAATTTTCTATTACATTTCCAGAGAATTAATTAAAAGTACCAATACCACATCTATAAAATTGGCACAATCATATTTATTTACTGGTACAGGATTCTCTAAAAGTTACAGTTGCTGTTTATTTTTTTATATTTGTGATTAATGAAATTATTTTTTAAAATAAATTAAAAAATTTATAAATATAAAAGTTTATAAACATCTGGCTGTGAGCCTCTTAAATATGTTAGAGATTGTGTCAGTTGAAATAAAAGACCCTCGACCTGGGCCCCCAACACTTGGGAGAGCAGTGTAGTTTTCACTACAATTACACATTCACTGACACAAGAGAAGACAACAGTTCTTTCACCCAAAGTATTATGATTGGTTAATATTTTTCACTGTGGAACTTTTTGTTTTTGTTTTTACTGAATCAAGCAACTGTATTACCTAAAACATTGAATTAATCTTGCCCTGGGACCCTGGGACTAACATGGAACCAGTGCCCTCCAAGTTGAATATGGATATGGGAATTAACAGATATGGTATAGAAGGGATTCAAACACAAAAAATAATGAGGTACTTCACAATTTGAATGAGGAACAGAAAGTCAAGGGGAGAGAAAAGATGATGTACCTACATCTCATTTCTGGGATGTAAAAAGAATCAAGTACATAAAATACCCAGTAAACAGACTTGGCATTTGAATATAGGGAAATTTTGGTTCCTAATTGGTAGACTCCTAAATAACTGAAATAATGTTAAAAGGAAAGGGACTGATTTTAGATGACACTAATATTAAAGTATTTAATATATTAATATTATAATTTATTTTTAATTGAGTCTTGAAAAAACATATAGCTAAAGTAATAACAATATTATTGACATAGTAGCCACTCTAGATATTTATTGTCCATTGAAAATAGATGAAAATCATTAAACTTATTGCTCTTATAATAGAGGTGGAGGTCCTAAAATAGAACTAGGAAGACTTACCATTTAAGTGGACTTTTGTCTAGGGATCACTTCACAAAACGATGGAAACATATTTTCCTCATAACATCTTGGTGATTATGCTTTTGGTATAAACACAAGACTAGAATGAATTATCTTGTCATGAAACTAAACCGTACTTATTTTAATATAGACTATGAAAATAAAGATAAATAAAATGGTATAAACAATATTTTTTTCCTAATAGCTTCTAAAATATGTTTACCACACTGGTAAAGAAGCAAAATAAATTTAATACATTATTGTTGAGGAATGAGAAAAAAAGAGCAATATATTTTTTAATTAAAGTGTTATAATTTTTAGTGCATGAACCTCTGTATCTCTAACAACTATAATTTCAGGATTATTATCAAATCAACTTCCTTAGCTGTTAGACATATTGAATAAGCTTGAAGTTTAAGAATTACATTTGCTACTTGAACAGTTTGATTGTTCTTAGTTTGGGAAAGAAAACAACCTTCTCTCCATTTTTATCTTTCTCTATTTGATCTCTGGAAGAGCAAATTCACTCAAGATTCATAAAATAAAATAGCACTAAGAAAAATTCATTGAAATTTATGTAGTATGACTCTATAACCATAAAAATTAAAATTTACTTTCCCAAAGTCTTTAAAAATTACCTCTGAATGCTAGGATGTGACAGATATGTATTCATATAACAAAAACAAAACATAACTGGCAGTTAACTAGCTCTTTCATATACGTATGCATCAGGTTCAAATGTACCTTAGGAATTAATAATCCTTTCCTCCCCAAACCACAAGTAATCATGCTAATATACATATTCTTTTGCTGATATCCACATATTTTATTTAACATGTTTCTTAGAAATATTCATGATCAGAACTAAAAATTAAAATGGAAACATACATTTACACAACCTATATCTTCATGGATACCAATGCACTTACAAATATTTGGTTATTTTTAAAATGTATAAATAAAATGTATCACTGATTTAGTGAATTTCCTTATTCATGAATTCATGAGGCCCTCTGAACATTTCTTGGGGAAAAGAGGAATATAGGAAAGAAGGGAGGCTGCTAATGAAATGTTCCCATATAGCTTCAGTCAAGTTTTACATAGGAAACTTAGTAAAAAATTTCAGTTCCTATTTCATTCTGGGTGACTTCACAGCAACAGATTTCACTTGATTTTATAATGCTTCCCAGAAAATGTCTTTATTTATAAGATTACGTGCTATGGATTTCTTTTGCAGATATGCATTTAATGTTACTTTTGAGACAAATATAAAGATATATGCCCTGCGATACAATTCTTGGGACTGGTAAGCATTTTGTTTGATGTTATTTTTGGAAGTGCAGTAACTCTAACTTATATTTTAGGGCATTTGCTTGGTGGGAGATATTGATATTATATACCTGTCATATCTTTGTCATTAAACAATAGAAGACTTCTGCTTTTATGTTACCTTTTTGGCTTATTAATACCTCATTTTAGAAAGTAATAAAAGAATCTTATCATGTCAGAATCATGAAAAATTACCTCGAAGCAGCAGTTTGTTAAAATACAACATGTAACCATTCTAATGAAAAGCTGTGCTGAGAGATGCAGGATATACCGGTTTTGTTCTTGGAGTGGAAAGAAATGATTTAAATAGAAAACAAATGTGAAAAAAATATTATGTGCTATTTTGGATGATTCATAAATTTTCCTTTAAATAATACTGCAGTTCTTTGTCGAACTATAGTACGGCATTTTACTACTTTATGCACAGAAATGCGCTCTATTCATGTCATGAAATGAGAATTTAAATTGCAGCAATATTATTCAGGAGAATATATCCATTATCCATTTTATTATGTTTTATGATATACATGAAGACAGGAAAGTATATTAGTCATTCAGATAATGACTAGATATTTTGCTGTGTAGAATTTTAATGAATAAATGGCATTTACATTGGTTATTTATCTACTCTTTTATCTCAGGAAAGTATATCTGTATTAGTTACCAAGGGCTCATGCTGTATCACTTGATACAGACATAGTGAAAGCTTTGGCAGGTTAACAGGACAAATCAGAACTCTTCTACCAGCCTCTCTATCTCACTTCTGAAGATTTAGAGGGTTGAATTTGTAACAAATCAAAGAAAGGTGGGTCCTACACATGCACATTTGTTTGGCAGCTTAAACACTATTTCACTTCTGAAGATTTAGAGGGTTGAATTTGTAACAAATCAAAGAAAGGTGGGTCCTACACATGCACATTTGTTTGGAAGCTTAAACAACTTTGGTTCAAAACCTGACTCTGACTTTTAATAGCATAAGAGTTCTTGGGCATATTACTTCCTTCTACAGTCTCTCCAATTTCTTCTCTGTAAAATGTTAATGACAGTAACTAAATAATTAGTTTTTATATGAAACATTTAGAAAGTGCTTGGCATGTGATACATGATATATAGAATGCTATTATTATTATTATTAAGATTGGCTGGAATAATGAATAGCACACTAGTTTCCCCAAACTTTTCTCTTTTAAAAAAAACTTTATGGTTTTAGAGAGAGGAAGGAAAAGGGAGAGAGAGACACAAACATCAATGATGAGAGAGAATCGGTGATCAGCTGCTTCCTGCACACCCCACATTGGGAGAAAGAGAGAGAAATATTAATTGGCTGCCTGCTGTGCACCCCCTACTGAGGATCAGGCCAACCAGGGTATGTACCCTGACTAGGAATCGAAAAGGCAACCCCATGGTGCATGGGACAACACTCAATAAGCTGCACCACAGAGGCCACAGCTCCCCATACTTTTAATTGGCCTAATTTTGCATATATCATATTCCATTAACACTGTTCCAAGTAGGCGTAGATACATCTAGAAAGCAGATTAATATAACCTTTGCACAACTCAGCTAGCCTTTTCAGAGCAATTTTCCTCCATGTTGACTTTTTGAATCTAGTTATTCACTGCTGTTTCATTGCCATACGAGAGACCTGGTGCACAAAATACATCCACAGGGGGCAGGGTATGTGTGTCCCTATCACAGCCTGAATCCTCTCCAATCTGGGACCCCACGAGAGATGTCTGACTGCTCATTTAGGCCCGATCTTTTTTAGGATCGGACCTTAAAAAATATAAGTGAGAAGATGCCAGGAATTATAGGAGCTTAGAGAAGGGAAAGCTCACTCTTTATGAAATGTCACAGAGAGAATAAAAACTACAAAAAATGAGTATGACTCAGGTAAAAGAAGAAGTAGGAGATGGTTCTTCATACAAGGAGAAAGGATTTTATGAAGGAGAACAGCATGTGAGGGGAGTAATATTATGTAGATTAGTTTATATGGAATGAAGTGATCATTGGAAATTGTGGGTTTATTTTCCCACTTATGTATTCATGCCAAGTACATTTGTAAGCACTTTCCAATTATAAACTAATATATTCTTTAATAACAAGCACAAGAAAGCTGGTGTGATTATATTAATATCATATAAAATAAACATCAAGACAAGACATGTTATTGAGGAAAACATCATAATATTAAATTATAAAGTTATCAGGAAGAGAAAATCATCAATGTGAATGTCTAAAGTGACTGAAAATCCAATTAATGAGGAAAAGCTGAAAGAATCAAGGTTGAAAAAAACAAATCTACACTCTCAATTGGAGATTTTGACCCCTCCTCTCCCATTAACTGAGAGAATAAAGAGGAAAAATTTTAGTAGGGATATTTAACAAATTAGCTACTAACTTTATCTAATTTATATTTAAAAAACACAACACACAATAATAACAAAACAACATTTTAACAAATGCATATTGATTATTCTCTAAGATAGACCATATGCTAAGGCCATTAAATAAGCCTGAATAAATTTACAAGATTGAAATTTTACAGAGCATGTTCTCTGAGTACAATACAATTAAATTAGAGATCAATAACAATAAGGTATTTAGAAAACCCAAGTATATTTGGAAATTAGCTACATATTTCTAGATAAATAAAATTTCAAAGAATATTGTAAGGACAAATAGAATTATTTTAAACTAAAAAGATATTTAAATGAAAAAATTTAAAATGTATAAGATGCAGTAAAGCGATTTCTAAAGAAAAAATTTTACTGTAAATGCAATTCTTATATTAGAAAAAATTCTAGTATTAGTGATATAATCCTCCACTTTAAGACTAGAAAAATATAAAATTATTTTCCATTATCAATAATGAAATAAATACCTCTTACTAGAGACATGAAAGCAAAAACACAAGAATAAAAAGAGAACTTTAAGAATAATTCAATGTCAATATACCTAACAATTTAGATGAAATCAGTAATTATTTTTTGGAAAACAAACATCAAAACTAACACTTGAAAATTTTTAAATAGTCATACTTCTAGTAAAGAAATTCAATTATCAAATTAACAACAAACAAACCACTAAAATCAAACTAAAAAGAAACTTCTCTTGAAGAAAATTTCAGGTCCAGATGGCTTTACTAGTTGTCTTTCAAGTACCTATGAAAAAACTAATAGTTTTTGCACAAAATCTTTGAGTAATAGAGGAGAAGGGAATAATTGCCAGCTTATTCCACTATAAGGCCAGCATGAACTTGACCATGAGACCAGAAGAAAAAAAGTACATGTAAATATCCCTTACCAAGAGGTCAAAATCCTATATTAGATCTTAGCAAACACAGTTCAACAATATATAGAGTTATACATCATGAGCAAATGGGTTTATATCTATAATGATGTCTGTTTCAGCAGTGAAAATCAATGTAATTTATCACATTAGCAAATAAAACAAAAATCATTTGATCCAATCAAAATTTATCACCCAATTAATAGGAAACTATCAACAAAATTAGGAACAAAGAGTACATGCTCAATCTCATAAAGTATACATATTAAAAAAACAAAACAAAACACTAAAGTTGACATTTTACTTAATGGTGAAATATAGAATGTTTTCTCCCTTGCAATGATAAAAAGGCAATGATTCTGTTATCAACATTTCTGATCCACATTGTACTAGAATCCAGCTAATACAATAGGGCAAAAATAAACATTTAAAATGTACAAAAAGGTCCTTGCTGGTTTGGTTCAATGGAGAGAGGGTTGGCCTGCAGAACAAAGGATTCCGGGTTCGATTCAGTCAATTGCATGTACTTTGGTTGCAGGCTACTCCCTGGCCCAGGGCTGGTCAGTGCGCATGCAGGAGGCAACCAATTGATGTGAATCTCTCACACTGATGTTTCTCTTTACTTTCCTTCTCTCTTCCAATCTCTCTAAAAAAATCAATGAAAAAATATCCTTGGGAGAGGATTAAAATAATAATAATAAAATGTACAAAAGGAACAAATTTGACTGTTTTTATTCACAGTTAATAAAATTATGTAGAAAATTCCAATAAATCAACAAAAAAGTATCAAAACTAAAAAGAGAAATTATCTAGGTAGCAGCACATAAGATCAATATACAAATGTCAACAACACAATGACAAAACAACAATAATAATATTAACTTTATATCTTTATATCTGCAAACTATTTCTATAAACAAACTATTTTAAACAATATTTCTATAAGCAAATAATTATTAGCATTTTATTTAAAATAATTTACTATTTTACTAATGCATTCCAAATCATAATGTAATTATGAATAAATGTGCCAAAATATGCTGCAGGCCTCTACAGTGAAAACTATAGATTATTGACACTACTGAGGGAAACCTAAAACAAATTGAGAGATAGTTTTCCTAAAATTCACCTATAGAGTGAACACAATACCAATCAGATCCCAACATTTTTTTTTTATTTTTTCATTAGTAAAACTTAACAAGGTGACTCAAAAGTTTATAATAAAATAAAAACACGTTGGTTCAACATAAGCATCGGAAACAAGTTCAGACCTACTCTCAGGTTGTTAAGGACTGTAGGACTTCTAAGGTTTTCCTGCCTGCTAGAGTGTCAAGGGAATTTGTTCCTTTTCATTTTGAGTATCTTCTATTGAATTTTATTTGAATGTTAGGAAACAAAGATGAATGAAGTCTATCTCTCTCTTGAAGCATTAATAGTCTAATGAAGTGAGAATTAATAAAGCATTATACAAAATTATCTTTGGAGCATGGATAAAAAAGAGTTATCATAGCTACCAGGAGATTATCATTTACTTCAAACTTTGTTGTTGTTAATCTGAGGATATTTTTCCATTGATTTTTAGAAAGAGTACTAGTGGAACAGAGAGGGAGAGACAGAGAGTCACATCGATTGGTTGCCTCCTGCATGCACCCTGATCAGGGCCTGGGAATCTGCAACAGAGATACATGCCAAGGACCAGAATCTAACCCGCGACCTTTCAGTCTGCATGTAGACTCTCTATCCACTGAGCAAAACCAGCTAGCGCCATTTATTTCAATCTTAATACAATAGAGTGAACTCTGCAGGTGAGAACACATTAGAGACAAAGAGATCAACTGGTGTAAAAACAGGAAGTGAGTCTATTGAAGTGTAGGGCTAAATATATGTACATATGCTAAGGAATGATACAAGAGATTGTGTAACTGAGGTCAAATTGGGGAAGTAATAGTTCTTTTTTCTTCATGTCGGATATTGACAATTGGTTATCCTCTGGCTGAATTTTGACTACAGATATTTTATTGCCTTATGAAATGCATTCAAAAATTTCTCAATTAGAACATATAGACATTGGGAAATTTCACATAAAATTCAAAATGCCAATCTTGTGTTGAAAAATCAGAAGATCTAATAGTAACATTTTCCCCCCCACAGTTTGGTTGTAGAAGCTGAATAATGCTCTCTCTATTAAATGGATCGTGTTACTCACTTATAGCCAAGCATTTATTGGCATTCGTGTCAGTGTTCCTCACTGTGCATGACAGGGAGGTAAGCAAGCTAGTAGATCCAATATTTAGTAAACAGTTGCATTTAGAAGTAGATTGGTGACAATATTTTTTATTAAGACCTAATTCAGGCTTGTGATAAGGTAATGGCAGTGGGTATAAAATGGAGCAAATGGACCTCCAGAGTTACATATAATATAGGATAAATAGAATATCATATCTCATGGGAAAAGAAAATTTGCTTGGTGAAGGCTAATTCTCAGGTATCTGCTGTATTAAGGATAAATATGGTTAGGTTAATGCTACATTTAGTCATGTCCTTAGATGTGCATTAGACCTTTCACCATTAAATATATGCTGTCAGTCTTAACTCTGCAAAAAAGAATAGAAAAGCTAGAGAAGAAACTTCTAAAGAGAAAATAAATACAGAGTGAAGAGGAGATAAAGGCATCACAAAAATGGAAGATACCTGTTTATTCACCACCAACAACCTATGTCTTTGTCCTGGTCTCTCCTCTAGGTCCTAAACTTTGAAATGATGAGCTATTTGGGAACTGCCAGTCTGCTTCCCTTCTCGCAGCTGTAAGGGATTGCAAAGCCCCTGGAGGAGATTGGTGTTGGCTGTGCTAAAAATCCTGTGTCCGGTAAATATATGCATACTATTGGGAAGGGTTTTCTATGCTCGATGTGTAATGTGCAGGGGATCTAGAATTTTCAGATTGCCTTTCTGAAAGTCTGTGGACTTGCAAATGGCTGAGACGGTAGGAAGCAGCTTCAATGAGTAGGGATACTGTGACAAAAATAAAGATAATGATCTTCTACTGTGGGTGCAGCATAGCACCCCAAAAGCCAGGTGAAACTAGTTGTATCTTAGCAGCTGGCAGGGCAAAGTTGATCACAGATAACATACTTCTTAAAGGATGATAGCACAAAATCCTGTGTAATCAGCATACCTGCCTGCTTTTCTCCATTCCCACTATAATAAATACCTCAGATATACACTTGCCATTTTGAGAATAGCAAGGAGGAAAGAAAGAAAACTCTGATATTTAAAAGATCTGAGATATTTATGAAAGTTTATATATAATCAGAAAATAACAAGAAAGTATTCATTAACTTTTAAAGTTAAATAAAAAGCAACAAACATTTATTTATTGCAGTTTTCCCTACAATAATCAGTATGGGAAATTGGAAGGGTGACATGTGAGAAAGATAACAGTAATTACAGAAAATAAACAAGCTATAATATCTTTGCAGATCAGGTAGAACATAAATCTTTAATCCACCAGGGTCAAAGGGTTGATAATGATGCTATATATTTATTTGCTGAATGCTTACTATGTCTAAGTATATACAAATTAACTTATTTGCTCCATATAAGGGGGAAAAGAAACTTTTGATACAGATCCTGTTATTATCACTGTTTATGGATAAAACTGTAGTGAAGAAAAGAAATAAGTAGTTTGTTAACAGACAACTAATTTTGAATATTAATAGCTGGAATTGAGTACTTACCTTTTTGTTTATTCTATTTATTACTCTGAACAAAAGAGAAGTTCCAATTTGTAAGGAATAAGAAATTGGTCTTGTTTTCATTGACTAAGTTTACATTAACTCCCTTACCTACATATGGGGATGTACATTAAACCCTGAAGAGAATATTTGACTATGGATCTTCAAAATATTTTCTTCATTAGAATATAACTGTGGCTGAGCCATGAAGATGTAAATACAGGAGAGCAGAAGGATTTATCTCCCTTGTTCCTGTGCAGATGGCAATTCCATATTAAGAATATCAAGTTGTATAGAAAAGTGTTTATGAATATGTATCAACATTCAGGTAAAGCAGTAATATGTTTGTTCTTTAAGAACTTTAAGAAAGGATCATCTCCCCTGAAAATAATAAAGAGTAACATCATTTTATAGGAAAACATTGACTTAGCCATGAGGCAAATATAGTATAATTTATAGTCAGACATGTTATTTCTCAATAAACAATCTAAAAACTTAGAACATAAAATGTTAGTACTGGAATAGACTTTAGAGAACCTTTCATTCTAAGACAAGTTTAGGGCTTAGAAATAAATGCACGAAGTAAACCTGACTCCATATATTTAGAAGAATTTTGGCCAAGTAATTAAAAACAAAACAGAACTGCAGAGACATTCAAATGAAATAACAAAAATAGATCCTTGCTCAGAAATTTACAGTGTATGAAGGAAGAGAGTAATTAGGATTTTCAGGAATTCAAGATGAGATTGATTGTCTTATCCTTTAAGGCAGAATAATGGTATGGAAAACTTCCCAATCAGAGCATTCTCATCTCAGATAAAACCAAGCATAAATTAGAAAGCAATTACACCTTAAAATGTGTGTTTCTGGTTGTGCTAATGTGTGTGTGTGTGTTAAAAAAAATGAAAAGATTTAAATAGCAATCTAAAACATCCTATCTAATAAAAAAGTAATATGCAAATTGATTGTCACTCCAACACACAAGATGGCTGCCCCCATGTGACCATAAGATGGCCACCACAAGATGGCCAGCAGGGGAGGGTATTTGGAAGGGACTCAGGGCTGCAAGGCAGGGCAGTTGAGGTGATCAAGCCTTCAGGGGAGAGCAATTAGGGATGACCAGGCTGGCAGAGGAGGGAAGTTGGGTGCTCCTGGACCTACAGGGGATGGCAGTTAGGGGAAATCAGGCTGGCAGGGGAACAGTTAGGCATCAATCAGGCTGGCAGGGGAGTGATTATGGGGTGATCAGGCTGGCAGGTAGAAGCAGTTAGGGGCAATCAGGAAGGCAGGCAGGCGAGCAGTTGGGAGCCAGCCGTCCTGGACTGTGAGAGGGATGTCTGACTGCCCGTTTAGGCCCAATCCCAGTAGTGATGGGCCTAAATGGGGGGTTGAACATCCCTCAAGGGGTCCCATATTGGAGAGGGTGCAGGCTGGGCTGAGGGACACACACCCCTGTGCATGAATTTGTGTACCTGGCCTCTAGTACAATAATATAAACTGGGAAACCCTCTTAAGAACCACAATAAAAGTATTTCAAAGAGAATCTAAGACAAAATAAGTATCATATTATATTTCTTTTTAACTCTGACTTTCACATGAACTTGGGATCATTCTGTTATCTTAACTCAGCTGACTGTGAGCTAAGCTCCATGTTCTGTATTTGCAGATACATTTGGCTGGAGAAAGAGTGGAGAGAAGGGTGAGAAGATGAGAACTTTGTGTCCATCCTCACCACTATCTTAAACTATTGCAGTCCTGAGTTCATCTAATGTTGTTTATTCTTTTCCATAACTTTTAATTTAAGAAAAGATTTTATATACAAAAAACTCAGGAATGTGAGAGTCAATTGCCACTCAACCAACAACTTAAATTTCATCACCCAGTGTTTTACAACTACCCCGTTTGGTTTCACTGCCTTACATTTTAAGTAACAGTGTACTGAAAAAGTCACATGCATCTCTACCACTCACACATGTTTTTCACCATTCAGGGACATTTAAAGATTTCTGATGTCCACTTTTATGAAGTATAAAGAAGTATATATTTCCCACCTTCATTAACAGTACTCTGTACTTTTTTAAAAATCTATTTTTATTGATTTCAGAGAGGAAAAGAAAGTGTGAGATAGAAACATCAATGAGAAAGAATTATTGATCTGCTGCCTCCTGCACACCCCCTACTGGGAATCTCGCCCACAACTCTGGCATGTGCCCTTGACAGAATCAAAACTGGGACCCCTTAGTTCTCAGGCCAATGCTCTATCCACTGAGCCAAACTAGTCAGGGCAGTCATTTTTACTTTAAATCAATATTAGCTTTCAATTTGGAAAGCAATTTAAAAAGTGCTGTGTTTGTTTCTGTTTGTTTTGTTTGTTTGTTTGTTTTTTATAACTAGCAATCTGAAGTCAGGTAAAGAATTTTTAGGTTATCTGCAAAAATTATATGAAAATCTTAAGTTCATGTATAGATGGGCTCATTAATAAATGGGAAATATTAAACTAAACCCATTCATTTTCTCAAATTAAATTTAATGTTACCATTTACATGTGATTTAAGAATGTGACATAAATGTAAATATAACAAATATATATTATATAATAAAATATATACTTTACAAAACATATATTTGGGTGCCTCAAAGGAATCCAAAGCTACAGAGAATGTTAGGCCAAGGAGGCTGTTGGAAATTATTGAGTGTCAAACAAGCAAAGTTTTCTCCTGGCTGACACACCCACTCCAGAATTACAAGTAATGACATATGGGTATTGTGTTATCGTTTACAAATATTATTTAATTTAAAAAGCATAAAACCTTATAAAGTAGGTAAAACTATATAATACTCATTCTACATATAAGAAAACTGAGGCCAACAGATTGAATTGTCCAAGATCATCAAGCTAGAAAATGGCAGAACCAGAGATCCAAATGAATCTGATTCCATTAGAAAGACATATATCTTATGTCTTTCTTCTCATCCAGTCAACTTCTAGAAGAATGTAAGCTAGTTTCAAAAACTAAAACAGGTAAGAAAGAAAATTAATTTCTCTCTTTATAATGCTATAATTTTTCATTTTCAATCAGCTGTTGAATGTTGTACATTTATGGTAAATAAAAATTCTTGAAACAGAAAAGATGTCTCATTCCATTCATATATGTTAATTAAGAATGATTAAGAAGCATTCCAGAAAAATATCTAAGGAAATGACTTAAATGAATTTTAAAAATTATATAACACAGTATCACTGAAATATTGTGCCACTATTTTGGAAAACACAAATATAAAATTGCTCTAATTATTATCATTTAAATAGTTTCATTTACTGAATTTGTAATTCTATGGTTAAGCATAAACAACCCATGAATTATGAGAGATTTCCTGGGAAAAGAGGTCAGCTTATTGGATAAAGAGAAAAAATAAATTTAGAATATGCTGGAAATAATACCTGCGAGCAGAAAGAAGTGTTATGGTGGATAAAAGTGAAGGGATAAAGATGATAGTGACCCCCCCAAAATATAAGTTTGAATTACCCTTCCTGCTTGAATCCCTGGAGAAGCATGAGGCCATGAATGTTTAGGGATAACTGAGTGTAAAACACATGCTATGTTGATATGACCATCTGAACCACAAGAAACAAAACCACTGGAGGTGATGCTGATAAATATAATATTTATTGAACAATTAGTACATGCTAGGGTCTATGTTAAGCTTTCACATGACGTTTTACAAATTTAAAAAGAATAGAGTTCAAAATAAATGACACTGCTTTGGGGATAAAGATGATGTCATTGGAATTAGAAAGAAATTTTTGTTTAAAAATATATTTATATTTGTATATAACATATTTACATGTAAATATAGCATAAATATTATATGTATAAAACAAAATAGCATAATAATAATAATAATAACAAACCTATGCATACATTTTGTGTGCTTATTCCTCATCAGGTATTGGCCCTCATAGGTTTAAATACATGGTTAATTTAATGATTACAATAATTCCACAAGCTGGGGTTTTACTTATTTCTCTTTTACCTATGAGTCAACTGAAGCTTAGAAAATTTAAGATTAGGCAGCTAATTGCCATGTCCACAATCAAATTATAAAAGTAGCCAAGGAGTGATCACCTCTTTTACTTTAGGGCCATTCCTGTAAGAATTTCATTTCCCTCAGTCACTTCAGTCACCTGAACAGATTTTTAAGAGTCTAGCAGTTTCAGAGTGAGACAGTAAGAATCATTTTAATTAGAACATAGCCAATGCCCATTACATGGAATAATATTTATCTAACTATCAACAACAATTTCCATTAAAGCAGTATCTTTTAATGGAAGTTATAGCCTTCTTGTTACAGAAATGGAGATTACTCTAATAGCCTATGAACAAAGTAGAGAGGTTATGGGCAGCAATGAAAAACTGACTATAGATTTGATTAAATGTTATATTCTTGAATGAATTTTTGTGTTTTGTATTTATTTATTTGTTTGTTTGTTGTTGTTATTTTTGCTAAGTAGTCAATTATTGAGCAACATTAAAATAAAACTGTGATTCCTTTAAACAATTTTATAAAATTTAGCAAAAGTTAACAATTAGATTCTTGATAAACAAAGGGACCATTTATAAAAGCCCATATTTTTCTGCCACTTGGAAAATTCAATTCAATGCATATATTTTATGTATAGTTAATATGTAATTCATAGAAATATATTCTAAGTAATGGTATATGTTATGTAATGTTACATATATCTTACAGGCTTTTAAATAGTTATCATTTAATGGTTCTTACAGTTTTTACATTTTCTAAAAGATAAGTTTTCATAATTGTTAGGAGAACTATGGAGTAAAACATGCTCACAAGACAGGAAGGAAAACTGAATCTCAATCATTATTTCCAGAAGTGAAAACTTCTGAAATCTACTAGAATAGAAAAATAATGCAGAAAAATTATCCCTATAGGACAATTAAAAAAATGTATATCAAGGTGATATCAACAAAAATAGCTTGACCTTCGCTGGCATATCTGTCTAGAGTTGATGTATTATTTCTAAAGATGTATAATATTATAAAGTAAGTGAAATTAATTTATTGTCCCATCTTTTCTCCAACTCCTTAACCTTTCCTTTTTCTTATTGACAAAATCATCACTTATTACAGAAACATCTAAAATTATAAATGTAAACAGGATGATAGCCAGATTGGTCAATATCTTTAGGATTAATACAGAAAACAAAAATAAGATGATGATGATGATGATGATGTAGATACACTAATGTCATTTATATATTTTTAATTTAAATAAAAGCTGCTTTATTTTTTTGTTTTTTTAATTTTTTATTGTGTTACATGTATACACATCTTCCCATTTCCCCCCCCTCCCAGGCATACCCATTCCCCTTAGTGTCTTGTGTTCATTGGTTATGCTTATATGCATGCATACAAGTCCTTTGGTTGATCTCTTATCTACCCCACCTCTCCTTAATCTTCCTGCTGTAATTTGACAGTCTGTTTGATGCTTTACTGCCTCTGTATCTATCCTTTTGTTCAGTTTATAATGTTTTTTATTATCCACAAATGAGTGAGAGATCATGTGGTGTTTTCTCCTTCATTGACTGGCTTATTTCACTTAGCATAAGGCTCCCTAGTTCCATCCAGGTTGCTGCAAATGGTAAGAATTCCTTCTTTTTAATGGCAGCATAGAATTCCATTGTGTAGATGTACCATAGTTTTCTGATCCACTCATCTCCTGACGGGCACCTAGGCTGTTTCCAAATTGTAGCTATTGTAAATTGTGCTGCTATGAACATAGAGGTGGGTAAATCCTTTCTGATTGGTGTTTGTCCTTTCTTAGGATATATTCCTAAGAATGGGATTGCTGGGTCAAATGGGAGTTCTATTTTCAGTTTTTTGAGGAAACCCCATACTGTTCTCCACAGTGGCTACACCGGTCTGTATTCCCACCAACAATGCACAAGGGTTCCTTTTTCTCAGCATACTCGCCAACACTTGTCTTTGGTGATTTGTTGATGATTGCCATTCTGACAAGTGTGAGATGGTATCGCATTGCCGTTTTGATTTTTAGATGTCATGTGGTAGTAATAAAACTTGTTGGCAATATGCCAAAAAGATATGCATGTAAATTTTTCTTTAAAAGGGATAAATATAGCTCTATCTCCAAAGGCTCAACAATCACCTCATAATTTCTCACAGCTTTGCTTTGGAAGTTTTCCTTCCATGAATCTCTTTTCTAGCTAAGGAAAGGTGATATGCTGATTGGTTAGGATCAATCACTACCCTTCTGGGGAATGGCAGGGTGGGAAAATACTATCCAAATTAAATAGGTTATTTCCCAAAAGCAATTAGATCACAAAAAAATAATAATTATTAATAAATTTATATAGCTTAAAACCTATCTGGGAAATAGTGGTATTTATGAAGAAATGTTTAAAAGACATTCGGTACACATATATCTCATAATTTAATAAGGTGAATAGAGAGCTTAGCTTTTGCATGTAGAATCGCCCTTTGAAAATCTTTCTGTCAAATATAATAATAAGTCCCATTAATATTTTATTGAGGAAAGTTAGAAGTAAAACATCAATGTTTATTACAATCCTGCTATTAAAGGCATTGGTAAGTATAATAGTATATTTTTGACTGATAACTTCTAGAAAAAAATGTCCCTGCCTTAAGATGAGTAACTGTTTTATACTTTGTTATTATTGAATTATTAATCTGCTCAATTTCTCATTACATTATAATTTCCAAAATTAGTGCTAAATCTATGGTCCGTTCTTTGTTTATACTGGATTTATATTACACCATTTGTGTTGTATTAATTGATGTACCATTTAAACCCAAACCCCTACTCCTTTTTTTGTTAATATATTTTATTGATTTTTTACAGAGAGGAATGGAGAGGGGGATAGAGAGAAACATCGATGAGAGAGAAACATCTATCAGCTGCCTTCTGCACACCCCCTACTGGGGATGAGCCCGCAATCAGGGTACATGCCCTTGACCGGAATCGAACCTGGGACCCTTCAGTTCGCAGGCTGACGCTCTATCCACTGAGCCAAACAGGTTAGGGCCCCTACTCCTTTTCTGATGATTATCTTATGTTACCTACATTTTTCATATATTTTATGATCACCCTTTGGGAAATGCAGGATGTAAGAATGCAGTGTTAAGTATAAGCTCTTTGAAATCTAAGATATTCCGTTGAACTTGGACTCAGTTTAGCATGCATACATACATACATACATACATACACACACACATATATTTTAATCCTGGGTCACATGCTTCTTCTATCATAACTTAAGAAGCTAGATTATTATGATCTCTGTGATTAATCCAAGATAATGGAACAATTTAGTAAGAACAATATGTTTTCTCATGAATATAAGTACCCTAAAAGCCCTTCATTATGTTCTTTCTACAAAAATTTTACCAAAGATAGAAGTTAAAATAATGAAAAAACATGGGCCTTATTATTTATTTCCAAACGACCTTTATTTGCTTCTCACAGATTTGGCATTATATAAGCTACATAAAAACATGCTTTCAAATAGGTAGTAAATCCTAAGATTCATATATACATATATGAATCCATAAACAAATACACACACAATGGAAATTTCAATTTGAATGATTCAGTATGCATCATAAAATCAGGTGTATGTAAGTGGCAGAATTTAAAATAGTTCAGTACAAATTATACAAATCCCATCTTATTTTCCACAAATCATAGTAGTATGCTGGCATATAATTGCCCATATTCACATTTAATTAGCTGTCAAAACACCTATGGCTGCATTTATCCAATTTACAAGTGTAAAGGGAAAGCATATGAAAAAGGGCTTGTGCACCACGCTTGTAGAATACATGCTGTGCCTGTTTTTGCCATTTAATATTCATGTTCTTAACAATAAAACTAAAATATATGATGCTTATTATTTGTTTGTTCCAACACATAAATAACATGTTTTATGGTAATTGCTAGGGACTGCGATAAGGAGAGTAATGATGAAGGTGTTGGAATAATAGTTGTATTGTTGCTTTTATTTTTTAAAGATCTCTACTTACTTATTTCATTGCAGGACAAAAGTAAAAGGGAGAAAGAAATGTAAAGAAAATTAAATGTAGATGATATAGGCTATAGAAAACAGTGAATAATGGTAAAAGACAAATGGAACTAAGTTAATCTTTAGAATTAATTTATTTATATCTTATATTACTACTACTTAAAGATTTATTTAACTGCAACTTCCAAAATTTGAAATAAATATAAAGGCATATATTTAGTAAAGTGAGAAAACAGAATATTATGATATCTATAAGGATTATAAAATAAAGTATTAGTATTTCTATATTGAAATATAATCAACTTGAATTACTTCACTGTATGTAAATTAAAGTTACTTTTTATAACCCAAATGTATATATTACATTTGGATTATTACTCTTTATGAATTAAAATTTGTATGTTTATTTACTTAAACAGTTTTCCTTGTTCATTGTCCCCTTAACAGTTTGTAATGAAATGTCCTATTTTAAACTATACTTTATTATGCTTTCGTTTTTTATATTTTATTATAGAGAAACTCCTCAATTATAATGAGTATGTTTGAAGAAGGGGATATAATTATGAATAAATGTTGATAATGAATTAGAATAACATTAAAAAATATTTCTCAAATCAGGCTGTTTGTTCTCATGTCTTTGTATATATACAATGCATATTTGCATGTATATAAGTAATGAACACTAAAGTTTATTAAGTTAAAAGACAGGAACTTATAGACTTTTAAACCAGATATCATGTAATGATTTTCCATATATTATTATTCTAGTGACTTGGTGCACAAAATTTGTGCACATTAAAAGGGGATTAATTAGAGGAAATAATTTAATATGGCTCTTTGCTCTTTCTCTATAATAGAAGTGTCAGAGATAAAAGAAAATTAGTAAAATGTATTTGAAAACCTTCCTCCTGTCAGAGTCTGAGGCACACTATGGGACCCAGAGTCAAGTCCCTGCCCATCCACATGCACCTCAAAATCGTGTGAGACCCAGACCCAGCTGCCCTGACCCCATTGGGCTAGATCCAGATCTGGCCAGTCCCAGCACCAGAACAAGAGGCATGGCCTGAGGTCCTCCATCAAGCCCTGCCAGGCGGGGAGTGCAGACTCAGGTCCCCCAACCCAGCACTGGGAGGAGGGTGCAGCTTCAGGTCCTCCATAAAGCCCCGCTGGGCAGGGGTGTAGCCTGAGTTCCCCCAACGTAGCATAGGGGTCCCCTGTCAAGCCTCCCTGGGTGGGGGGCATGGCCTGAGGTCCTCTGTCAAGCCAACCCAGGCAGGGGGTTGCAGCCTCAGGTTCCCTAGCCCAGTGTTTCTTATTATTCTTTATTATGCAGAGTGATTGGCTTTTCTATGACAATTCCTTGGCAAGAATACATTATATTTTAAGACAGTGATTCTTCTCTTGCTCAAATCTCTAACACTGTACCTCAGTCACTCAGGAGGGCTCCAGGATATGTCTGTCTCATCTCACTCAGTCCTGATCAGCTGGGCTGGGGTGCAGTCTGAGGTCCCATGGCCTGGTGCTGGGGTGGGGGTGCAGCTTGAAGTCCCCTGTCAAGCTTCACCTGGTGGGAGACATAGCCTAAGGTCCCCCATCAAGCCCTGCCGGGTTGGGCGCATGGCCTCAAGTCTCCCGTCAAGCCTCACCTGGTGAGGGGCATGGACTCAGTTCCTCTGGCCTGGCACTGGGTGAGGAGTACTGCCTGAATTCTCCAGCCTGACGCCCAGGCAGGGGGCATGGCCTGAGGTCCCCTGTGAACCCCATGGGGGTGGGGAACGGTATAGCCTCAGGTCCCTGCTGATTGCTTGTTAAGGCTCTTATGGGAACTTGGCCTCAGCTGTGAGTGGTACCATCTTTGTGACAGGGTGATGGTCAATTAGCATATTCCTCTTTATTAGATAGGATTCTTTCCTGGAAAAACTCTCTGAATCATACTGCATTGTAAAATGCCGTATTTTGCCAAAACCAGTTTGGCTCAGTGGATAGAGCATTGGCCTGGGGACTGAAAGGTCCCAGGTTCGATTCCGGTCAAGGGCATGTATCCTGGTTGCGGGCATGTCTCCAGTAGGGGTCGTGCAGGAGGCGGCTGATCGATGTCTCTCTCTCATCAATGTTTCTAACTCGCTATCCCTCTCCCTTCCTCTCTGTAAAAAATCAATAAAAATATATTAAAAAAATAAAAATAAATAGAATGCCATATTTTAATGATAAGCCAAAACTACACATTTAGAAACATAACGTTTTCTCTTTTTCTTTTTCATCCATACACAGACACAGACAAATCATTTCTAAATTCTTGGTGCCAGTTGATTATCCATTTGCCCCTTCTCCTGCAGGTAGAAAAAAATAGGTATAGCTCCTTGAACTCCCCAGCAGAGTGGCACAGCAACATATCAGATTAGCAATTTATAAACTATAATCACACGGCTAAGTGGTTTTATGTTTTTTTTCTCTGTGAATATTAATGTCCATAGAATTCTCAATGCTATATAAAATATGACCTCAAATTTCTACTTTATTTACATGATTCTACAGGATTGACTTCCTACTTCCTACAGTTACTGCAACTATTTACCTATTTTTTTTCTATTTGTGTTGCTATTATGCACAGATCTGCCCTTACCACTCTAATAATCTGAGTTAAGTTGTATTGCAATAGATTATTCCTACATTAAAAAAATTAATAAAAATATTGCAAAATGGCACTCTACTACATACATTTTTTAGGCTTTACTCATTATTAGATATTATGGTATGTACCTTACAAATTTTTTTAAAAGATCACTTTGTTAATCTTATAAAAATTGTGTGGTAATTTAGTATACAGAATGTGGTTGTAAACACACAAACAAATAATTTATTATTGTTTTATTATTTATTAACTAGAAGCATGGTGCACAAATTCATGCACCAGTGGGTTTCCTCGGCCTAGCCTGCGGGAGAGGGCCAAAATCGGCTTCCTGACAACTCCTGAGGGGTCCCAGATTGCAAGAGGGTAGAGGCCAATGCACAATAGGGGCTGGGAAGGGACACAGGAGGGTTCCAGTATATGTCTGGCTCATCTCACTCAGTGCTGATCAGCTGGACCCTAGCAGCAAGCTAACCTACTGGTCAGAGCATTTGTCCCCTAGTGGTCAGTACATGTTATAGCAAGTGGTTGAGTGGTCTTAGCATATCATTAGCATAGTACACTTTAATTGGTTGAACGGATGACTGGATGACTGGACACTTAGAATATTAGGCTTTTATTATATAGGATTATTGTATTATTTTCCATATGAACAATTGTCAACCTACTTTTGCCCTCCATTCCCCTCTCCCCCATTTATTATTCATAGTGATTAGCTTTTCTATGACAATTCCTTGGCAAGAATACATTATATTTTAAGACTGTAATTCTTGTCGTGCCCAATCTCTAACATTGTAATCTCAGTCACTCTTTGTTTTCCTTAGATTAGCTGGTATAAGAAATATGAAGGAAACAAAGAGGAAAGTCCTAGCTTCAGAGAAGAATATCTAAAATCTTTCAGTCCTTCAGCTTAAATATTTCCTATATCCAACTGGACTCACTAATCTTACTCCGCATTACTTTCTAGACTTATATTTATTTCAGCCTGGGGAAGATTAAGAAACAGAAGGTGAAAAGAAAAAAACAAACATGTTGATGAATAAATTTTAATTTTTTATTCCAGTAAAATATACATAACACAACATTTACCATTTTAATCATTTTCAGTGTTCAATTAAGTGATATTAAATACATTCACACTGTGCAACCATCACTGAGCCCCATCACTTTACCTATATACACCAGCCCTTGTAGCCACTTTTCTACTTTCTGTCTCTACAAACCATGCAATATTTGCCATTTTGTGTTTGGCTTGTTTCATTTACAAATGACCTCAAGTTTCATCCATATTTCAAACATGCTGCAGCAAGTTTCAGAATTTCATTCATTAACAAATATACATTTGATTTGTTTTCAGCTTTTGGCTTCTATGAAAATGCTGTTGTGAACATCAATGCACAGATATTTCAGTCCCTGTTTGCATTTTGTGTGTATGTGTGTGTGTGTGTGTGTGTGTGTAAATGCCTGGAGATGGAATTGCTGAATTATATGAACATTCTGTGATCAATTATTTGAAGAATCACATTTTAATGCTATCAGCTTGTCTAGTATTAATGAATTCTTATTAAAATTTTTAAATATACAATCTTATAATTGAATTTCTTAAAAGTACTTACATAAGTGTCAACACATACTTAATACTATGTGACCAATAAATATTTTTATAAAACTGAATAGAGCTTTTATTGAACTTGCCTAACATAAACTTTTTTTGTGTGTATTAATACATGCAAAACAGTTGAACAGGACATGATACAGTACAGTTTGTATTTGGGTCCAACTTACAGATTGCATGGGATAAGAGGGTGTGAAATATAAGCAAGAACTGAGTAGCTATTTTGAAGAACAAAATGCATAATATAAACAAGCATGTAAAGTAAAGAATATTGAAGATTTTAAGTAAATCATGCTTTACATTCATATTAACAATCCAGGGAAAACTCCCCGCTATTTATCAAGACTTACTGTGTGATTGTTTTTATGTACCACTCAGAACAGTATCCCCACATATAAGAGATTTTATTATGGTCCAGAATTTATACAAATTGGCACATAATAAATTAAAAGTATATGATTAGTTGGTAAATTACTTACTTGATTTATCTTTGTATTTAGTACTATAAAACTCATTTCATAATTTCTTTATAAAATATTTAATATTTAAAAAACTGCCTTTTATTTTAATAGTTTAGTAAATACTACCAAAAATCAATATGTGACAGTAATTTTGTAGTACCTGAAAAATAACATTGTTCATTAAAAAATAATAGTGAACATGGCAAAAGCATGATCTTTAGTTGGCATTCTGCAAGTTTTTAGACAAAAAATTGTTGTGTAAACACTGCTATGATTGCTTATAAATCATTTATTTAGGAAGATTAATCAAAGACTATATTTTCATTCATATATTAGAACATACATATTAAAATTACATGCTGTCAGTTACACTCATATTCAATAATTATAAAATATTAATGTACAGTTTCCATAATATTTTTTGTTACAAGTATGCTGCCAACAGCATATTTACTGATTATCAATTCTCTTCCCCTGCTGTACATGTTTTCCATACTTGACATGTTAATCAATGATGTACATATATGTACCATTGACTTTGTATTTTTTCTAAGTTTGAGTGCCATCGTGAATAAACAAGCACTGTACAGATAGCCATTATTTCTATTGTGATTGGTAACTTTGTTCACGATACTTTGAAGAATATAGAATATTGGTTAAATTAAGAATAAATCAAGTGCAAACAAAACACAAAACAACAAACAAAAATCTTATTTACCTATATTAAAGAAAAATCATAAAATTACATTCAAATTGTAAGACACATAACTTCTAAGATTCCTTAAGATCTATAACATACTTCTTTTAGCTAAAAATTTTTTGAAAGAAAACATATGTGCATGTAAATTAAATCAATTGTTCTCAAATTATTTGCCACCATAACCTCTATTCATTTTTCTCATATAAAACATTAGATATAAAAGGGTATTTCTGATTAAACAATAGCAAGTGAGAAGTAATAACTTTTCTATTAATCAAAACATATTTAGAAACTCTGGTCACTAAATTCTATCACAACATAAAGTTAATAAAATTGCATCTAAAAATGAATAAAACTGTAAAGGCCTCTATAACAATACTAGAGGGCCAGTGCACAAAATTCATTCACAGAGGGGGGCGGTTCCCCTCAGTCCAGCTTGCACTCTCTCCAATCCAGAACCCCTTGAGCAATGTCTAACTGCTAGTTTAGGCCCAAACCCGGGGATTGGGCTGAAACTGTCAGTTGAACATCCCACTCACAATCCTGGACACTGGCTCCTAGTTGCTTACCTGCCTGCCAACCTTGTTGCCCCTAAGTGTCCCCTGCTGCCATCCAGTTTGCCACCAATTTCCCCCTCCCCATCAGCCTAGTCACCCCTCACTGCCTCCCCTGCCAACTTAATTGCCCTCATCTTCTCCCCCTGCCAGCCTAGTCACCCCGAACTGTCCCCCTCCCAGCCTGGTCACCTTTTACTGCCCCCTTATGGCCCAGTCGCCCCCAATTGCTCCCCTCTGCTGTCCTGGTCACCCCTAACTCCCCACCCTGTGCCCCACCAGCCTGGTCACCACATGCAGCCTGCTTGTTCAGTCGTTTGGTGTTGTCACTCATTAAACCCTCTGCCAACCTGGTTGTAGGCAGCCATTTTGTGAGGGTGATGCAGTCAATTTGCATATTATCTCTTTATTATATAAGATTGTGCTTTATATTATGTTCATGATATTATATTACTTATGAAGACTCCAAGCTGCAAATCAGAGATCAGGGACATCTACTTGTAAGTTCTGTTATTAATTCCCTATTGCTTTTATAAATCCCTGAACCAATTACACCAATTAGAACATGCACATATAGAGAAAACATGTGTTTAAGATTTAAATATACAAAAACAACATAGAGTAAGTCCAGGTTAAACTGAGATTTAGATATATAGATTTTTGATTTTACCAATCCTTCATTCTTTTTTATTTATTTTTTATTTTTTATTGATTTTTCACAGAGAGGAAGGGAGAGGGATAGAAAGTTAGAAACATCGATGAGAGAGAGACATCAATCAGCCGCCTCCTGCATGCCCCCTACTGGGGATGCACCCGCAAGCAATGTACATGCCCTTGACCGGAATCGAACCTGGGACCTTTCAGTCTGCAGGCGGACGCTCTATCCACTGAGCCAAACCGGTTTCGGCAATCCTTCATTCTTGTTTATACTCTCAAGAGCCACCACTTTCACTTTAATTTCTTCTACCACTTTCTTCACATCTTTTTTCTTTTTATTAAATAAAATCTTATTGAGGTATAATGTACATACTATAAATTTACCCATGTAAGTATATGATTTCAGTGAATTCTAGTAAATTTGCAGAGTTATGCAATCATCAAAATGATCCAGTTTGAAAACATTTCCATCACCTGGAAGATAATCTTTCTGCTCATTTGCAGGCAATCCTGATTCTCACTGACCACCTCCCCAGGCAATCACTAATCTACTTTCTAGTCCTATAATCAGGCCTTTCATATAAATAGAATCTTGTAGAGTATGTGATCTTTTGAGTGAAGATTCTATTAGGATAGTATTTTGAAATTCATTTATGCTTTTGACAAGGATAGAATTCTGAGATGTTGTAAATTACATTACAGCAGGTCTGAGAGTAGAAGAAAGAGACAAGAGAGGTTAATCTGTTAACCACTGCAGAGCAAAACCAACAAAACACTGTTAGTATTGTGGGATGTATGTGGATATGTTGAATTAACTTGCAGGTGGCTATTTCCACATTTATCTAAAAAGAACAGTGAGGTGCCACCAACCACTTGCTCACCTATGCACTTTCTAGACTGTGTCCACAACCAATGGACTCTGCACCTATTCCAAAACTTGCCCAGCTTCACTTTCTCCAACCACTTTTATTAATAGTCAATATAAATATTTTCACAATAACTTATATCCCTCTTTCCTTTGTTCATGTATAAAAAAAAGCCCATCAACTTCAGGGTAAAAGATGTGCTGCCTTCTCCACGCAGGCCTGATGCTGGTAGGTTAGACTTCATTCCCCAGAACCTGGCCCTTTTTTGGCTGGCATTTGGTTCAACAAATCATTTATCTCAGAAAAGCTTTAAGCCATGAAATATTTGTTTATACTTTATTATATTTCAGAAATGTATATCTTTTTGTGTCTGAATGGAATTGGATTGTACCACATTGTGTGGATTTTCTAGAGCTCCAAAAACTAAGTACCACATCCTCGGTGGCTTAAAACAACAAATATTTAGTCTCTTACAGTCCTGGAGGCTAGAAGCCTAAAATCCAGGAGATGAAAGAGCCATGCTCTCTCTGAAAGTTCTGGTGAAAGATCCTCCCTTGCCTCTTCCTAGCTTCTAATGGTTGCCAGCACTCCCTAATGTTCAGTGGTTTGTAGAACCACATTCCAATCTCTGCCTCTGTTGTCCCATGGCATTCTTCCTGTTTGCTTCTGTGTCTCCTCTGTTTTCTGTTAGTATAAAGATACCAGTCATTGGATGAGAACCCACCTTAACCTAGCATGACCTCATTTAATGAATAACATCTGCAAAAATCCTGTTTCCAAATGAGGTCACATTTTAAGTTTCCAAATGGACAAGGATTTTGGGGGACGACATATGCAAACTGTTTCTGGAAAGGGACTAGGCCAAGATGGGTCTGCCCTGGCAGAGTCTAGGATATGTGGGTTCCTGACTTCGTGTAGGAAAGATTTCAAGAGATGAGTCCAGGTGATTTGGAGAGTACATTTATTAAAACCGGGGACAGTGAAACAAATGAGGAGTTTGGGATAGAAGAAGCAAGACCTCAGCAATAAGACTGAGCCAAGGCAGGGCTGCTTAGACTCAAGAAAAAGGTTTGTAATAAAAAGAGTGAGCCACAGTGGGGCTGCTTTGACTCCGCAACAATATCAACAGAGGTCAGAAGGAGCACCCTTGGAGACAGGATTAGGGGTTAGCCCTAGATAAGCTGCTGCTGCCCGCTGCTCCCTTGGTTTGCAAGTGTTCTCAGAACCCTTAGAGCTTAGGAAAAAGAAGGAAAAGTACACATTGAAAGAAGGTTGGGGGATGAAGGGTGAGTTGCAGGCGTGCTCAAGGGAGAGTATGCTCTGGTGTCCTTTGTCCTGAGGTTTTTATCTGTTTTCTGAGTTGAGAATTTTAGAGGAAATCTCAATCAGAATATTCATCAAATTTTCAGGTGTGTCTTTTGATATGCTAATGCAGAAAAATGATTATATAATGGGGTTTGGGGTCATTTTATTGTCAGCTTCATCTCTACTTTGTATTTGTCTGGCTCTAATTGTTTTTCTTATTTATTCTATGACATCAGTTCTTGTGTTTGTCTGGCACTAATGTCCCTAATTGGGTCTCTGTTTTCTACCTCCCTGATTAAGGTGATTTAAGCTTCTCACTCTGTCGCTGTGGAGGAGAGATGTAAACCATCTATTTCTAAGTGTCTTTGGTTAGGGAAGATAAGATCTTGTAATGTATTAACTGGCATCTAAGGCTCTGCCATTTTTTTTAACAATTTGCTTCAGTTTCCCCATTCCAAATGCCAGGGAATTTTCCAAACTTTTTTCTATCCTGCCTCACAGCCAGTATATACATTTTGTTTATCCATTCACCAGTTAATGGACATGTGGGTATTTCTAGCTTTGGACTATCATTAATAATGCTGCTATGAATAGTTGTAAAAATGTGGTTATGTAGATATATATTTTCATTTCTCTTAAACATATATCTAGTGGTGGGATTGTTGGGTAGTATGAGAAATTTAATTTTAAAATTTTAAGGTGTATAAAGAGCCTCTAATGAATAGATATTTTATATGCTAATTGTCCAAGTTCATTATCTCATTTAATTCCCATGGAAACTCCATGCAATAGACTGTTGATTAATAAAAGGTATCGGCTAAGTTCTTTTGTTGTATTCTAGCAAAAGAAAAAGAGATAACCAATTGAGAACTTCTTTACCCCTAGGATCACACCAGGCAGCCTGAAAAGAGAAACTTAGCAGACTCCAATGTACTATAACAAGTCAAAAACAAATTGAAATATTATAGTCTACAGATGAGAATGAGAGAGACTCCATTTTAGAGAGGAGAAATTGTATAGATGCTGGAAATAAGAGGGATACTGGACTATGGGGAAGCATCTGAGACAGAAAAGATCAGGCAACTTTCACAGGTATGGTCAAATTGGGATAGAGATTTTTATATAACACATTAATGAGAAGAAGGCAGAAAAGTCAGCACTGACACAAGCAAAATGAATGTTTTCTATTCTCTTTAAAAGACCCAGAGTCCAGAAGTTTATGCTCACTTCATTTTCCAGTGACTTCTCATGAATAGCTAGCTGCTCAATAAGAAGTACTGGAGGTTCTTATTATAATTGTCTAAACTTCCTGGAAACCAATAGAAAAATTAGTATTTTTAAAGGTAACTTGACTGTGTACTGCCTGGGCTATTGGATAGAGTCCAGGTACCTTACTCACAATACCCTTTGTTCTAATATATTATGTCTGTGCTCTTACTATGTAAAATAATCAATCATATCATATCATGGCCTTTTATACTGAAGTTCTAAGATTTCCAGTGTCTTGCATTACCCACCTACAATTCCAGCATCCTAATTTCTTGTCTACATACTAGTGTCCCAGTGCATGAATTCATGCACATTGAAAGGAAATTAATTAGAAAGTGGCTGGCATGGTAGGACTGAGTGAAAGGGGCCAGACACACTCTGGAGCCAACCTCCCAGGGTCCCTCTCCTGCTGGCTGAACTTGAGGCAGTTCTACTGCTGGAAGATCATCTGTGGAGTGAATGGGACCCTCCAGCAAGTGGAATCCTGGCAGCCTGAACTGCAGGGATCAGGCCAAAACTGGCTCTCTAACATTCCCCAAAGGATCCTGGATTGTGAGAGGGCAGTTCTCAGATAACACACCCCCAAATCAGGCTTTCTCCTCTCTGGTTCCTGGTGTGTCATCTGAGAACTGCCACTGCCAAATCACAACAGGTCAGCAGCTCCTATGTTGGTTATCTGCCCCCTGGCGGTCAGTGTGCATCAAACCTACAGGCCAGTTATATAGTCAGAAGGTCAGACAGTTGCATAGCATTTTATATATATACTAGGGGCCTGGTGCATGAAATTCATGCACTGGGGGTGAAGGGTCCTTCAGCACAACATGCCCCCTCTCACATACTGGGAGCCCTCAGGGGATAGCCTACTGAAGGCTTAGGCCTTCCCCTCCACCCAGGAGCAGGCCTAATCTGCAGTCTGGCCTCCCTTTGTGTGTGGTGATGAGGCTGATCAGGGGAAGGCACCAGCCCCATCACCCCAGTATTGCAGCTACTGCCACCACGGTGGTTTCATCAATATGTACTCCAGTCCCTTCACTATGAAAAAATGACAGCTTTCTTTAGGCATTTTCGAGATGTATTTTTCATAGTATATGACATTTCTTTCTTTTTTTTAATCAATATGTTTCTATTGATTTTTAGAGAATGTGGAAGAGAAGGGAAAAAACAGAGAGAAACATCAAAGTGAGAGGAACACTGATTGTTTGCCTCCTGTATGAGCCCTGAACTGAGCCCCTGCGAGGGAGGAGCCTGTAACCTAGGTACATGCCCTTGAACAGAATTGAACCCAGACCTTGTGATTGGTAGGCCAAGGCATTATACACTGAGCCAAACCTGCTAGGGCAGAATATGAAATTTCTTAGTCCTCCAGCAGCAGACCTTTGTTTTTTTCTCCACAAGTGTGGTGGAAAAACCCTAGATCATTCTTATAACCCAAGTTACTAAGAATATTAGCAGCGGCATACAGGAAGCTTAGCCAAAGAGCAGTCAGAAAAGGTGTTTTCTCTGCAGTTCACACTGATTGCCAATAGTCTCCAATCCCCAGCTCTGCCCCTGCCCAGGCCTGCCCAAGCCAAAAGTCTCTGGCCATACTTTCGGTCTGGGCAGTGGACTCCCAGCTCCCTCTGATCACCACTCCACTCCTGCAATGGCTTGCCCAGGCCAAAAGCTTCTAGCCTGGGCAGTGGACTCCCAGCTCACTCTGATCACCAGCTCCACCCCTGCCCAAGCTGAAAGCCTCTGGCCAAGGCTTTTGGCCTGTGCCGGGGACCCCTAACTCTCTCCAATCACTGGCTCTGCCAGTGCCCAGGCAAAAGCCTCTGGGCAGGGGACCCCCAGCTCCCTCCAATCACAAGCTCTGCACCTGCCACCTCAGCTCTGATTGTAGGCTTGGCCTTGCCCAGGATCCCCCTAGCTCAAGCCCTTCACAGGCTGCTCAGAGCCCATGCAAGGCCTACCTCAGAGTGACCTGGATGTCAGGATGTTTCCAGGACCCAGGCACTGGGTGCCTGTGTATGCAAATTAACTTCCATATTTGATAGATTAATTTGCATACTCATTCTGATTGGCTGGTGGGCATGGCTGGTGGGCCTGGCTTGTGAATGTAATGGAGGTATGGTCAATTTGCATATTACTCTTTTATTAGATAGGATAGATACTATCTTCATGCTAAAAAGTATCAGTAGGAGATATTAATAAATAAGAAATTAAGTTTATACATTTAAACCACAAACTCACTATAATTCAGGTTTCTATTTTACTAACAAAGTATTTTATTTAATTTACAAGCTTAGGGTGCTAAGTAGGGTGATGAAAATTACAATTTGCATGTTGACATAGATTTTCTTTCTTTTATGAATGGACCAGAGATCATCAACAAAATATACTTAGAAAAATATTCCAAAATTACAATAATTCTAATAATACCCTCTTTCCCAAATAGTCACAGCTAACATCACAAGGCTAACTTTCATTAATCTGGTAGAAAAAATTAAGTAACATTTTACTTTAAAATCCCATTATGAAGTTAACTAGTGTCAAAAAAAAAAATCATGCCTGGCACTGCCTGTTTATTCCAATATCACAAACCTATTAATTCTTCTTTTCCAGGTTAGCTTCAGAAAAACCTGTGTGCCTTTCTATCATATACCTTGACCTGTGTTAGTTTCTGAGCTCTAATACTCTCACCCTTACTTCTTGCCCTTTCTTCCAATAACAAAATATTCCAAGACCCTAGGAATATTTTTTTTTAACTTGGCACTTGTATTTGACTGAGGCTCCTTTCTCCTCCCAATTTATGAATTGGTTTTATCTAATAAAACCACTTTTCTCAGTCTCTCTTCTTATGGATGATTTTTACATGAATACCATTTATATTATTCTACAAAATTCTCCAAGTAATCTCATATTTTCCTCAAACCAATACTACCTGCTAACTGCTAGTGAAAGTAATACCAAAATAGAACTAAACATAGTCAGTTTCTTATATCCAAGTCAATTAACACTCAATTATGAACAAATACTAGTATAGAAACTAAAATGGGATCATTATATTCTGGAAAATTTATGTCTAAAAGAACTACATGAGCCTGGGCTGCATGTGTGGCTCAGTAATTAAGAATCGACCTACAAACCAGGAAGTCACAGTTCGGTTCCCAGTCAGGGCACATGCCCAGGTTGCAATCTAGATCCCTACTGGGATCTAGGAAGCAGCCAATTAGTGATTCTCTCTCATTATTGATGACTCTATCACTCTTGCTTTCTTCCTTCCTCTTTGAAATTTATATATATATATATATATATATATATATGTGTGTGTGTGTGTGTGTGTGTGTGTGTGTGTGTGTGTATACTAGAGGCCCGAATTCATGCATGGGTGGGGTCCAGCCTGCTCACCCCAATTGGAGTGAGGGGGCAATAGGGGATGGGCCAGCCATGGGAGGGGCCACTGATGGTTGGTCTGCTGGCCCTGGCCCCACTCGAACTCCAGGTTGAACTTCCAGTTGGGGGATCAATTTGCATATTAGCCTTTTATTACATAAGATACATTTTAAAATAACTCCATGAATCAAAATAATAATTATTTTCATTGGTTATAAAAACCAAATAGAATACTGATGATGAAAAGAGTTTTTAGGGGTAAAATAAGCAGGTTTAGGGAGTTTTAGTTATTAAGGGGTCCATGGGGGAGAATTGAAGGGCTGCAAAGCTGGGGAGCTGGGAGCTGCCAAAAAGTATACATTTACAGATAAAGGGAGAGGAAAAAGTATACATTCACAGATTAAAAGGGAAAGACACAGGGAGTAGAAAAACAAAGAGGAGAAAATGAAGGGGACCCCCAGGTGGGGTTTGAGCTCTAAAGCTACTATAGTGGCCATTTAGAGAGGTTATAAAAACACAAAGAATTGCAACTTTTGTAAACTTTAGGTAGTAGGTCTCTCTCCCCCTTCCCATGTGGGAGCCTGTGCTTATTTCCCAATAAATTTCCACCTTTTCTTATACCACCTTTTGTCTCTGACTTCATTCTTCGAATACACCTGGACATGGAACCAGGAAATCACCTTTGCATCTTGCCCAGAGGAAAACAATGTGTTTCACTCTAATTTTCATTTTTCAATGGTATAGTATATTCATCAGGCAAAAAATTCTACTGAATGAAGTCAATGAGATTTGATTCCACTTGAACACATTCTGGAAAATTACATAGTAGAGCTATAGAACACAAATTCTAACCAAAATGTCACATTTGTAAAAAAGGAATAATCTAAGAACAAGGTCAATCTTGCCTTTTTCTAAAACCTCCAATGCTGAGCTTCATATTAATTAAAGTCCTTTAGGGATGAATCAGCTTTAATAGCAATTTTAACTTACTCTTAGATAAGGCAGAGATAAATGCTACTACTCTGTCATTCATAACTCAATAGAAAAAAATAATCTTGGCATATTTTACTATTTTCTATCATAATAATTAAAACTAAATAAAAAGTTTCTTTCCTTAAATGAAGACATAAATCATCATATAGTTGATTTTTGAAAGTTAGCTTAAAGGAAAATGTATAATTTTTCTACTCCATTTTTAAGCATACCAAGTTGATTCTGTGTCCTTGCAATGCAGCCATTTCAGTCATCTGAAAATTTATTTTATCGTCTTCAATTACAAGTTTTAAAGTCATAGTCTTGGAATTTTTGTGTCTTTTAATTGAATATTTCACCCTTAGACATAATTTCCTCCCATTATACTTACCACCTATTTAGGAGTTAGCCTTGCTTTGCTATGAATTTCCACCCAACAAAGGGCAATAGGAGATCAAGGGGGAATTTGAAAGAAACATGCACTGAGCTATGGACCACATCAACTCTGAGGAAAGAGAAAGAAGAGAAGAAGCCAGAACAAGAAGCTGCAAAGGGTGAAAAGCACACTACAAAATCTACTATTCTGAAATGGCTGAGGAATAGACAGACATGTCTGGAGCCTTATCATTGAGCAGACAGTGAAAACAGCTGAGGGTCGCACTGGGAGTTTTTGTGGGCAAGTTAAGAGAGTTATCCTCCAGGAGAAGGTGGGGGACTGCTGAACAGGGCTCCCCTGACCAGGCAGCCCCACTGCCAACAGGTTTTTACCTCCCGGAGCCACCAGTGTGAACACAAGACCACATCATCTTTCATGGAGAGGTGGATGTCTAGAGCCGTCTGAAAAGCTAGCTGCAGCACCCATAGAAGAGCCAGGGGACCCAGAACACCACTCTCCAATCGGCGCAAACACTCGGACTCAGAGGAGCTCCACACACCACACAGAAAGGTCAGATTTCACGTGAGATAAGTGCCTTGTATGTTATACCTGCTCATGTAATACTTAGTGTCTTTAAATCAATGTAGGAAAGAGAACTACATAACCAGACACCCAGAGAAGAAAGACCATGGGCAGACGAAGAAACAGCCCACATATGAAAGAAAAGCAGGTATCACCAGAAAAGGAAGTAAACAAAATAGAAGCATAAATAAACCTGCCAGAGAAAGAGTTCAGAGAAATGGTCATTAGGTGGCTGAAAAGAATGGAAGACAAAATCGACAGTAAGAATAGAGCCAAGTGGAATGAAGAAGAGCCCAGAGGATGTGAAGAAGAACCAAGAGGAAATGAAGAATAATCAAGAAGAAATGAAAAATGACATTGCCGCTGTAAAGAAATCAATAGAGAGCATCAAAAGAAGACTAGAAGAAGCAGAGGACTGCATCAGTGAGCTAGAAGACACAGTAGAAAAAAATACCCATGTACAGCAGCTTCTAGAAAAAAAAAATTAAAAAGCAAGAGGAAAGTCAGAAAACTTTGGGATAACACGAAACAAAACAATATCCACATAATTGGGGTCCCAGAAAGAGTGGAAACTGAGCAAGGAATAGAAAACCTGTTTGAAGAAATAATGACAGAAAACTTCCCCAATACAGGAAAGAAAAAAAACCACACAAATCCAAGAGTCCAAAGTAAAATGAACCCCAAAAAACGACACCAAGACACATTATAATTCAATTGGCAAACACCAACGAAAAAGTAAGAATCTTAAAAGCAGCCAGAGAGAAACAGAAAGTTACCTACAAAGGAACCCCCATAAGACTAGCAACTGATTTCTCAACAGAAACTCATCAGGCAAGAAGGGAATGGAATGAAATATACAAAGTCATGCCAAGGAAGGGTTTGAATCCAAGAATACTATACCAGGAAGGCTTTCAATCAAAATTGAAGGTGAGATCAGGAGCTTATCAGACAAAAAAGTACTAAGGGAACTTATTACCAGCAAACCAGCAATGCAAGAAATGTTAAAGGGTCTGCTGTAAAAAAAAGAAATAGGAAGCAAAGAAGGAACACAGGGATAAAGAATGAAAATGGTGACAGATAAGTACCTATTAATAATAACATTAAATATAAATGGATTAAATGCTCCAATCAAAAGACAGGGTAACCAATTGGATAAGAAAACATGATCCATGTATCTGCTGTCTACAAGAAACACAGCTCAGAAAAAGAGATGCTCACAGACTGAAGGTGAAGGATGGAAGATGGTGTTTCAGGCAAATGGAAATGAAAAAAAAGCTGAGGTTGAAATACTTATATCTGGCAAATTAGATTTCAAAGGTAAGGGCATAACAAGAGATAAAGAAAGCCACTTCTTAATACTAAAGGGAACAATCCAACAAGAAGAAATAACTCTGGTAAACATATACACACCCAATATAGAAGCACCTAAATACAGAAAAAAAAAAAAACTCCTGGAGGATATTAAGGGAGAGATTGACAGCAATACAATCATAGTAGGAGACTTTAATACCCCTCTGTCACCACTGGACAATTCCTCTAAACAAAAAATCAGCAAAGAAACAATCCTAAATGACTCACTAGACCAGATGGAATTAATTGACATCTTCAGAACATTTCACCCCAGAATATACATTCTTCTCCAGTGCATATGGGTCATTTTCAAAGATATACCACATGTTGGGTCATAGGAAAAGTCTCTTCAAATTCAAGAAGATAGAAATCATATCAAGCATTTTCTCAGACCACAGTGGCATAAAACTGGAAAGCAACTACAATAAAAACAATATAAAGAAATCAAACACATGGAGACTAAACAGCATGCTATTAAACAACAACTGGGTAGCCAGAGAGATCAAAGAAGAAATAAAAATCATCATGGCAACAAATGACAATGACAACACAAAAATACAAAATTTATGGAACACAGTAAAAGCAGTCTTGAGAGGGAAGTTCATAGATCTACAAAAAAAAGGAAACAATGGTAATAAATTACCTAACCCTACAACTCAAAGAGCTGGAAAGAGAGCAACAAGAAAAGACCAGTGTAAGCAGAAGGAAGGAAATAGTAAAGATCAGAGCAAAGATAAACAACATGGAGACCAGAGAAACAATTCAAAAGATCAACAAAACCAAGAGCTGGTTCTTTGAAAGGATAAACAAGCTAGATAGACCTCTAGCGAGCCTCACCAAGAAGCAAGAAGAGAAGACCCAAATGAACAAAATCAGAAATGAAAGAGGAGAAATAACAATGGACCCCGCCGAAATACAAAGGATTGTTAAAAAATATAATGAACAACTCTAATCCAACAACCTCAGAAAATGGACATGTTCCTTGAAAAATATAACCTTCCAAAACTCAATCAAGAAGAATCTAAACATCTCAGTAGTCAAATAACTATGGAGGAAATTGAAGCAGTCACCAAAAAGCTTCCAGCAAACAAAAGCCTGGGACCAGATGGCTACACAGGCGCATTTTTCCAAACATTCAAGGAAGAATTAAAACCTATCCTCCTCAGAACTACTCAAAAATATTCAAGAAGAAGGAACACTTCCAAACACCTTCTATGAAGCAAGCATCACCCTAGTACCAAAACCAAATAAAGACAACACAATGAAAGAGAATTACAGGCCAATATCTCTCATGAACATAGATGCCAAAATCCTCAACAAAATTCTAGCAAATCAGATCCAGCAGCACAACAGAAAGATTATACACCATGACAAAGTAGGATTTATCTCAGGAATGCAAGGATGGTATAATATCTGCCAATCAACATAAAGAAATTGAGAGATAAAAATCACATAGTCATATCAATTGATGCAAAAAAAGCTTTTGACTAGATCTAATACCCTTTCTTGATAAAAACTCTCAGCAAGGTGGGAATAGAAGGATCATACCTCAACATCATAAAAGCCATATATGATAAACCCACAGCTAACATCATACTCAATGGGCAAAAACTAAAACCATTCCCCCTTAAGAACAGGAACAAGACAGAGATGCCCACTCTCACCACTCCTGTTCGACATAGTACTGGAAGTATTAGCCATTGCAATTAGACAAGAAGAAGAAATAAAAGGCATCCAAACTGGAAAAGAAGAAGTAAAGCTAGCTTTATTTGCAGATGACATGATACTGTACATAAAAAACCTGAAGGACTCCATCCAAAAACTAATAGACTTAATAAATGAATTCAGCAATGTAGCAGGATACAAAATTAATGCCAAGAAATCTATGGCATTTCTATACACTAATAGTGAAATTACATAAAGAGAGACTAAAAAAGCAATCCCATTTACCATACCACCAAAAAAATTAACATACTTAGGAATAAACCTAGCTAAGTAGGTAAAAGACCTATACACAGACAACTATAGGACACTGAAAAAAGAGATAGAGGAAGACATAAACAGATGGAAGAGCATACCATACTCATGGATTGGGAGAATCAACATCATTAAAATGTCCATACTACCCAAACCAATCTATAGATTCAATGCACTACCCATTAAAATACCAACAACATATTTCACAGACCTAGAAAGAGTTTTTCAAAGATTCCTCTGGAACAAAAAAAGACCGTAAATAGCTACTGCAATCCTGAGAAAGAAGAATAAAGTAGGTGGGACCTCAATACCAGATTTCAAGCTATATTACAAAGCAAGAATTCTCAAAACAGCCTGGTACATGCACAAGAACAGACATATATACCAATGGAATAGAATAGAGAATCCAGATATCCACCCAAACCACTATGCTCAATTAATATTTGACGAAGGAGGCATGAATATACAATGGAGTCAAGACAGCCTCTTCAATTAGTGGTGTTGGGAAAATTGGACAGATATATGCACAAAATGAAACTAGACCACCAACTTACACCATATACAAAAATAAACTTCAAATGGATACAGGACTTAAACATTAGAAGAGAACCCATAAAAATACTAGAGGAATCCACAGGCAGCACAATCTCAGACGTATGCCCAAAGAACTTCTTCACTGATACTGCTTTAAGGGCAATGAAGGCTAAAGGAAAAATAAACAAATGGGACTACATCAAAATAAAAAGCTTTTGCACAGCAAAAGAAACCATCAACAAAACAACAAGAAAGCCCACTGTATGGGAGAACATATTTGTAAATGTTAACACTGATAAAGGTTTAATCTCCAACATCTACAGTCAACTTATATAACTTAATAAAAGGAAGATAAATGATCCAATAAGAAAATGGGCAACGGAGCTAAATAGAACCTTTTCAAATGACGACAGAAGGAAGGCCAAGAGACACATGAAAATACGATCAAAGTCACTAATTATCTGAGAGATGCAAACCAAAAGAACAATGTGATACCATCTCACACCTGTCAGAATGGAATCAACAAATCAACAAATGACAAGTTTTGGCGAGGATGAGGAGAAAATGAAACCCTTGTGCACTGTTGGTGAGATTGTAGACTGGTGAAGCCACTGTGGAAAACAGTATGGAGTTTCTTCATAAAACTAAAAATGGAACTCCCATTTTATCCAGCAACCCCACTCTTAGGAATATATCCTAAGAAATTAGAAACATCAATCAGAAAGGATTTATGCATCCCTATGTTCATAGCAGCACAATATACAATAGCTACAATTTGGAAACAGCTAGGTGCCTGTCAGCAGACGAGTGGATCAGAAAACTATGGTATATCTACATAATGGAATTCTATGCTGCCATAAAAAAGAAGGAATTCTTACTATTTGCAGCAACCTAAATGGAACTGGAGAGCCTTATGCTAAGTGAAATAAGCCAGTCTATGAAGGAGAAACACCACATGATCTCACTCATTTTTGGATAATAAAGAACATTATAAACTGATGAACAAAAGGATAGATACAGAGGCAGTAAAGCATCAAAAAAACTGTCAAATTACAGCAGAAAGTTTAAGGAGAGGTGGGGTAGATAAGAGATCGACCAAAGGACTTGTATGCATGCATATAAGCATAACCAATGAACACAAGACACTGGTGGGGGGTTAGCGTATGCCTGGGAGGGAGTGGGGGGCGATGGGAAGATATGTATACATGTAACACATTAATTAAAAAAAGGGGCAATAGGAATAAGACACAGGCCACCTAGCATCCTTATTGTTGAGTAGTTTACCTCTTATTTATATAGAACTCATTTTTCTTTTATTCTGCTCCATCATTTTTTAGTTGTTGGATGCTGACCTTGTGCTGGTTGTCTGGGTTGGACTCTTGTCTGTCCCTTCTACATGAGCCCTGTTCCATAAGATTGGTTTATGTCACTGAAAACTCACTCACAAGTTCTATTCACAATCGCCTGATTTTTCTAGTACTTATAAATCTGGATTTATAAAATAATAAACATAAAATATCTTTTCAGCACTTTAAGGGCAAGAATTTTTGTGTATTATAGTCTCTACTATATCTTCAGCATTTGGAAAAGTGAAGCATATGAAACATATGAACCTCTGTTTATAAGTATTTGTTTAATACTGTACTAATCCTTTTTCTAAATTACTGCCTACACTTAAATACATTTCTGCAAAACATGACATGTGCAAGATTACTCACTAATATCCAATTTTTGTGTCAGTTACATTTGGTCTGCATCTACCTACTATCCCTATTACCTTTTATGGACATAGGAGAAAATTATTTTCTAAATATTAGTTTAAATATTAGTTTAAAAAGCATGAAAGACCTCAAAATTCTAAAACTTTTAACTTAAAACATATTACTAAAAAAATAAATTACACAAAAGCAAAATTTGGCTAAGACTCAAAATATGTACATGTAGCAAGTAGTATGAAAGCATTTCGTATTAATTCATATTTTATCAGATGGAGTACATTGGGAGATTAATTGAAAAATAAGAATAGTTCAATATAATGTAATAGAAACTGAAACAGTTGTGAAGTGTTTTTATCTAAAAGCAAAATCATGGCTTATCTGTGAATCTTAATTATCTATCTTCTCTATATCATTTGTGATATTGAGGATCATGTTTTTTCAAAGAGAAGGGGGCAGTGTATTTCAGAGAATAACTAAAAAGAAGTCTATGGTCATTAACTCTATATATTAAATACCATAAATTCTTACAGTGATTTGGAAGCTTTAATAAACACTAGCTTAGCTTAAGTAACATTTTCTTAGCTCTGAGTAATAAGCCCCTCACTTTATGTACCGAGGGAATTTTTATAACTGTTCTCTTCAATGCCTATGACTTTACCTCTATCATAATTATTCCATATCTGAGAAAGTACACAAAACAAAGCAAACTAACAAAATGTTTACCAGGGCATTTCAAATCTATCCGCCCTCCCCAGTTACTTCAGAAACCTCAAGAATATACGTATTCTTAAGATCCAGTGGTCTACTTTCTCTTATCTGTTTAATGTCTTCTAAACCGGCAAATATTTTCAAATTGTCCTTACTCATCTCTCATTTACCATTTCTCTCTTTCTTAACCTATAACAATCACCACTTAAAACAAACAAACAAACAAAACACTCCAGTGTTAAAAAGAACAGGAACAGGTATTGTCAAGATTTATACTAATGTTTTTGAGTGGCCTATCCACATACTAACTCATTTGGTTTTCATGAGATCTGTGTATAATTTCTATCTAGGAAGAAAACAAACTCAAAACATCAAAAAATAGAAAAAGTGATATTTTTCCAGATCATTAATTTAATAACTGAAACTAGACTTGAAACCACCAGTATTTAAATTTTTTATTTCTTCATGTATCCCCAATGCTTAGCACAGTGCCCAGTGTACAAGAAAAGCTTAAATACATAGCTTGATAAATAATTAAATAGATGTATGGTTGAGTAAATATTTCTGAAGTTGTTACTTTTCCATGAAAAGATGCTGCAAGCATTTGTAGAGATTCATAAATGGCCAATTCATAGTGGCCAATTTGGTTAGCAGCATAATGGAACTCTAAGAGGAAGTTAGTAGAAACTCTCAAAAACAATTTCAAGTAAAATGATTTTGCCATTTTTACCACTATACAACTATTGACTATAATGACTGATACTTAATGCTACCATTCTCCAGCTTCAGTATACTCATGAAAAACCTGTTTTTTTCTGATGAAATATATGCTTGTAACAATTCTGCTTTGTTTAATCTCATTTAAACTAGTATTTATAATTATAATTTTTAGAAATACTATTTAAGCTAATGGAGGGAGTAAAACAACAAAAGGATATAATTATTTGAAACTGTGAGTTTTATACATCTGATTAGTTCTGTATTTATTTTATAAATAAGTATATACAAATCATAACTACTAAATCTAAATGGAACAAATTATAAAATATTAGAAATACAGCTGCATTTCTATTGGCATTTTAGCCACCTGTGTCCTAAAACAGGAAACATAATTATAGGTCACTTCCTTTAAGGCTAAACTCCTTCCTAAATTCTCCCTGTACTTTTATTCACTCATTATAGCCCTCAGGTAGTATTATTTAATATTTTGAACAGAGTTTATAATTTGTTGTTGTTGTCCAAAATGATCATGACATTTTAAGTGCTAAGATTATACATGATCATTTTAGACAATAATACAGTTAGAGTTTATATTAAACAACAAATGATCATTGATTTCTTCACAACGAATAAAGAACATTTACTTTAAAAATAATATCCTGGCTCAATATTAGTGACCTAAGAAATGTTGACAATGACAAAATATGTATAGAATGTCCATTTTGGCATATTTCTATTAAAATCATGTGTAAACTTGTAAGCCTGACTTTTCTATGTTTATTATTCATTCAGGATTCCTACATATATTAGTCTAAATTTTATTTTCTTGTGATAATAAAAGTTATTTATTAATAGTCATTACAGTTAAGTATATAGTTCACATTGAACTATACATTTTATTGAAAGCATTTAATCTATGTTAGATGTGCATATACCTTTGTTTTGAGAATCCTAACTTGTTAAAATAATGTTTTAGTAGAATACATATCAAACGGTAAAAATAATGTACATTTTCATTTCAAGACTTTATTGCGAAAGAACTTAATAATATAAAACTCTCTCATTTGCTGTATGTTACATTATTTTTTTTTAAAAAAAGGCCTGTAAGATTTGTTCTTGATACTGATTCTAAATAGTGTGCACATTTTCATAGTCCTTTATATTTTACTGTAACTCCCAAATATATATCTTTGCCAAATACCAAGCTTAGTTCAACATCTCTCAGTGGTAATACTAAACTCTTTTTCTTGGTATCTTTGCCAAATACCAGGCTCAGTTCAACATCTCTAAGTGGTAATACTAAACTCTTTTTCTCTAACCTAATTCTTTGAACTGTATCATGATATCTTTCTGGACCTGCTTTTCTGCACTTGTTGGTAATTTCCAAACATTCAAATGTCAGGTGGTTGTTTGTTAGCTGGAAGAGCTTTTCGTCTTACCTGGATAGCATTTTGCCTATTAATAGGTGTGGTTTTTGTTTGTCTGTTTGTCTGTTTATTTTTATGGGCAGGATAATGATATTCATGGGAAACTGGGGCCAGAGAATTAAGCCAAACATTGCAGCAAATCTGCATCACAATGCACTGCCCACTTTTTATTACAGAGAGAGAGACATTTTCTAAGGCCTTAACTGTGTACTCCATGTATAAATTCCTTTGGGATCTGATTACTTAGAAAGATATCTCACAAGTATATTAATCAAGTAATATGATGCACAATTTGTAACTTGCCCTTTTTATTCCTTACTAACACCCAGCTTCTTTTTATATTTTATTTTTTTAATTCTTTTCATTTTAAAAGTTACATGAAAGAAACAGACAGGTACAAAATGATAACTTTTACAGGGACATATGGTTCTATGCTGACATAAAAGAGATAAAATAGTGACTTTAGGAAGAGGTAATGTGAAAGAAAAGAGAAAGCTTTTCAGTTATATTCTGACCTGCTACAAGCTCAGGTGAATAATCTAATGAAAATTCTGTGTATTATTTTGAGATCCACAAACCAGTTTCAGAACCACTGCCATAAATACTATGGATACTACAATATATGGGTGGCTGTGAACCTGTACCAAACCAGCAGTCTCAAGATTATTTTTCATATAAAATACTTGTCAATCAACATATATTTATTGATTTCCAGGCAATTAATTGTAACCAGAAATCCAGTGGTGGAAAAATAGATATGATCCCAGGACATATAAGGCTTAGAGTCATGTGTAGTAAGTAGAGAGTAATTAAATAATGCCAAATTTTAAACTATGCTAAGTCCTAAGAAGGAAATGCACAGGGAACTAGGCTTAATGAAGGTTGCTTTGAGGAAGAAACATTGAGCTGTGAACTTTAAGGTCAGGTAAGAATTAACCAGGAGAAAGGGGCAAAAGTAGCCACCCATGCAGAGGAAATAGCAGTTTTATAAGGACTTGAAGCAACACTAGTCACAGCACCTTTGAGAAACTGCTAAGATTGTTGTAACTAAAAATGAAGGGAACACATGAAGAATAAACTCAAATTGGGACTTTGAAACCATATTAAGGTTTATAACTTTATCCAAAGAGCCCTAAGAAAGTATTGAGGAGTTAAGAACAATGCATTGCCATGATCACATGTGCAGTTTTGATGTGATCTTTGTGAGTGTGGTGACCACACTGAATGAGGCATGTAGATATGGGGACACCAAGAAGAGACTATTAGCTATAGAATGTGACCTGCCTTTCTGATTTATTGGATTAGTATAGTGGAACTATAAGTGGAAAAAAGTTGTTTATCTGTGAGATATTTAGTAAATTAAATACCATGGACTTGAAGACAGACTACATGTTCTTTAAGCAGACCATCGCCGAGATGATCAGGTTTCTAAGGTGAACAACAGTTGGTTAAGAACACTTTCACTGAGATGGGACACACATTCTCGATTTTCCTTATTTGTGCATAGAGTTTTGGCTACAGTGAATGTGAGGTAGTGTTGAAATATTCTAGAGATAATGTATGGTTATACAGGTATAGGATTCAAAAGAAAAATCTGGAGTAGAGATATAAATGTAAGACTCATCAGAGTATAGGTGGTAATTCAAGTCATGAATATGAATGAAATCTACTTCACTATCCTGTCTCAGATTTAAAAATAAGCCAGTCCTTGAAAGGAATTTAAAGAAAAAAAAAAGAAGAAGAAGAAAAAGAAAAACACACACAGTAAAGGGGAACATATGCTGTTAATATCCGATATAATAAAAGCCTAATATGCTAAGTGTCCAGTCAACTGGTCGGCCATTCAACCAATCAAAGCGTAATATGCTAATGATATGCTAAGACCCCTCAACCACTCGCTGTGATGTGCACTTTCCACTAAGGGGCAATCTACTGGTCGACCAGTCGCTATGGCATGCACTGACCATCAGGGGGCAGATGCTCCAACTGGTAGTTTAGCTTGCTGTTGGGTCCAACAGATCAATCAGGTCTGAGTGAGATGAACTGGACATGCTCTGGAGATCCTCTCATGGCCCCTCCCCAGCTGGCCAATATTCTGCGTCTCTCCTTTGCCCCAACAGTGCAGTAGTGGGGTCCCTTGGCTGGCCTGCACTCTCTTGCAATCCAGGACCGCTGGGGAGATGTCAGAGAGCTGGTTTCAGCCCGATCCTGCAGGTCAGGCCGAGGGACCTCTAGTATAATCAATAATTTTATTTTCTTGAAACTATGCATAGTAACCTGAAGAAGCTGATACTAAGGATCTAAAACTCAATAACAATTCTCCCTCTTAAAATACTGTAGTCTAGTTTAATAAATTTTCATGAAGTATTTTTTTGTTGATTTATTAAAAAATATTTGCTTTCAAAATGTTGGCCATATTAAAACACTTTTTGAGTTTTCAATATTTAATTCTGGGACTTTTTCAAAGAACAAGTATATACAACAACAAAGAGTTCTCTGTAACAAGTTTAAAAGGTGGCTTGACAAATATTCTTAAAGAAGATATAGGTATAAACTCTGCTGTTTAATAAAATTTTGCAAGCAATGAAAAATTTCCAAGCTATAGTACTGTCCAAAGAAAACCAAGGAACAGCTAAGAGTGTAGGTAGCAGTGTGATTTCTATGGGGGCTATGTTTCAAAGTAGTAATGTTGAGGCTGATATAAGCACGTTGTATTACACATCACATTTTACCTGTGACCACCATATTGACAGAAATTGTAGGTTGTTTTATCTCCAGTCAGAAATATCTATACTGCTAGGCTACTATGCGGGTTTATATAACAATCCAAAATTAATGTTTTAATTGAATGCAATTGCATTCAACTTCAAACAAGCTAGATGTGTCTCAAAAGGTAAGGCACAAAGAGGAATATCTAATTATACATATGGGTTTCTGCCTGACCACAGACCTGATTAAACTGGTTAGCACTTTATCAGCATATCAGAAAATGAATTTAAGTCTAACATTGTTCTAACTTTGATGTGACCTGCCTTTCTGATATATTGGATTAGTATAGTGGAACTGTAAGTGGAAAAAAGTTGTTTATCTGTGAGATATTTAGTAAATTACCATGGCTTCCTGGTTCATGTGTCAATGCTCACCCACTGAGACATGCCGGCCACCAAACAACTGCTTTGTATGCAGTAAAGTTTATGATTTTCTGCCAAATGTCCGACAATAAGTGAATTATACAAATTATATAATTACAAGGAACAGTAAGTCTTATAAGAAAATAGAATTGGTTAGTGAATGGAGAAATGAAGAATGAAGACACAGCAGAAGTGTCTTATATGAGGAGGACTTTTTTGGCTTTAATTAGAACTTAACAAATTTTTCACTGAAACATCTAAATGATACTATTCTGGAAGAAGGGAAATGAATACAGGGAAAAGTACATATAATAATAATGATTAAGTCAGAAAAAAATTAAGTGTTGAATTAAGATATTGGAAAATAATAGCAATAAATGGCAACAGAGTGATCTCATTTAATTGATGCTAAAATCTATGTTACTCAGGTGGAAGAAATAGTGATTAACTTTCAACTATATTGTTGAGAATATCTTAAATACATATTAACAATAAAATCTGAGAGAGAGAATATTTTTCAAAAAGATAAAGCTGGTAAATAGAAAACAAAAGAAATTCAAGAATAGTGGGAGTCACACTATATAGAAATGGTCTAAAGTCATTTTAGATCAACACAATTTTTGGGTAAATAAAAAAAGAGAGAAAGAACAGCAATATGTGTATTTTACTTGGCACTCACCCAAGACAAGAAAAAAACTTACATTAGGAGAAAAAAACAACCAGGAAAGAGCATAAATAGCTTTATTAGGCAAAAGTAGACATCAGTGAGAAAATGAATGTTACTAGAGATGTAAAGTTTTATATGATGATCAGTTATATTCTTTTTTGTTGTTGTTGTATGTTAATGCTCACCTGAAGCTATTTTTCCCATTGATTTTTAGAGAAAGTAGAAGGGTGGTGAAGGAGAAGGCAAGAGAGAGAGACAGAGAGAGAGACAGAGAGAGAAACATGGATGAGAAACACTGATCTGCTTGCCTTAGGAAAAACTAAAGAAAACAAAGTATCACAGCCAGTATCACAGGTGAAAAGACAAATTAAAATCTTTAACAAACAAGATTTTATGATTTAAATGCTAACAAGAAAAAAATAGGTTGAGGAAAGAAAACATATAAAAGGCAAATATACACATGTAAAAGAAGATATTAATTTGACCTTTCACCTGTGATACTAGCTGTGATACTTTGTTTTCTTTAGTTTTTCCTATTTTACCTTTGATTTGCCTTCATGTATCTTGATTATAGTAGCTTTTTGTTGTCAAATGTACTACTTTTATTCATTATGTAATTTTGTTGTTGTTTTGATAAAAAAATTTCATATCATATTAATAACAAAAATACATCAAAAACTTTTTCTAATGATTATGTTTTCCTTTACATTTTATAAATATCCTTGTTTTAACTTTTATTCATTTTGGTGAAGTTGAGAAAAAAAACCATATAGCTTTGTTTTAGATACCAGTATCTAACAATTGTCCCAGTTCATTTTTAAATACGTATCTAGTTCTTTTTCTATGAATATCAGACTTGTGATTTGCAGATTCTCATTTCTTTCTTTGATCTCAGTTTTCAAGGGCCGATACCACACTGGTTTTATAATGTAGGAGTATATTTCAATATCTGCTATGACAATCTCCCTCTTATTTCTCTACTCATAAACAATAAGCTTGGCTAGTCCTTTCCATTTACATTTCCAACTTATTGGCAGAAAGAGCTCATCTTGCTTAGCACACCTTTTCAGAGGTGAAAATATAAGATTCCCAAGACTCTTTTTTTGCCAGTCATTTAAAACTTCCACTCACATGGGACTCAACATTATAATAACATAAGTTCTTCCCAAATTAATTTTAGTTCCAACATGCTTCTAATTAATATAAATAGACTATTTTACAGATAAAAATGTAATGCTAATCTTCATATGAAAAATAAGCATTTCTTTTATATTTTACAAAAATGTGTTGAGTTTAGTACAGGGGTAAAAAAAAAGGTTAATTACAGAGAAACAACATTTAGGAAATACTCTAAACCCTAACCACATATGCCAATAAATAATCTCAAAGAAACTTAGACTCTATTTAAGAAAGCCTCACTGGTAAAGTTAGTCAAGTATATGGAATTAATCTGTATAATTTTTACCTAGCTTCAGATCACTTGGAAACAAGATAACATCAACTGAAAAATTTATTCCCTCTAAAGACAAATTAAAAATTCCAGAGTGAAAATTACTCTTTGAGATAAATGATAAGATGAGGAACTAGAGGTCTAGAGAATTTAAATGATTTTCCCCAGGGCACGATACTATTCAAGTACTCAACAGGGAGTAGCAACCAATTCCCTAAATCCAGGTGCAATTTCAGTTGCACTCCCCAGGCCTTTTCTATTTGATCTTTTATATTACTCCTTTCCTCCCCCTAGTTTTACTGCAGCCATGCTCAGAACAGTATTTTTTATTTTTTCTAACCAAGATAATTCAGATATAGCAGGCCAAAGAGGGTAGAAACGTGTGATTAAATGTCTCAGGTACTATGATAGTGCTATTATAATTGCTTGCTAGATGTTAAAAAACTGCCCAGTGAAAAACAGAACCTTGGGGAACTTGCAGACCAATCTTAAAGAAGGCTGATGCAGTCTCTTGAGGAATATATTAAGAAGAATTCCCACTGCACTCATATATATCAACACCTTGAATCCTTCTAAAATATATTCTCAGTTATTTAAAAGTATTAGTTGTCATTTATTATAATGTCAATGGCAGGAAAATAATTAAATGAAATCTAATATATATATATATATATATATATATACATATACATATATATGTATATATTTATATATATATATATTAGGAATACTGTATAGTTTTTAAAATTATGTTTTGAAAAGACATGTAATTTTTTTAAATATATTTTATTGATTTTTTTTTTTTTTTTTTATAGAGAGGAAGGGAAAAGGATAGAGAGTTAGAAACATCGATGAGAGAGAGAAATTGATCAGCTGCCTCCTGCATGCCCCCTACGGGAGATGTGCCCACAACCAGGATACATGCCCTTGACCAGAATCGAACCCGGGGCCTTTCAGTCCGCAGGCCGACACTCTATCCAAACCAGTTTTGGCAAGACATATAATTTTTTATAAAAACCTTAAATGAACTAATGTCACAAAATATTTTATTTTTCAAAAAAAAAATATATATATATGTTAGAGGCCCCAGTGCACAGATTCATGCACCAGTGGGGTCCCTTGGCCTAGTTTGTGGGGATCAGGCTGAAACCGGCTCTCCAACAACCACCGAGGGGTTCCAGATTGCTGTATTGCAAAAGGGTACAGGTCAGGCCAAGGGACCCACTGGTGCATGATCAATCGGAGTCAGGGAGGGACTGCAGGAGGGTTCCAGGGCTTGTCCATCCCATCTCACCCAGTCCCAATCTGCCAGACTCCAGCAGCCAGCTAACCTACATCTGCCCCCGGTGGTCAGTACATAACAGTTACTGATTAAACTGTTGAACAGTCAGATACTTAGCAGGTGAGTCTTTTATTATATGGAATATATCTCTATATATTTGACATATTTTTGGATATAGTCAGAAACATACAGAAGATTTGTTAACCTTGGTAATTCCTAACTACTTTTTTGTTGTTTTGAGTCCCTTTTTATGTTTCCTGATGTCCATAGCTAGCATACATTTACCATTTATTTATAAGGAACATATTTTTAAAAGTATTTTAAAAAGTAGTGTCATAGCAGAGCTACATTAATAGTGTTTTACATTTTAATAATATTATAAAGACTTTTATATGTTCCATATATTATAGAATTGAAGAAAGTTTAGTTTTATAACAAATGGTACGCTCATTGCTTTAGGTCAATGAATTTCAACTGGTGTGCCACAGGAATTTTAAAACATTCAATACCTGACTACTTAGTCAGGGGCACTGACCTCTTTTCCCTTAGATTGGAAAAAAAAAAAAATGACAACAGCCAACATGACAATAGCTGTCCAGTGTGAATGAATCAAAATTACACCCATTTTTTGTCAGACTGGCAAAAATACATATTAGTTTATGTGTGCCATGAGATGAAAAATGTTGAAAAGCACTGCTTAAATTAAATCAGCTAAGCCTTAGTTAATAAACTGAAAATAGTAAGAATAATAAATTTAATCTTTATAGGAAAAACTAGATGTGAATTAAGAAATATAGTTTAATTTTATGCAGTTCAAACACTAGAAAAGTAAAATTCCTTATTTTTGTATAAACACTTTGCATAATTGTTTTATTTTTAACTGCCTGAAGTGATGGAAATTAGTTTTCTTAAAGTATAATTTGTAAATGTAAAAGCTAGATAATTCTTAATAATCATCAGACCTAAAATCAATTAAAGCATTAATAAAGAAATAGAAAATCAATCAGAAAACCCAGTGCTCACACAACTTCAAGGGAGTTGGATTCATATTAATGTATATTAACTTAGCCCAGAATGTAATTCTCCTAAGGAAAATAATTGCTTCCTTGTTGCATCAATCGCATGATTTAGGGATAATTAAATCAAGCAGTGCATATAAATTGCTTATCAGAGTACCTGGCCCATAAGTATTCATCTCAACATATTAGGTTATCTCTGTATGGGTAATCATATGGATAATAATCATGAGGATAATACTGTTTTTACTCAAACCATAATAATGTTGGCTGTTTTACTGTTCATATGAAACTTTTGGAAAAAGTTTCTACTAGAGTACTACTGTCTACCACAAAACTCTTCTACCTAGTTTGGAAATTTTCATATAATAATATGGCACCTCACAACTTAAGTAAACTATTGTCCATATGGTCATATCACTATATCAAGGTAGCCCTGACATTTCTGCCATAGCACTCAATTTGTTGAGCATATATGAAAAATTTTACCTTCTGCCTTGTGGTTTTAAAATATGTCCACAGATTATTTGAATTTTCCCATCAATAGGTGGCACTGAATTCTCCTCCCTTTGTGGATACTGACTCAATGATTGGCTTCTACTGAATAAAATATGGTGATAGTAATTGTGTGTCACTAGAGATTAAGTCATAAAAGGCATTATAGCATTCTCCTTTCTCTCTCTCTGATCACGCACTTTTTAGCAAGCCAACTATCATGTCATGAGGTCAACGAATCAGCTCTAACCAAAACTTTTGGTTAGAGATGGCTAGCAAAGAACTGATGTTTCCTGCCAAGTACTATATGAGTAAGCTTGGAAGAGAATCCCTCAGTCCCAGTCAATCCTTCAGATGACTACAGCCCTAGTCAACACCCTATCAGCCACCACGTGTGAGAGAGACCTTATGTCAAAATCACCCAGTTAAGTTTTTATGAATTTCTGACCTACAGAAATCTTAGATAATCAGTATTTTCTGTTTTAAGTTGCTATATTTTGAAGCAATTGTTTTCACAGTTACAGATAACTAACACCTGTTTTGATGCTGGGATTGGATATTATGGCAGTGTACCAAAAACTTAAGTTCTTGTGGTGGATTTAGAGGCTAAAAGATATGTGAGGCAAATGTTTTTGAAAGTATCAAGAGCCTAACAATTGTAACATTTTTATAAACTTTGAGAAAGCTGCAATTAAGGGTTTATAGGAAAACATAAAAAATCTTACTGGGAATGGGAGGAAGGGAGATCTTTGCTTTGCAGTAACAGAACAATTAGCAAAAATAGCATGTACAGTAATATGAAAAGTAGAAAACATACTTATCAAACTAAGTTTGCTAGCTTAGGAGCTTTCTAGGCAGGGTATTAAGGTGCCACCTGGTCTGGCAACCTGAGCATGTGCCTTAACTGGGAATTAAACTGGCAACCTTTGGGTACATGGGACAATGCTAAACAAGCTAAGCCACACTGGCTGGGCTTAAACTATATTAAATCAAACTTAAAAGAAGTATTAAACTTCCTAGTGTTTTTTCTTCTATTTCCCCTTGCATATATTTTAATAAAAAGTTACTGTGTTACTTGGTACATAGATATTTATATCTGTGAAATATTGTCAATAGAATAATTCTGCATCATAAAGAAGTTTCTTTGTCCAATTTAATGTATTCAGGCTTGAATACTACCATCTTACCTAATAATAGAGAAACATGTAAATTGACTGTACCTCTGCTACACCCACAGCCAATCAGAGTGAGTATGCAAATTAACTCAACAATGATGGCGATGAAATTGCATACATACCTGGGCCCTGGGAACCTCCTCAGCACCCAGGTCAATCTCAGCCGGCCATTGGAAGCGGGTGCCCGCTTCCCAAGCCTAAAGCCTGCAGCAGAGGCTTTAGGCTTGGGAAGAGGCCAAGCCTGGGATCGGAGGGAAGGGGGAAAAAATCAATGGAAACATGTCCTCAGGTGAGGATAAAAAGAAAAAGAAAGAAAGAAATGGCATATCATATGAAAGACACATCTTAAAACTGCCTAAAGAAAGCTGTCATTTCCATATTGATGAAAATGCCTTGGTGGCTGCAGTCACTGGCAGAGGCTGCAGCAGCAGGGTAATGGGGCTGGCGCCTTCCCCTGATCAGCCCAGTGATCTCTCGCAAAGAACATCAGTAAGATATCCCATGAGGGATCCCAGTATGTGAGAAAGGGCAGGCTGAGCTGAGGTACCCCTCCCCAGTGCACAAATTTCATACACCGGCCCCTAGTGTTTGATATAAGATTGTAATTCTGCTTGTTAGTATTTTCATTTGCCTTACATCTCTGTCCCCCATCCTTCCTCTCTCTCTTCCTCTTCTGCTCACTCACCCTCTATGACATTTCTGAATCACATTTTTAAAATAGGTGTTTCTCATATTTTACTCTGGAAGCAAATCTTTGATGAATCTTTTGTTAGCTTTACTTTTACTATTCTCCCAAATTCATTTCTACTTACTGATAATGTTTAATATAAACACACTCAACACTGTCATATTTTTTAACTTTACACTTACAATGTCTATCATTTTATATGTAATATGTGTGTGAAAGAGAGACATGTGTGAGGTATGTGTGTCTGAGCATGTGCGTGTGTTTTTTTTTTGTGTGTGTGTGTGAGAGAGAGAGTCAGAGAGAGAGAGAGAGAAAGAGAGAGAGAAGGAGGGAGAGGGATATTTTCATATCACTTTTGTATTATAAATTTTGTGTATTTATGTTCCAACTAATGAAGTTTTATTATTTTAATCAGTTATTTTATTTTAATACATTTTAAAATGTCCTTAATTCCCTTTTCTTTCCCTTTTAGTAAAGTTTCTACTAGTTAGTTTAGACTTTAAAATAAATTATGTAATAACTCTGTGTTCTCCTTAGATAAGCTCTTGTTAGTTGACTTGACTTTCAACTATTCAACAATCAATATGGTTTTCTACTTTCCTTGTTTCTCATTTTTTTCCATTCCCACTTTTTGGCATAATATAGTTAGGTTTTGTCACAATCTTGTTTTTATTCTAGATTATAATTAACTGGAGGCCCAATGCACGAATTCAGGGACCATGTGGAGTCCCTCAGCCTGGTCTGCGGGATCTGGCCAAAACTGGCTTTCTGACATCCCCTGAGGGATCCTGGATTGTGAAAGGCCAGGCAGAGGGACCCCCCCATTGCAGGATCAGGGGTGGGGAGAAACACAGGAGATTGGCCAGAAGGGAAGAATTGTGGGAGGGCTCCAGGACATATCCAGCCCATCTCGCTCTGTCCCAATTGGCCAAAACTCAACAGCAAACTAACATATTGGGTGGAGCATCTGCCCCCTAGGGGTCAGTGCATGTCATAGCTACTGGCTGACAGGTCAACTGTCTGACCCCTGCTGGTCACTGCACATCATAGCGAATTGTGGTTTGGTCAACTGTATGCCCCATGGTGGTCAGTGCACTTCAGAGCTAGCGGTTGAATGACCTTAGCATATCATGAACATATTATGCTCTAATTGGTTGAACAGCTGACTGGTCAACCAGACACTGTATATTAGGCTTTTACTATATAAGGTATGTTCACTTGCTGCTGACAGCCCTTTTGCTAATGTTTACCTCATCACCTCTTGGTTAGATGAAATCCATTCCTTTGTATATCACTCAAGAAGTTTCAGGCTTGCATTATTGTAAAAGTATTTGCAGATATAAAATTACCTATTCACATTTGCTGACTATAAAATTATCTATTTGCATTTCCTTTCCTTGAGTTATACTGCTGACTTAATTTTTCCATTACTTTGTAGATGCCTGATTTCAAGTGTTCCATTTTTTCTTAATACATAATTTGTTCTTTGGTGTGTTTTTTTAATGGAGATTTCATATATATTATTTTTCATTTCTTTTTTGAATTAATTGTCAAATTAGCATCAAACAATTAGAAATTTGATATTTTAAAAATTTATTTAATTTTTTAAAATGTATTTTATTGATTTTTTTACAGAGAGGAAGAGAGAGGGAGAGAGACTTAGAAACATTGATGAGAGAGAAACATGGATCAGCTGCCTCCTGCACACCCCTATTGTAGAAGTACCTGCAACCAAGGTACATGCCCTTGACTGGAATCAAACCTGGGATCCTTCAGTCTTCAGGCCGACATTCTATCTACTGAGCCAAACCATTTAGAGCTAATCTTCATTTCTTTAAAGTCCAACAATATATTAGAATATCTTGCAAAGTTGATTATTCTATATCAATTTCTTCAGGTGTATATTAAGTATGTTCAATTAGTAGTTTCAGGAATTTTCAGGATTTTCTTGGATCATATTTTAAAATATTAATTCTCTTTAATGTCTTGTTCTTTCTTTTTTTTTGAGATTCCAATTATATATATCAGAATTTACCTATCTTCATTATCTGTATTTTCTGAACCTTATATTTCTTTTAATTTAATTTTTGATTGTTTTTGTTTTTTGGATGTTTTAATTTATCAATGTCTCATGATATATTCAATGAATTTTACTCTCTACTATGCATCATAATTTAATGACTAATAAAATAATATTATCTGTCTTTTCATCCTCATTCTTTACTAAGTATATATTTTAACTAGAGGCCCAGTGCATGAAATTCATGTACTGGGAGAATACAGTGTCCCTCAGACCAGCCTGCACTCTCTCCAATCTGGGACCCCTTGAGAGATGTTAGACTGGGCAGTCAGACATGCCTCTCACAATCCAAGTCTGCTGGCTCCCAAATGCTCACCTGCCTGCCCACTTCATTGTCACTAATTGCTTCTGCCTGCCAGCCTGATCACACCCTAACCTCTCCCCTGTCAGCCTGATCAATGCCTAAGTGGTCCCCTGCCAGCCTGATTGTCCCTAACTGTCCTCCCTGCTGGCCTGGTCACCCTTAATTGCCCTCCTCTGCCAGACTGGTCATCCCTAACTGCCTTCCCTTGCTTGCCTGATTGCCCACAACTGCCCTCCCTGCTGGACTGGTCCCCCCATGTGCCCTCCCCTACTGATTCAGTCACCCCTAACTGCCCTCCTCTGCCAGCCTGGTTGCCCCTAACTGCCCTCCTCTGCTGGCCTGGTCTTCCCCAACTGCCCTCCCCTGCTGACCCAGTCACCCCTAAATGCCCTCCCCTGTGGGCCTGGACACCCCTAACTCCCCTCCCTTGCAAACCTGGTCCCCCCCTGACTGCCCACCCTGCAGGCCTGGTTCCCTCAAGCTTCCCACCCCTGCAGGCCTGTTGTCCACAACTGACCTCCCTCTGGCCTGATCCCCTTCCCACCTACCTTCCCCTGCTGGCCCAGTCACCCCTAACTACCCTCCTCTGATGGCCTAATTGCCCACAACTGCCCTTCTCTGCAGGCCTGGTCCCCCCAATTGCCCTCTCCTGCTGGCCCAGTCACCCCTATCTGCCCTCCCTGCTGACCTGGTCACCCCCCACAACTGCCTTCCTCTGCAGGCCTGCCTACCCCCATTGTCCTCCTCTGCAGGCCTAGTCACTCCCAACTGCTCTCCTCTGCTGGCCATCTTTTGGTGGCCATACTGTGTCCACATGAGGGCAGCCATTTTTGACCACATGGAGGCAGCCATGTTGTGTGTTGGAGTGATAGTCAATTTGCATATTACTCTTTTATTAGATAGGATATTTTCATTTCCTGTCCATTTTTATGCTAACCTTTTGACTTAAGTTCTTATATTTCTATTAATGAAGTTCAATGTTATTTAACTCATATTTAGCATACTAAGTTACACTTTTTCCCTGCTTCACACTTGATTTATTATGGTAAGCTTTTTACTCATATATTATATCTGTTCACTTAATGATGTTTTTAAATTTTCTGAATTGACAATAACAGATATGTCTTCACTGGAGGAGGCTTGAAGTGTCTGACTATGTGACTTCCTGGAATTCTTCTTGTAAGATGACTCTTTTGTAGGTAAAGTGAAACGTGGCTTATTAAGAGGTGTCTTTTTTTTATTTTTAGAAAACAAGAGTAAATTCAGATTCTGCAATTTTTTTTCATTTCTGCAGGACCTATAATTTTCTCTGCTACTTTCCCCCAGGCCAAATGCTTTCCTGAAGTAATGCCTTTCTGGGAATGTTACTTCTGGTCACGGGCAATTTCAAACCTGCTTCACTGTAGTACCCAGAAGCCAGCCTGCTGATCTGCCTTTTCTCATTTCTGTTTTCAGTTTTACCCTACTCACAGGGGACCTGGTGAATTACTTTTCCTCTGTCCCTGCTAGGTCACTGATCCCTTGATTCTTTAATAGTCATTGCCTGACTCTCCACATGAGTGTGAACTGCAGACAGGTTCAGATAGTTTGAAGATACATTTCCCTGCTTACATTAAGTTCACATTTGTATCATTCTTTATGTCCTGGTCATCTTTCAGGCATAAACTATTGTTTTAAATTCTCTTCTCCCTTGTTTACCTATATGATTTTGGAAAATGTGTAGATGTATTTGATTTTGTAGGCCTCATTTTCTATTTATTTTGTTTTTTCCTTGTATTTTCTAACTACTTAGTTTAATATTCATTTAATTTATTTTCACTTTTTTATTTAATAACTAGAGGCCCAATGCATGGGATTCATGCATAGGAAGGGTCCCTCTGGGTGACCTGCAAGGATCAAGTAGAAACCCACATTCCAATGCCGCTTACAGGTCCTACCTGCTGCTCCCACTCATCCAGTCCTACTATGCCTGCTGCAGGCTTGCACCCAATCAGTTCCTATCTGGAGAGGCTCACTCTGCCACAGCAGCACTCATCAGCCATGAGCATCACATCTGGGACCCTCCCAGAGGGAGTGGCCAGTGGGATAGGATTGAAATCAGCTCTTTGACATCCCCTGAGGGTTCTTGGATTTCGAGAGTATGCAGGCAGGCTGAGGGACCCCACTGATGCACGACTGGGCCAGGGAAAGACCACAGGAGGCCTCCAAGGCATGTCCAGCCCATCTTGATCAGTCCCAATCGGCGGAACCCCAGCAACAAGCTAACCTACCATTTGGAGCATCTGCCGCATAGAGGTCAGTGCACGTCATAGCAACTGGTCAACCAGTTGACTGTCTGACCCGTGGTGGTCAATACATGTTATAGCAAGCAGTGGAGTAGCCTTGGCATATCATTAACATATTACACTTTGATTGGTTGTTCAGTTATTTACATATTACCCTTTTAGTATATAGGATAACTAGAGGCCTGGTGTGCGGATCCCTTATCCTGGCCTATACCCTCTCCCAATCTGGGACCTATGAGGGGATGTCAAACTACTGGTTTCGGCCTGATATCCACAAGCCAGGCCAAGGATCCCCACCAGTACAGGAATCCGGCACTGGGCCTCTAGTATGCATATAAGATCTTTGGTTAATCTCTTCCCTTCCTCCCTTTCCCTCTAAGGTTCATCAGTCTGATCTATGTTTCATGCCAATGCATTGAGCATCTGCCCCCTGGTAGTCAGTGCACACCATAGATACCAGTTGAACAGTCAAACAGTCGAATGAATGGTCACATAGTCTTTCATATATATAGTTATTTGTATTGCAACATTTTTCATAGGCACATTTTTTTCTAGAAGCTATAACATGACATGTTTTTTCTATTATTTTCTAGATAGCTATTAAATTCCATAACATAAGTAGCAGATTTAAAAATAGTTTAGTAGCTTTTTTTTTTTGTCCTCAGCTGAAGGGTGGCTTGAGATATCTAGGTATAGCAATAAAAATAGAAATTACAAACTAAAGTTTAAACAATGGTGTATTTTTGTAAAAATTTTTCACCATTAGAACAATATAATTGTATTATGTAGAGTTTGCCATTTTTATTCATTCTATTTTTCCTTTCAAATGATTTCAATATGATATTTTAATAAGAGAGCCCTCAGATAAGTGGACTGCACCTATATTTTGTCCAAAAAATTTAGTGTACATTTACTAATAAGCAAAATGTTTAATGTTACTTTTCTCAGTATAAAATCTGTGTAGAAAAGACATCAAAATCTAAAGTGTTGAGATGCACATTCACAGCATCTACCTTTTTATTTTTAAAATATATGTTTTATTGATTTTAGACAGAAAGGAAGAGGAAGAGAGAGAAAAACATCTATCAGCTCCGTATCACCCCCTACTGGAACCTGGGCATGTGCCCTGACCAAGAATTCAACCAGTGATTTCTCAGTGCATGGATGATGCCCCAACTAAGCCACTCCCGCCACAGCAACTTTTTCTTAAATCAAAATCTCCGGGATCAGGTCTAGAATTTTTATTACATTTAACATCTAAAATGGAATTATATTTATTGAAAGTTAAGGGCCACAATTTTAAGATTTCATGGAACAGAAATAAGGTACGACAATAAAGTGTAAATGATGTGGTACATCAAATAATAATATTCTTTCCTTTGATTCTTTCCCTTAGCAATAGCTCATCAATTTTCTTATTATCCTTATTCAGAACAATGATATCCTGATGTGCCCTTGAAAACTCTCCCATTTCTTCATATGTGTACCAGAAAGCACAGATAGGCTTGGCACTCAGGCCAACTGCCTGTTGCTAGCAACATCAGGCATAACTATAATCTTCATGCTGCTCAGCATGCACACAGTGTACCATTCTCCCCTAAGAATGACAGAAGGACCCTGGCAGGCATAGCTCAGTAGTTAAGCATTGAGCTATGAACCAGAGGGTCATAGTTTGATTCCCAGTCAAGGTACATGCCCATGTTGTAGGCTTGATCCCCAATGAGGGTCATGCAGGAGGCAGCCTGTCAATGATTCTCTCTCAACATTGATGTTTCTCTCTCTTTCTCCCTTCCTCTCTGTAATCATCAATATATATGTGTGTGTGTGTGTGTGTGTGTGTGTATGTATATATATATATATAAAACACAATTGGAGACTTGTCATTAATGCCAGCTTTGACAGCAGTGAGAAAACAATACAAACCTGGATAATATTATTTGTCTTGAATGTAGCATTGATATCTTCGAGTTCCACATTATGATGAAATAATAGGCTGTCAATAATGCACTTACCATAGCAAAAATTAAATATCACCACGTAGTTTACTGGCTCAAAGCAAACGCTTATCGTTGCTGCTACAATCAACAGTTTATTGTAGGCTTCTCCAGCAGGTATACCAGGGACTTACATACTGGAGGGAAATGATACAGGAACTATATACCAGTTAGTTATGAAACTGTTAGCTCAGCCCCAAGGGAACCACCATATCTGAATGAAGTATATTCTGGTTAATGAGGCAGTTAACATTAGTGCAACCTGTGTAAACTTAGTGTAAAATTGGGTTCTACAATATTGGCAAAATGGCCACATTCCCCTACCATAAAGAAAAAAATCAAATTTCTATAAAATAGAGTGGATGGTAAAGACTTGAGTTGTTGATTGGAAACATGGAGAGCTGAGTAATACTTTCAGCTTGAGCTTCTTGCTGTAATCAACAGAGAAAGGTTTTAATCAGCAGGAAGGCAAACCTAGGACCATTTCTTCCACTAAAACTATTCCTAACCAGACACCAAACAGGCTAGTACCTTAGCTATGGACCTCTTAACCTGCAGAACTGTGAAAAATAAATGTTTGTTAATTAATCCACCCAGTCTATGGTATTTTGTTACAGTATCCTGAACAAGCTAGGCCAATATAGCTGAAGTAGCCAAATTTCAAATAGTCAAGTCCTACAGTTTGGTGAATTTAAAAACTCTGCCCCAGGGACAATGGAGTACATTTCCTGATTAGTAAAATAGAAAACAATAAATACTGCATGTTCTGATAGGTTTCTCATAAATTTTCTTTCTTAATGGTAGTACTTGTAAGTTCATTTGCTTCTCAAAGTAAGGCTCCTAAATGGTTGAATATTTGACTAATGACAGAAACCAACAGTTCATTTATTTAGCACCTCTCAAAATGTCCAGCAGAAGAATCACAAGTATTTTCTAATATATCTGAAGAATATATTGGGGGCCTTTTCTAAGATTATTAGATTTGGCCATATTTGTGGATAGAGTGGCCAATAAAAGAAACCTTGAATTCTTGTATGGTTTGGTAGTCCTTTTTTAGTTGAGTAGCACCTTGATTTCATGTTGACTTATGGTAAAATTGAATTTGTATGCTAAAATTTAATCTATACTACATAATGGGAATGATCAAATGAGCTAGAAATTTTATAGGAAATTATCATGGGAATCCTATTCAATCATAGTTTCCAATGTTCCCTGAGAGTCCTCTTAGATAACTTTTTGAAAAATTGGTATAAGTGAGTAGCAATATGAGAAAACATGCCTTTAGTAGTTGTTATATGTAGTCTGAAAATGTAGGTGGGAAATTATGCCACTGAACAGGGCTTCCTGATTTCAATGAAAATAATTTCCAAGTGCCATTTACCAGAGGCAATTAAGAACAGAAAAATAGCAATAAAAAGAATATCACAGAACACATTTTAAGAGAATGTCAATGGCATCCTTAGGATAGTTTCTGCTTGATTCGTAAACTGAGAAAACTCTAAGTTGGGGTTACATGGCCAATGAAAAGCCACTATTAATAAATAGTTAGAACCCTAATATTTGTACAAATATAAACTAAAATCACAGTGTAAGCTGTGAAGGAAATGGAGTGTGCACACTCTTGAGAAAGGACCCTCTATCAAATATATATGTATATATATATATATATATATACATATTTGATAGAGGGTCCTAATGTATATATTAAATGAATTTTAGGTCTGAATCTGCCTCTTCATCAGTACCATAGGACTCCAAATCTATAGAATGGCTAACCTTTTATCTCTGAGAATGTAGTTGGAATAGATATTTGGGGAAAGTATAGAATTCATTCATTGTTTCCATGGTCCTTGGCATAAAGACATTTTTTTTTATTATTTAAAAAGCCAAGATGATGTACTCAAAAATTATCTTCCATATCAAAATAGTAAGAAAAAGCAGCTGCATATTCTGGAGAAGCATAGTGTTAGAACCACATCAAAGATTTAAAAATTTCAGAGGTGATTGTGCCTATCATATCACCATTTAACCTACCTATTTGTACTCTGAAAAATATAGATGAGTGGATTGTTATAAACTTAATAAGGTGGATTTAGAATTGCATTTTTTTTCAGATATTGTCTCTTTATTAGAGCAGAGAACATATACCTTAACACTTGAATAACACTATCTATAAAAAATAGCTAAGCAACAAACAAAAGAAATATTTTGCTTCCTCCTAGGAAAAATAGTGATGCACATTTCATAGCCTCTCTCAGAGATATATCAATTCTCTATGTGTACCATAATTTAATCTAAGTAGATACTTATTCTCATCAATCCATGATATTTCATAGCATTTCACTATGTAGAGTTAAGTACCAAAACATAAATGCAGATATACGGTAATATACTTGATCATAAAATAGAAGTAGTACAGATAAGGATTATCTTCACACACAGGCCCTAAAAGAACACATTCCCAATGTGCCTCTTCCTACTTCACCACTATACTTCCCTCATTTCACTTCTAGGTTTTATGAAGAAGTTGCTTATGATCTGCCAACCGAGAATGAGTAAAATGGTAGTTACAAGTGGCCTCAACCAGAAAGAATTTCTGGAGCCTCTTAGCCCTGCTCAGTGTGGCTTGAAAGGCAATGGTAAAGACAAATTATTGCAGGGAATTCAGATGCATTTCATGGCCTACCTTGTTTGGAAAGCTGAGCCCTAAATAATTTTGTACACGAAGCTCCAGCCCTACTGGGGATCTCCCTTAATATATTGATGTGGCCATCTCATCTTCAAAGAGTATAGATAAAAATAATACTGAATATGTTTAATATTTATATTGATTTGATACTAAAAAAGTAAATTAGAAGCAGTACAACATGGATAATGAAGATTTGACTTTATATAGTTTTAAATTATTCTGGTGAATATTTTAATCTTGGTTATTTACTGAAAAGATTCAATTATATTTAATTTTAGTAATTTTCTTTAGAATGCCATTTAAAATTGTTGCCTTTATGTACATTATTAAAGGAACACAGAATCATATTGAATATCATTTAGATCTGAACTATTTTTTAATATTCAATGTTACTTACAGTATGAAGTACAAGTATAAAATAAATAAAGCCAGTAATGAGAGTTTATAAAGACATAATTTTACCTGATTAAGATACTGTAGGTTTAAAAGAGCAGCAGAGAACAATTCTCTTTTAAAGAGGTGATCCAACATAGAAAAACAAATACACTCATTTATTACAAAGCTTTAACATTATTCACTCTTGTTCAACATTGAAAACAATTTTTAGAATTTTATACCAAAGAACATTCTTTGAATTCTCAATGTGAAAAAGAATTATTAGTTCTTATTAAGCTTTGGTTGTTAAGACAGAATTATTCATACTATAGTATTATAAGGCACCTCGGGGGCATCTGTGACACATAAGCAACAGGATAAACTTACTTTGCTTGTTTCTGATTTCTCTGTTATGTTCCCATAGACGCAAATAAAAAGTTTTCAAATCACTTGTTTTTCAGAATTCATTCAGCCTATTTTCATAAATCACATGTAAGAGGCCAGGGCCAGATACTTTTAAACGTATGGAGGAAAATCCTTTTGTAAGTTTACATAAGGCCCAGAAGGAAGGCAATATATCTGTACCCTAAGTGAACAATTGTTTTCTTTCTTTCACATAACTCTACTTTTACCCTCATGATATGGAATATGCTACAAAGCATACACAGCTTTCAATCACTGACAGGAATACCAATAGCCTCATATTTGAGTGCTATATTTGGCCAAGGCATAACCTCAATTTAAAGGAAGCATGAGGAAATCTGAGGGAGAAGTCAATGGGGCACAGTTGTTAAGTGAGCAAGCATTACAGATAGAATTCCTGATGCCCATCTGTCCTCACTACTGACTAGCTTCACTAGTTCCGGCCAGTCGCTATTCCTCTCAGTTTTGATCTCTTCTTAAAGTAAGAAAAATAGTAATTCTTACTTGAAGGGGTGGTTATGAGGATTAAATGAGATCATGTATACCAACAACTTCCGACACAGGTCAATAATCATTAGAAATTGATTTGTTGTTTCTTTTCATTTTGTAGAATGGGACATAAACAAGAAATCAGTATCTTTTAAAAACTTAGTAATATATCAGCATACTACCTAAGGATCCTGATACAGGTATAATCTACAGACATTTTTTAATTCTAAGATTTACCACAAAAGCTAAAATTTAAAATCCATTAACAGTTTATGAGCATGCTTAGTTTAAAAAACACACTAAATTATTCCAAATAATTAAAGTCATTGAGGCTTTGTTAAAATTTAAATACATAATAATTTTACAGTAATCAGTAGAGCTTTGTTATTTACTACTCAAACTTTGTAAAATGGTAAAGTTTGGTCTGATTGCTCAAATGAACCAAAATAAGGAAAACTACATAATAGACTTAGTACACATTTCATGACCCTGAAGATTGTGCCTCAATTACCAAACTATCAGTATGTGACTGAGAATGATTTCTTAAAGTCCTACCTTCATCCTCTGAATATACTCCTCACTGAAATCTCTATTGTTTTGTAGATCTCTGATCACACTCATTATATATATATATATACACACACACACACACACACACACACAAATGTGATACTTTTCTTACAGATATTTCTTGGCTAAGTTGTTTTTGGTTTTTTTTATGGATAGAGAGGTGACAGTGTAGTTTCAGTAAGAGGGAAAATTGGGAAGGGAAAGAATTCATGTTCACCAGTAATATTGATGAATACTACCCTATAGTAGATAACCTCAAGGATTTTCTTATCTTTCCAATCACTAATCTTGTAATAGTCTAGCAGGCCCAACAAAATTAACTCTTTTCAAGACGTGAAGAAAATTTCAGAAGTGTTGGTATTCTGTAGTCTAACTTTTAAGAAAGGATCATTGTAGGCTGTGTTGTAGGGATTATATAGGATAAATGTATGTAGGGTGACAGAATGTTCTTGAGACATATACTGCCTTATTCAGCAAGTGGGGAAATAATTGGAGATTGGTTTAAGGACAAACTGGGTTTGCTGTGAATTGTAACTAGGCTAAAATTCCATCAATCTTCTATAAAATTCCACTGGGGCTTGTGAGAAGATTAGCTTTTTATTGAGTCTTTCTTATAAAAAATTAGAATCAGAATTTAATTACTTGTTATTTTCTACTTCGCCTATTTAATTGGCTAAGAGCAACATTTTGATATGTGAACTACTGAACTATGATGTACAGAGGACATTATTATGTTTGCCAAGGTGAGAATGTTTTTTCTAAACTAAAAGTGCTTGCTGCACTGCTACATAATTTTACAAACATTACTTCACTTACTTGTTGCAGCAATTAGTATCATTATCTCTAATTGCAGATGAAAAAAATGAGACTCAGACTTAATGTGAAACAAGTTCATAAAACTAGTTAGTTGGGCCAGAAATCAAACACTTCCCTACTAAAGTTTTCTGGTTTTAGTTTCTCTCTTTTACAACATATCCCACAACTCATAATTGTAGAGAGCTTTCAAATATAGCACTTTCATAATTTCATTACTTATTTTCAGAAATCACTAGTGAATCTTATTACCTTTTACGGGGGGAGGAAGGGGAAAGATGTCCCTTAGCCCAGCCTGCAACCTCTTTAATCTGAGACTGCTCAAGGGATGTTGGACATCCCTCTCACAATCCAGGACTGCTGTCTCCCAACTGCTCGCCTGCTTGCCTTCCTGATTGCCCTAATCACTTCTGCCTGCCAGCCTGATCACCCCCTAACAACTCCCTGCCAGCCAGCCTGATTGATGCCTAACTGCTACCCTGCCAGCCTGCTTGTCCCTAATGGCCCTCCCCTGAAGGCCTGCTAACCCCTAACTGCCTTCCCCTGCAGGAATGGTTCCCCCGCATCTGCTCTCCCCTGAAGACCTGGGTCCCGCCAAACTGCCCTTCCTTCTAGTCCTGGTCACCCCCAACTTTCCTCCTCTGCTGGCCTGGTCACCCCTGTCCTCTCCTGCAGGCTTGATTGTCCCCAACTGCACTCCCTTGAAGGCCTGGTTCATCCCAAATGCCCTTCCCTGCTGGCCTGATCACCCACAATTGCCCTTCCTTACAGGCCTGGTCCCTCTCAACTGTCCTCCCCTGTTGGCCACATGGAGGCAGGATCTTTAACTACATGGGGACTGCCATCTTGTGTGTTGGAGTGATTGCAAATCTGCATATTACTCTTTTGTTCGATAGGATAGAGGCCTGGTGTGTGGGTGGGCCAGCTGGTTTGCCCTGAAGGATGTCCCAGATCAGGGTGAGGGTTCCTTTGGGGTATGGGGTGGCCTGGGTGAGGGGCCAGTGGTGGTTTGTAGCCCTGCCATGGCCCCAGCGACCCAAATGGAGAACTTGGGATCTGGGATTTATTTATCTTCTACAGTTGAAACTTTGTAGCCTGAAGAGGAGCCAAATCTCCTGCTTACTCGGTGGTGGCAGCCATTTCTGTTAGGATTTATTTATCTTCTATAATTGAAACTTTGTAGCCTTAAGTGGAGGCCAAGACAGGCCAGGGCTGCAGAAGCTTGGCTTCCTCGATCACCAGGGCAACCCTCACATCCTGCTCTCTCCGGCTCCATGGCTGCTGTCAGTTTTGTTGGGATTTATTTATCTTCTATAATTAAAACTTTGTAGTCTTGAGTGGAGGTCTGAGCCCACCAGAGTGTGTGGAAAGCTTGGCTTCCTCCATCACCAGGGAAACCCAAGCCTCCTTCTTATTCCCTCTGGGGCTGCAGCCATCTTGGTTGGGGTTAATTTGCATACCTGTTCCTGATTGGCTTGTGGGTGTGGCTTGAAGGTATAGTTGAATGATGATTAATTTGCATATTACTTTTTTATTAGATAGGATATTTTATTACTCTATCAATAAATCTACTTGCTATTGTGTGTCTCAGGCACTAGAATCTTTTCCTTTTTAGTCCTTGTTAGAAATGCTCAGCCCATTAGGTCCAAATAGAATGCATAAATAAGTTCTTCATTGGACACACATTTACAATGACATTCCCTATAATTTTCCTCTATTGCATAGGGTCACGAGTTCAAATATTTGATGTTTCAGGTGTCCTCACAGCTAAAGGTAGCCATATGACTTAATTTTTGGCAGATAATATATAATCAAAAGTGTTTGAGTGAGTCTTCATGGAAAAGTTTTAAAAAGACAGATTCAACTGGCATCTCTTTTTGTGGTTAGTCTCCAGGTCTTATACTTATTCCCAATTGGAATGCAAGTACCAAACCCAGGGGTGAAACAGATATTGCAGCCATAATGAACAGTTACATGCTCCAACTAGAAAGGATTTGCTAGATTGCTAATATATGAGTTGTAACACTAATTCACCTCTACCTAATTCTATACTCACTTTACTATCATAGAGATTTCTGATATAAACGTACCTTGCCTTATTGTCTCCTTTCTTCTTAATACCCATTATTTAAAAAAATATTTTCTTATTGATTTTTTTTTTTACAGAGAGGGAGAGAGTCAAACATTGATCCACAACTCAGGACAAGTGCCTTGACCAAGAATTGAACCTTTAATCTTTTGATGCATGGGATGATGTCCAACCAAATGAGCATACTGGCCAGGGCTTAATCCACATTTCTATCCCTGTCTTCCACAGGTATCAATCCAGTATGTTCAACATCTGTCCTTAATATGCAAATGATATTATAAAATATGTACTGTTGTTTCTTGAATATGTCATTTTAATTTAAACGAATGGTACTTTGCTGTAAGAACTATTAGTTTTCTCATTCATTTTCATATTTTTGAGATTTATCTATGGTACTGTATGTATTTTAGTCCTTTCCCTCTTACTCCTTCTGGCTTTCTTTAGTATTTCCATGTTCCTAATCTATATACCCACCATGACAAACAAAGTTTAATATATACCTTGTTACATGTCTTCATGTCTTTGCAGGTCCTTTGAGAACATTTTTTTTTTCTATGGGAACATATTACTCAGGAGTAGAATCACTGAATCATAACTATACACATACTGAGTTTCCCTAAATATTGTCAAGCATTCCTTTTCTTACAACATGGTTATCAGTAGATTATATCCACATTTCTAAACTTTTTAACTCTGATGTTTTAATTTGCATTTTATCCTGATTGCTAAAGAAGTTTGCTCAGTCACGGACTACAGCTTCTTATTCACTTATTTTTCAGTTTTATTACTGAAATATTTACCTTTTTTTAAAAAATATATTTATTGATTTTTTACAGAGAGAAAGGGAGAAGTTAGAGAGTTAGAAACATCGATGAGAGAGAGACATCGATCAGCCACCTCCTGCATGCCCCTTACTGGGGATGTTCCCGCAACCAGGATAGATGCCCTTGACCGGAATCGAACCTGGGACCTTTCAGTCCGCAGATCGACACTCTATCCACTGAGCCAAACTGACTTCATCAATATTTACCTTTTTATGCTCCTATATTTAGAGCTCTTTATCATTTATATTATTAATCTATTTTTTAACTTTTATATAATAAAATATATTTAGAATTTTTTTCACTGGTTATCTAGCTGTTATAGAAATGGTTAGTAAAATAATTCTTTAATTATTTCTGTGTTTTCAAATCTGCCTTTTCATTATCTTATTTGTGCATTTTAGATCTCATTTAAGATGTTTTTCCCACTCCTTGGAGAAAATATTATGTTTATACTTTTTATTTATTTGTATATGTAGGATATTAATACATTTCAGTGCAATGCTGTTTGGAGTAAAGTAGTCATATAGCTATGTTATTTTCCATAGATTGTGCCATTAATTTTCTCAAGACTTCCTACTAAAATAAACCATCCTTTCCCTATTTGTAATAAATCATTTCTTCTTTTTATATAAATATACATAGAAATATATACTTATACAGTAAATAAATAAGAATAAATTGTTTTTCACATACAACTGTAAAGATACTTTTCCAACCCCTATATATTTGGGGGTTCTTTTTTGTTCTCTTAGTCAAATTCCTTGTTCTTATACTTTAGAACTATAGTTTATTAGAATATATCATTATTTGTCAATGAGAATACACGTATCTTCTTTATCAAAGTTGACTTAGCCATTTCTTTAACTGAATGCATTCATGTCCACTTTAGAAAAAGATGATCAATTATTTCAGAGTGTACAGATGGAAATATTGCTTTGATTATAGTGATAATATGTCTTATTACACTGCGTGACCAGATTATTATTATGACCAGACATTTGTAGGCAAATTAGCCATACACTGTAACATGTGGGATATGGAAGCCAAAGGCCTGTTTGAACACCTTTGCTGCCTGCAATTACCAAGATAAAACATCTCCAATTCACACAGGAACACAAGGATTGGACAGTTGAGTATTGGATAAAAGTCATGTGGTCCTATGAATCACATTTCCAGTTGCATTATGCAGATGGCAGAGTGAGAATTTGGAGGAAACAGCATGAAAGCATGCACCCCACATGCATGAGTACAACCCTTCAAGTTGGTGGGGGCAGTGTTATGGTTTGGGGTATCTTTTCTTGGCATGATTGGGCCCTTTAATTCATGTGAAACAATGTCTGAATAGCACAACATACCTAAGTATTGTTACTGATCAAGTTCATTCTATCAGGTTGATGGCATATCCCAATGGAGATAGTTTCTTCCAACAAGACAATGCATCATGCCACGGTCCTCATATTGTGTAAGAATGGTTTCAAGAACATGAGGGAAACTTTACCTTGCTTAGATAGCCCCCACAATCATCAGATCTCAATCCAATTGAGCATTTGTGGGATGAAGTTAAAAGAGCCATCAGGCAGCTGGTTCCACAACCATCAAATCTCACAGAACTGGACAGTGCTATTCATCAGGCATGGTGTCAGATTCCTCACATCACATTTAAACATCTCGTGGAGTCAATGCCAAGAAGAATCACCACAGTACTGAAGACAAAAGGTGGCCCAACAAAGTACTAATGGGGTGGTCATAATAATCTGGCCACTCAGTGTAAATATATACATGTCACTATTTATCCTTATATATACACTTTTCCATTTATTAAATGTGCCTTTATTACTTAATTTTTCACTTTACTGTTTTATTAGAGCTGTATTTAAACTATAAAAATGTTAGCTCTTTATTTTGGTTCTTAGGTATTTTATATTTTGATTGTTATTAAGAGCACAATTTATTATTTTAATGTTTATTAGTTGATTGCTGCTGCTATAGAGAAGTGCTATTGATGTACATTAGCTACCTGATTCTTTATCCAGCTACCTCAAAAAACTTTTAATCTATTGATTCTTTTGAGTTTTCTGTTTAGATGATTATATCACATTAATCTTCATGCTTCTTATATATTTCTTATAGCTTGACCTTCCAGTAATATTAAATTCTAGTGGCCCAGTTCATAAAAATTGTGCATGGGGGCAGAGGGCTACCTCAGACCGGCCTGCAACAACTCTTTGTTGATGGTCAATTTGCATATTATCTCCTTATTAGATAGGATTATAAGAGATAGAGTCAATAGCAATATATTAAATATCTTAATAAAAAATATGCCAACAATCTCTCTATTAAGTATATTTGCTGTTTCTGTCAGTGATAAGTTTTATAAAATTAAATATCATATATTTCTAATATTCATAAATTAAATGTTTTTTCTCTTAGCATACTTAGTTGATAAAATTAGTTTATTTATTTCTATAGTTAAACTTTTTTTAGAACATAATGATTATTTGTTTATTACAAATTTGATAGATTTCAACTATAATACTAAGAACAATAAATCATATAGACTACAGGTATTAAAGTAATAAGATATTATTATGCTTGTCATCTCTCTTAAAAATCCTATCTAATAAAAGAGAAACAGGGCCAGCCTTGGCCTGTGCTCAAGGCTACAAAGTTTCAATTATAGAAGATAAATAAATCTCAACAAAAATGATGGCAGCCAAAGAGTTGGAAAGAGCAGGAGGCTTGGGTTGCCCCTGGCAATGAAGGAAGCTAAGCTTCCTGCCCTGGTTGGCCCTGGCCTGTGCTCAAGGCTACAAAGTTTCAATTATAGAAGATAAATCAATCCCAGATACCAGGGCCTCCACTTGGGTCGTTGGGGGATGTGGTTGGCCTGCAAACTACCACAGGGCCCTCACTCAGGCCTCACTCAGGCCACCCCATGCCCAAAGGAAACCCCCACCCTTCAGGGCAAACCAGCCAGCTCCACTAGTACACCAGGCCTCTATCTTATCTAATAAAAGAATAATATGCTAATTGACCATCACTCCAACACACAAGATGGCTGCTCCCATGTGATCAAAGATAGCTGCCCCTGTGTGGACACAAGATGGCCACCACAAGATGGCCAGCAGGGAAGGGAAGTTGGGAGAGACCAGGCCTGCAAAGGAGGGTGGTTAAGGGCAATTAAGCAGGGGTGAAGTTAGGCCTCAATCAGGCTGGGAGCCTGCAGTCCTCGGGCAATGAGGAAGGCAGGCAGGAGAGCAGTTGGGAGCCAGCAGTCCTGGATTGTAAGAGTAATGGCTTACTGCCTGTTTAGGCCCGATCCCTTAACGGGCAGTCGGACATCTGTCGAGGGGTCCCAGATTGTAGAGGGTTTAGGCTGGACTGAGGGACACACCCCCTTGTGCATGAATTTCATGCACCAGGCCTCTAGTTGATATAAAAGATAATAAATAAACCCAAATACATAAAATTTGAATAATCAAATTTTTAAACTTTAATTAATAACCTTATAAAATACCACATATATTTAAACAAAAAATCCATGTTTATATTCATCACCAATTAAAAAATGTAAATATTTACCATGAAAATATTTACAGAAAATAATCTTATTTTTCCCAAAGAATCAAGACCAAATAAAATATGTTCTCCACTAATAATGCAATAAAATAGCAATTAAATTTTTTGTTTAAATATGGCAAAAATTACTAAATGTTTGCATTCTAAGTAAAACACAACTTACTCTTTGATCAAAAGAGGAAAAAAAAAAGGAAAATGAAAAACACTTAGAACCGAATGCCAATAAGAACATTAGATGCCAAAATTTGTAGGGTACAGAAAAAGGTACATAGAGAGTATTTGTAGTTTAGACACATCTGTGAGCAAATAAATTTAGAAAAATAAAACTAAGGAGCTACCAACCATTTCAAGAAGCTGGGAAAAATAAAAATTGAGAAACCTGAAAATAAGGAATACAATAGTAGAGCATAAAATTAGTAATATAGAAAAAATTATAAATAAGGATTACAGAACCAACAGCAAATTTTTAGAAAAGATGCAATAAAAAGATGCATGAGCAGTGCAAACTTCTAGTGATGTTAGTCAAGGAAAAAAAAAGTGAAAACATATGAATAAAAGTGTTAAACATGAACTAACACAAGAGAGATTTAATTAATAATTAAAGAACATGCTAGAATTGGGTATGAATTAAGAAACTTGAATAGACATGTACACTAAAGAATCTGAAATGAAGTAAAATATAATCCTCTTTATTTTTTAAACACATGTGACACATTCATGGTAGAAAGAATAAGAGCCACCTTAATCACTAGAACCAGTGACTACGTACGTGGCACATGAAACCAATGAAATTTACTGAGTTGTAAAACTGAAAGAGAAGGCAGAAGAGTCAATGAGAGGCATGTGGCAAAGGAAGAAAATACAGAGAGAGTGTAAGCCATCATTGCTGGCTTTGAGCTGGAGAAAGAAAGTCTGAGTAAAGGAGTGTGGGCAGCCTCCAGATCTGACAGCCATCCAGCAAACAGGGTCCCACAGTCCTAAAGGGTAAGTAAACTATTTCTGCTAACAACTGAAGTGAATAAGGGAATAGATTCAAGCCCAGAGCCTCCAACAAAACAAAGCAGTCTTGCTAAAACTTTAAAGTTAGCCTCACTGTCAGACTTCCTAACTACAGAATTCTAAGATAATTCTGTGTTGTTTCATGAAGTTTCTGATAATACAGTGGTACCTCGAGATGCGAGTTTAATTAGTTCCGTAGCCTTGAGGCGTGGGAAACTATGAGACGCTCAAGTCCAGGTAAACTGGTGGGTCATGTGCAGACGGCCAATCCGCGCCATTACTCCTATCTCAAATGTTGCTCGTATTTCAAAGCAAAAATCGCTTGCTCGACGGCTCATATCTCAAAAAACTCATATGTTAGGGCACTCGTATCTCAAGGTACCACTGTATTTTACAGCTGCAGTAACACAATAATATATGATCCGAACTTATTTCAGCCTTTATTTCCTGACTCTCAAAAATTTTTGAGCCAAGACAAAACTGGTTTGGCTCAATGGATAGAGCATTGGCCTGTGGACTGAAGGGTCCCAGGTTCGATTCCAGTCAAGGGCATGTACGCATCTTGGTTGGAGGCATGTCCCCAGTGGGGGCTTGCAGAGGGTTGCTGATTAATGTCTCTCTCATCCATGTTTCTAACTCTGTCACTCTCCTTCTCTATAAAAAAAAATCAATAAAATATACATTTAAAAACATTTTTGCAAGCCAATTATATTAATTTACTTACAGTATCACAGATACTTCATAGATAATGAATTTTAACATTTTTTTCTTTAGAATTCTCTTTTTTATGTAAAATTCTTATTTATTGAACTTACTGGGATGACATTGGTTAACAAAAACAAGGAGTCCTAATTAATTAACAAGCAAAACAAAAAAACTCTTCTTTGTAAAGACTTCTCTAACTCTCTTGTTTGCAATTCTACTGCCTCTCTTCTTTGCTCTTTGGGAAAAAAAATAATAAATCTCTTGAGTGTGACAGGACAAAAGCTGTATTTTATTTAACTTTAAATTTCTGGCTCAGAATCTCACAAATAGGAAAAAGTAACAAATGCTTGTCTATGAGTGAATGGCACATTGGCAGGAAATTCCTGACCTCATAAATCCAGGCAGTCAATCAGCATATAAAATAGGAAATAAATTTCAGGATACATAGAGAGAGACACATAGAAATGAGGCTTTGGAAAACATTTTGTAACTACTCAACACTAAAGAAAAAAAGGATAATGCTTGGATGTGCATTTCCAACCTAGAAATGGTCTTTCTGTTGATCCTGCTTCAGTCAATTCACTTTGACTAATAGCCTCCTGCATCAATAGTGACATATCGCTAAACTCTGCTACATATTTTGGGCCAGAGGAAACATCTTTGAAATTGTTTCCAGGATTGCCTGACTGCCTACATGTCCTCATCTTTTAAATATTTTATTTTTGGTATCTGCACAAATGTTATCTAATCTAAAAGAAAATTCTCAAGGGAAAACACCAGGTCTATATTTGATTTACCTCTCAAAACCTACTTCTTTTTTTATAGTATGTAGAAGATATTCTGCACATTGTACACATTCAAATGATTTAAAGCATTTTTTTTATTTAGAAAATGAAATAAACATGATTTCACTTCTCCCTAGATTTTTCCTCACAAGCCAAGTGAGTCAATCTGCCTCTTTCTGTGCTGTGCACCTAAGTACAAGGACTGGCAGTCATTGTTCAATACCCAGAGCCTTCCAGATGGTTTTCCATTTGTGCAACCTGCAACCAAAAGTCTGGTCAAGCTTATCTCTTGATTACCTTCATTCTGGGCTGCCAACATTCTCAAATGACTGAGTATTGCACATGCATACCTTGATGTACATATCATGTGCTCTGGTTTAAAAAATGTCATATAATTTGTTGAAAGTAACACCTTAGTTGAAATAAAATAGAATCAATATTAACCTCAAAAGTATTTTTATTTCTACCTCCATTTCCCCCTGATCATTCATAAAGATGTTTTAAATGACTGTTTACATGAATATGATAAATCACTAAAGGATGAATTAACAAGTAAACAATCTATTTTACTGTCAAATGTGCAGAAATGAATTGAAAACAAAGTACTATTGATTTCAAATAAAACTGTCCATCTTAAGCAATTTATCACATGAAAAATTACATTTTAGAACATTTAAAAATAAGATAAGATACATACTCAAAAATCAGTACAACACTGATCAATCTTTGTTTCAAAATCTAGAACCTGAAAAAATAACTTATTTACATAAAACAAATATTTATTTTGAATCCTTATAACAATATTTAAAAAAGAGAAATATTATAAAGATCATGCAACATTAGCACTATTACTCATCTTTTGGAAGTAGGAAAAATAAGTCTTACAGAGGTTAGTTTAAAAACCTAGTGTATTTCAGAGTAGGATTCAAATCCTATCAATTTACTCCAAAGTTAAATAAATAGCTTCTATTGTACTTCTCTTTTCTCAAATTGATAAAAATAATGTGACTGTCTTTTATTTAGCGCATACAAGTATCAGAGTATAGTAAATGTTTTATATATAAAATATTTTTCATTCTGCACAACAACCCTGTACAGGAGTATTTTCTACAAAAAAAAAAAAAAACCCTGAATATAGTGCCTGCTGTAATTAACACTCACAGTTAGCTTCTCATACTACATGTATTATTGTTATTATTTTTATTTAAATTTTTATTGTTTAAAGTATTACATAAGTCTCCTCCCTCTCCCACTGACCTCTCCCCAGATGCCTCCACCCCAGCACACACTCACCACCATCCGCTCCCCAGTCTGTGTCCATTGGTTATGTTCATATGTATACATGGTTGATCACTTACCCTTTTAAACCCTCATTCCCCACATTCCCTCATAGGTTGGACAGTCTGTTTGATGCTTCTATAACTCTGATTCAATTGTTGTTCATCAGTTTATATTATTCATTATATTCCACAAATGAGTGAGATCATGTGATATTTATCTTTCTCCGACTGGCTTATTTTGCTTAGCATAATGTTCTCCAGTTCCATCTATGCTGTTGCAAATGGTAAGAATTCCTTCTTTTCATTGAAGCGTAGTATTCCATTGTAGATGTAACCACAGTTTTCTAATCCACTCATCTCCTGATGGGCACTTAGGCTGTTTCCAAATCTTAGGTATTGTAAATTGTGCTGCTATGAACTCAGGGGGCATATATCTTTTCTGATTGGTCATATATTCCTACAAGTGAGATTACTGGATCAAATAGAAATTTGATTTTTAATTTTTGAGGAAATTCCATAGTTTCTCACAGTGGTTGCACCAGTATGCATTCCCACCAGCAGTGCAAAAGGGTTCCTTTTTTTCTGCATCCTCTCCAGCACCTGTCGTTTGTTAATGATATTCATCCTGAGAGGTGTGAGATGTTATTCTTGTTACCATCTCTATTTTAGAGATTTAAAAAACTGAACTCAGGAACAGAGAAGTTTTCCTCAAAGTCATACTTACAATGAATGGCTGAGTAAAAATTTTAAAGCAAATTTGTTTCTTGCTCTATTTATTAGAATTTACCAAACCAAATCTGCCAGCATTCAAGTATATATACAAAAGAATATCATCTTAAAATCCTTGTTTCTCTGATTATCAGCATCCTGATAACAATGTAGGTGTCACTCTAGTGGTGCATGTGCCCCTTAATAAAATCTCCTGGACATGATTTAAAACAAATTTCTCCTTTATTTATTTATTTTGCAAAATTAATCCACTAACTCCCACAACTTTATATATGAGCATATATTTTACCTTTGTGCATTTATCATATCAACAGAAATGCATATGATTAAAATTATAATATTAATTTCTACTTATATAAAACACTGTATAGCTTTCATAATATGCTGACATTTTCATATAAATATTCATTTAATCCTAATAAAAATCATCAGAGGGAAAAACATGAGGTAAGACAAAAATATTTTACTGCATTTACCAATTAAGTAAGTGTAGAAGAGATGAAAAATATGCAAAATTATGTGGCTAAAAAAGTGTCTGGGCAGCAACTGCAATCAGACCTCATATGTGTGGTTCCTTGGGCTTTTTCATCTCACTACATTCTTCTCAGGAGAGTTCAGATTCCAAAAATTATACAAAGCTGCTCAAAAAGAGATGATGGAGCCACAATAGATGTTTAACATGGCACTCTTTTGAAATTGTCGGTTTATAATTTTTTTTCTTTCATAGGGAACACATTAAATTTGTGAGAAATAATAAAGTATTAAATTATCTACTCTTTTGGTTAATTATTTTATACTCATTATAAAATAAAACTATTATAAAAACATTAAAATTTCCGTGAGAAAAATTTCTTCTATGAAGTAATACCACAATTGTGAGTAATAATTATGTAGTTTCTCATTAATGTATATCTTTTTCCATCTATAATGTTAAAAATGGAACCAATATTTTGTTCATTTCCTGTTGGTATGAAAAGTAATATTGCTAAGAATAATGGTATCTAACTATCTTTTCTTACTTGAGGCCTGCTAGACTCTTTGCATCACTATCATTTAACCTATCAGTCTCACTTTTGAAATTATTGACAATTTTAGCCTTTTATTTAAATAGATTGAAAGTCTTATCTTCAAATGAAGAGCATTTTATTTAAACTTAATGTAATGCCATTTGATTTTTATACTGAAAGTCATATTAAGCCACATTTATATGGAACATAAAAGAAATATTGTATGTGTCAAGTGGCTACTGTTTTATTAACTTCCATTCATTTAAAATGTCAAAAATAAAGGAGGCAGTTAATCTAAAGCACAAAGTTCAAGAACCTAATGAGGTATGATGTGATATTATTTAGGAAAGATTTTATTATATAAATCTATAAAATTTTTGCAATGGGTTTAAAACCTTTATTCTAAAATTTATAGCACCTTAATTTCCTAAATTCTTGGGTGGTAAACTTAAAGAACCAAAATATTTTTCTGACAATTAAAAAAAGCATTATCTATTTCATGGTTTTCTTTTGACCCAGCCTCTGAAATTAACTACCAAGATTGTATGTGAGCCCATGTAAATTGACTGCATATTTTTTATTCTTTGTCACATGTGTTCCTTTATGTCATGTTATGGCTCCCTTGTCTGAGCACATATTTGATTCTTGAATTTCTTACTATTTGTGATTAAAAATTGAGAATTAAAATGTCACTGGGTGCTGATTTGGTTGAGCCATTTTTTATTTGGGTTTTGTTCTGGTTTGTATAAATATATATATATAGAAGTTAGTTAAACAAAGGCCATGTACATACATTCAGGTTAACTGAAAGTTAACATATATCATATTTGATCAATTTGCTTTTTGAAAACAAAAACATTATAGCACAGTTGAAGTTCTATGTAATGCTCCACAATGCATTTATTCTTACCAGACTACACGCAATAACGAACTCTAACCAAAGATGTTGTGTTTTTTCATATCCATGTATTTTAGAATTATATTACATGAGTTCACCAACAGAATGTGCTCATTGTAGTGTTTATTTTATTTTATTTTAATCAAGTTTATCAGGGTGGCATTGGTTAATAAGATCACAGCAGTTTCAACTATATAATTGCATGAGACATAATCTGTATACTGCACTGTGTAACCAAAAGTCAAATAATCTTCCATTCCTCTATACTCTTTAATATCTCTTACCCCTACCTCTTTAGTAACCATCATACTGTTATCTGTGTCTATGAGTTTCAGGTTTATATCCCACATATAAGTGAGATTATATGGTTCTTAGTTTTTCTGGTTGAATTATTTCACTTAATATAACATTCTCAAAATCCATTCATGTTATCACAAATGGCAGTGTTTCATCTTTTTTTTATAGTTGAGTAGTATTCCATTATATATATGTATTCTTCTTTATTCTATCTTCCACTGAAGGACTCTGGTTGCTTCCATGTCTTGGCAATGGTGAAAAATGCAGGCGGTGAATATACTGATGCATATATCTTTGTTAATATACGTTTTTAAAGTTTACATATATCATATCTGTGATACTATGCTGCAATTTGATTTTTTTTTAAATGTGGTCTTTCAGATTTATCTATTTGGTGGATGTAGGTAGAACAAGTTCATTCTTTTCCACTTCTCTATATATTTCATCATGTAAATACAGATGCCCAGATATACTTATTCTCATATTATACGTAGTTGCTTCCAAATTTCAGCTACAAACAAATCTGCAGTAAATATTAGAAATATCTTGTAAGTAAATGTGTGCTTGTTTTGTAAGTGTAGTTAAACATATTCCTATTTTATTTGTACTATATATTTTAAAATTCTTTCAATGGTACTTGCACCAAATTTTGCCACCAACAATTAATATTTCTTTAGTTACTTCCTCACCAACACTTGATATTGACATATTTTACATATCCTTCAATCTGTTATATGATAAATTATATCTTACTCTTGTTTAATATTCATTTTAGTGATTATTCAGAGGCTGAACATCTTATATTATTTAGTCATTTTGTGAGTTGATTTTTAACAACCTTTATCCATTTTCTATTTAATTGTTGTTATTTTTTTATTTGTTTGAATTTTTAAAAAACACATTCTGCACATTCATCCATTGTTATTTATATATGTTAGAAGTATATTTCCAGAGTCCGTGGTTATAGCTTTTCCTTGGGGATAATGTATTACCTAGCACAGAAGTTCTTCCTTTTAATCTAATCAGATTGTTTACCCTATTTCTTACTGGTTTATCCACTTAACAGGGGATAGGTAGAGATCAGCTTCATGCTTTTATTCTAAAGTGTAAAAATTTGTTTTTTGTCTCTAAGAAATAGATTTTCTTGTACAGGTGAAGAAATGATCCAATTCTGTATCTTTTTTTACATAGGAATAAGAAATTCCCCGAGCATTTTTCTTCTATGTGTGGAGTAATTCCATTGATCTCAAACTGAATTACAGATTCAGAAATAGTTGGGAGGTGTCTCATTCCAATCAATAATCTGCTAACAGAAACTATTGTTTTTATTTCTGTTGATAACTTTTAAATCTCCTTCAGTGTAATTTTTCCCTCCTGTTGAGGAATAGCACATGTTCACTGTTGAAGAGCTCTACTATCATATCCTGTCAAATACAAAAATTTCAACAATTACCCTTCATCGTGTCCCATCTTAGTTCTCTTTATTTCAAACTGGCAGTGTTTCTGCTATTATAGTCCCATAAATTTGATATTGTAAGATAGAGCAGCCACACCCTGGGTGTTCTTTTAAGAATAAGATTTCTCATTGTTTTGCAACTAGACTAAAATTATTCTCAATCTTTTTAGTTCTGGTTCTTTTTGTTTTAAATATTTTTATTAATTTCAGAGCAGAAGGGAGAAGAAGAGAGAGAGAGAAGCATCAATGATGAGAGAGGATCATGAATCAGCTGCCACCTACACACCCTGCACTGGGGAACAAGCCATGTGTCCTCACTGGGAACTGGACTGTGACCTCCTGGTTCTTAAGTCAACATTCAACCACTGAGTCATGCCAGCCAGAAAATTCTGGTTTCTTTTTATTTAACAATTTCTTCTTTAGTGCATTTCAGTATAAGCAGTCAGAAGAAACAAAAGAACTTCAACATCTTTCTCAAAAATCTCCTCAGCTAAATATGCAATGTTATTACTCAAGAGTCCCACCTCCTAGAAAATATTAGTACACAGTTCAGATGACATAAGTAAGGCCAAGAGACATATGAAAGCATGCTCAAAGTCACTAATCATCTGAGAGATGCAAATCAAACCAACAATCAGATATCATCTCACACCTGTCAGAATGATTATCATCAACAAACAAGTGCTGGAGAGGGTGTAGAGAAAAAGGAACCCTCATGCACTGCTAGTGGGAATGCAGACTGGTGCAGCCACTGTGGGAAACAGTATGGAACTTCCTTAAAAAATTATAAAGGGAAATCCCATTTGACCCCGTGATCCCACTTCTAGGAATACATCCCAAGAAACTAGAAACACCAATCAGAAAGAATATGTGCACCCCTATGTTCATAGCAGCATAATTTACAATAGCTAAGATTTGGAAACAGCCTAAATGCCCATCAGCAGATGAGTAGATTAAAAAACTGTGGTTCATCTACACAGTGGAATACTATGCTGCTGTAACAAAGAAAGAACTCTTACCATTTGCAACAGCATTGATGGAACTGAAGAGCATTGTGCTAAGTGAAATGAGCCAGTCAGAGAAAGATAAATATCACATGATCTCACTCATTTATAGACTATAATGAACAATATAAACTGGTGAACAAAAACAGATCCCTCAGTCAGACTGTTAAACCTCAAAGTGAAGGATGGGGAAGGTGGGGGTAAAGGGGAGAGATCAACCAAAGGACTTGTATGCATGCACATAAACATAACCAATGAACTCAGACACCAAGGTGGTGAGGGCATGACAAGGGATGGAGGGTAAGAGGGGGATAAAGACACATATGTAATACCTTAATCAATAAAGAAAATAAAAATGATAATGAACCTATCTTACTTAATATGCAACTCTATAGAATAGTATACCAACAGTTTTTTTTTTTTAAATATCTCTTGCTGAAACTGGTTTGGCTCAGTGGATAGAGCGTTAGTCTGTGGACTGAAAGGTCCCAGGTTTGATTCCGGTCAAGGGCATGTACCTTGGTTGTGGGCTCATCCTGAGTAGGGGATGTGCAGGAGGCAGCTGATTGATGTCTCTCTCTCATCAATGTTTCTAGCTCTCTATCCCTCTCCCTTCCTCTCTGTAAAAAAATCAATAAAATATATTTTTAAAAATTATCTCTTGTACTTATTATTCTGCTTAGGACTTATTTTAGATTCAAATTTTCTATTGAGATTGCAAAATGGATGCTTATAATCCCAATCCTATCAATAAATGTTAATGTTTGCTTTGGACAAAAAATAAACAAAAAATAAAAAGAACACAGTTCAGACAAGTTATGTGCCACTTTATACAAATATCACATTTCAGTATCCAATATTATTTCTGTTTTAGAACTCACTAAAATTCCCCTTAATGTACATATTTCTATCATGGCCCTAAATTGTTTTTCCAGTCTCTACCCATACCCAGTTTAAAAGCTGCTTTCACATTTTTAGGTATTTGTTATAAGAGCACCCCACTCTTAGTACCAAAATCTGTCTTAGCTTGAGCTGCCATCAAAATACCATAGAGTGGATGGCTAAACAACAGAAATTTATTTACCCATAATTCTGAAGACTGGAAGTTTATTATCAAGGTACTAGCATGGTCTCTCTCTCTCTCTCTCTCTCTCTCTCTCTGTCTCTGTCTCTCTCTCTCTCTCTCTCATAAATGGCTACCTTCTGGTTTGTCCTCTCATGGTAGAGAGAACAAACAAGGCCTCTGGTGTCTCTCCTTATTATGGCACTAACCCCAGCATGGGCCTCCACACTCATAATCCTATACGTATAAATCAAGTTATAGCCCAAAGTCTCTTTCTCAAAATACTATCACACTGCGGTTAGGGTTTCAACATATGAATAAGGGAGGGCCTCAGTTCAGGCCATTGCATTGTGGGCCTGCAGGGGAGAGTGATGGGAAATAATTAGGTATTTGGGGGATTGCTATACACTGTCTCTAACTTATACAGATTTTTAGACACCAAAATATCATTGTGGTCTGCTAGTCAGAGTTGGAGCAGATGACTTTCAGGTGATCAATCTAAGTTTTGTCTTAGGTTTATCTCTCAGTCAGTTGAAAGCATCCCTGATCCTATTCTGTGATTATCTCAGTTCTAAAATGATTAATAGGAATAGCAATACACAGATCTGCATTACTGAAAAAATATATAGATAATAATGACACCATCAAGGTCTTGAAAGAGGCAGATGGTAGTAATTCCTATTTCCTTCACATTTAATATGACTATTTGAATTATGCAGAAGAGAGATGAATTTTGGATAATGATAATTAATTATTATAAACTTAAACAGGCAATAGCTTCTAGTACAATTGCTAATCTAGATGTAGTTTCACTGCTTGAATATGCATTCAGCTCCAGAACACAGAAATGTTTTTTCCCTCTATACTGTGAGTAAACACCAACAGAAACTATTTTCTTTCAGTTGGTATGGTCAGTAGCACATCTTCGCTATTGTGCCTCAGTGTAATAGCAACAGACAAGGTATAGCATAACATAGTCATAATGAATAAACTGACAGTTGGACATCCTTCTCACAATCCAGGACTGCTGGCTCCCAGCAGCTTGCCTGCTTGCCTGCCTGATTGCCCCTAACTGCTTCTGCTTGTCAGCCTAATCACCCTATAACCACTATCCTGCCAGCCTCATCAACATCTAACTGCTCTCTTGCAGGCCCAATTGTCCCTAACTGCTCTCCCCTGCCAGCCTGGTCACCCCAAACGTCCTCCCTTGCAGGCCTGGTCATCCCCAACTTCCCTCTCCTGCTGGCCTGGTCGCCCTCAACTGCCCTTCCATGCAGGCCTGGTCCCCCCAAACTGCTCTCCCCTGCAGGCCTGATTGCCCCCAGCTGCCCACCCTTGCAGGCCTGATTGCCCCCAACTACCTCCCTGCAAGCTTGATTACCCCCAACTGTCCTCCCTTGCAGGCCTGGTTACCCCCAACTTCCCTCCCCTGCTGGTCTGGACACCCCAAATTTCCCTCCCTTGCTAGTCTGGTCATCCCTAACTGCCCTCCCCTGCAGGCCTGGTCACCCCCAACTGCTCTCCCCTGCAAGCCTGATTGCCCACAACTGCCTTCCCCTGCTGGCCATCTTGTGGCAGCCATCTTATGTGTTGGAGTAATGGTCCATTTGAATATTACCTCTTTATTACATAGGATGATCACTCTAATCAATCTATTACCCTTTTGGTATTAGTTTGCAATAGTGTAACTATGTGTTATAATATGGTTTTCTTTGGTTTTATCTTTGTTGTATAAACGATAAAGAAGTTATCTGCTAGGAAACTAACAATTTACAACATGGTAGCACAATTGGTTTGAGAGAAATAAGATAATAAATAATGACAATGTAGAAATCAAAAAAGATGTTTGAAGCAGTTTAATATAAAAATGTAATAAATTTAACATGAATTATTTACTATGGAGTAAGAAGCAATTCAAAATTACAGGCATAAAAGAAATTTTAAAAAGAAAGGGTAAACAAAAGAAATAAATGACATGGCCTTTGTTTCTGGTTCAGGGTAGGAGGCCTCTACATCTTTGAGATTTCCCAAATGTTAGAGGTGTCTTTGTTACTCATGGTGTCCTTTAATTATTTATGTAATTAAGGTGATCCATGGTAGATTATGAATAATTCTTAATAGATTATGATAATGAGATGACTCAAGATGTGGGCTGGCCCTGCCACAGAGATCAATATGTGATGGATTAGAAGGATGGGGCTTTGAGACACTTGGAATGGGCCTTACTTCAAAAGAGTAAAGGGGATATGATTGTGTTTAATTATATGCCAATGTTTTAATCAATCATATATACATAATAAAAATATCTAGACACCTAAGCTCAAATGAGCTTCACTGATGAACAATACTCTGTCCATATTGCTATACAAATGGGAAAAGTATGACACATTCCTGAGGACATGAATGCTTCATGTTTGGGACCCTTGCTCCATATATCTCTTCTTTGGCTGATTCCGATTTCTGTCCTTTTTGCTCTAATAAACTGCATTTATAAGTATAATGCTTTCAGCAAATTCTCTGAGTCATTCTAGCAATTTTTTGAACATGAGGGTATAACAGAAACTCTCAAATGTATGGCCAGCTGGTCAGAAGTGTGGGTACTTAAGAATTCCCAAACTTTCATCTGATGTCTGAATTAAGGCAATTCTTGTGAAGGAATGTGACCTAACTCTAGGTACTGACCTAAGTCATTGAGCTTTGGTTGATGCTGTTTTTGTCAATGCTATTAAGATAAATACTGAGGTTAGATTGTTACATATTCCCATCTGCAGGTCCAAAAAAAAATTTAGCAATTAATATTTTTTTGTTTATTTTGCAGAATAGCATGGTACTTTTTATTTCATTTCTTAAGGAAATTTATGTACTTTTAAAATGCTCACTGTGAGTGTAACAATCAATAAATGAATAGTAACAATCATTATATTTCACCATTTATATAAGTTGCTATTTTCTGTTTTCAATCAAGGTTTTCAATTGTGCTAAAGGACAACTGACAAAGCAGTTTTCATTTGATTTTCAAGATCTGTTTATATGAAATAAATTGCATTATAAGATACACAGCTTTTGATTTATTTTTGTGTTCCATAGTGTATTACCTTGTGCCCTCTTTTTTCTTAACCAATATTGTCTTTTATGGAACAGGGCATTTCAATCCAATATTGTTATTTTTAAAAACTTGGAAACAAGAGAACTTTCTAAATGTTATTCTTTCTGCAAATTGATTACAATTGTGGTGCGGGTTTTGAGTATGTACTGAATGATTCAAGTAGAATTTGAAGACATGCTATGATATGCTTACACCAAAGGCATTTTGCTTTAAGAGCATGATCAGAGGAAGCATTACTTGTCAGAAAAGCTGACATTTGTATCAGAGCCTAATTGCTAATGGATTCATGCATGAGAACTATAGGAAATAGGTAGCTTATATAGTTATATAAAATAAGATAAATACAGGAAGGATTATCTGCCTGAAACTACCTAAGGCAAGTTACAGGAAGTACTTCTTGTGAAAGTCTCTAAATTTAAGAGAATGTATCATCAGAAAGAGAGAACAATTTTGCACTACAGCAGAGCTAGAGTGAAACAGCTTTAGAACCACCATTACCTTGATGCATTTATGGGATGTATAAGGGGTGTATGAGCTACAGAAGCAACAGTACCCAAGGCAGTGGCAGCAGATGTTCAAAGCTGACCTACCTAATATACCAGGAATAGTGTCTGAGTGGAGGAGTTGATAGGGACGAAAATACTCAAAATAGTGCCATTTATTCCAGTGAGAAGACTGCCTTGCCTGTTAAAAACGGTGGAACTGGTATGGCATTGGAAGAATAGCGCCTAGCAGAATAATTATACATTTAAAAGACAAATGCATATCTGCTTGGGCCTCCAAAACAACCTTGAGCAAAAAGAATACACATTTGGAAGGAAATATAAAACATACAAAGGACCTCCAGGATAAGGTATAGGTAATAGGAAATCCAGGGGATCCACAGACACTTAAAATCTGGAGATATTCAGATTGTGTCTAGGTAACACTTTTTTAAATTATATTTTTGCTACTAGATAGTAAACTTGTAATTATAAAGAACAGATGGTTTATTAAACAAAATATATGCGTAGTTTAATAATTTCCTGAGTTGCTGTTATTGCTGACATATAAATGTTGAAATAAATTTATAAAGGTATATAACATCAAATATTTTAACAGTTACATTATGGAGATGAAACAAAAAATTACCTATTACTTAAAAATCTTAGCATTTCCCAAGAAAAATAATGAATAATTTATCTGAAGTAAGTCCAGTAGTTTTCTATACTGTATATGAAGCACTGTTATGAAAATATCTTCTCATTCAATGGAAATATATTTTCTTTGTCTTTTCATAAAACACGGCTGCTTTTTGAGGCACAATACTGAAAAAAATTGTCAAAAAATTGCCTGTGATATATGAAGTCTGCAGGTTGAAAATGAATTGGGTACCTAGCATTCTTGTTTATTCAATTTATTCTATTTGAGTGTAGAAATGCATGCTTTCACATAATCAGTGCTATTAAAAAGCCCTCAGTACAAAAAATATTTCTATCCAATATTCACAATACCTGAAAGGAGTAACAACTGATAGTAATAGAATAGTGCCAAGGTAAAGGAGGAAAAAAAACTGTAAGAAAGATCACCATATTACTTTACTTCATGAACTCCATAGACCATCACAATGGTTACTCCTTATACTCCATTCTATTTCTTTATATTCCAGTTTTAACATTGTTATTCCAGCCTCATACCCTCCCAAACCTTGCCTACATGAGTCCAGTTTCAGGTCCCATGAAAAGATACTCCAGAAACCTACCTTCAAGTTGTGGAAGAAAAGAAGGGAAGGAATTCCTCAAACTTGCTTTCAGAGATAGAATGGAGTATGGAGGGGGGATTATGAATATCTGCCATCCCAAGGTGACCCTCAGCAACCAACTTATTTATTAAAAAAAGTGAGATGACACACACTAAAATCATTTATATAGTAAATTACTTGTACACTGTACATTTGGTTAGACCATGACAACAGATGTTATTGCACTGCTCAAACTTAGAATTTGTCACGTCTGACAGGACAAATCCAGGTGGGTCAGCTCTGATCCCATAGTCAATCACTGTCCTATGGTCAGGTGCTTAGTCTCACCTGGAACTTAGGAGCATGTCAAAAATCTGCTGGTTTTCTGTTACTGAAATCACAACCTCTCTCCAGAAATGTAGGACTCCTCACTGCTGTTCCCCTATTGTTTCCAGAAACTCAATATAACATCCTAATCTGCCTCCAGCACTTTGGAGTCCATCACATAAAATGACTGAGCTAAAGAACTGCTACCACAGTCTGGACCTGCTGCAGAGCACTCTGGGTCCACTGAAAATGTGTAACCTTGAATTACCTAACAAATAGGTGGAAATCATATCCCCAAAAGATTAATATTCTCTGAAAAATCCCAAAACACCTACAGACTGCTGTTCTTTTTATTTGTGATAGAAGACATAAAATGTAATAATTTGTCCTTCCATTGGAGGAATATCCTAGCATCTCCAGCCCTTAAAGATTCAACGGCATGACAGGTCTCTAAATCATCCCAAGATTTATTTTCTACTCTTTGGTGCACATGAATCTTACCAGGGAAGTGAAAGTACTTTCTAATACAGATTTGTCAGGTCCCCTTAATGTGATTCATTAATAGAGTTAACTAATCTGATCTAAGGACTAACAAGGGGGCCAAATTTCGTTTAGATCAATTTGTAAATGTGAAGGGAAGTTATCATAGCTCTGGGGCAAGACACTAAAGGTGCACTGGTTCAGATCTTCCTTGCTAATGGAGATTAAAAATAGCACACCTCCAGATCTTTATCTATATACCAATTTCCAGAGCTTATTAAATATTTCCTAATAAAGATATCACAACTACCACCTTTGAAAATATAACTTCATTATGTTTAGGCACTCCACTGTGTTCTGCTAATATCCATTTGTTTATTTCAGTGTTCTGTTTTGTTTTTCATGAATTCAATAAAATGTAATGAGGAACTGGTAACACTGCATCCTTTAAGGAACTAATCTCTAACATTCCACATGGGAGATGGCACTGATTCTGATTTACTGTCTTCTGTAGTTAGAGAGGGATGTTTTAGAAACTTCCATCTGGCTTTTCTTACCATAATCACTCTCATTTCCTGGACCAGAAAACCATTGTGAGAGTTCTGCCAGCTACTAATTACATGCACTTCAATTGTATATCTGTGAACTAGAGAAATAACTGCAATTTGGTCTGCAGAACCATAAGACATCTAGGAGATGGAATCGTCACAGCATGTCATTTATCATCTGGCCTTTTTACATCTCCAAACTAAATGGAGAGGATCCAGGATGATGTCTGTGTCAGGAGAACCCAGCAGGTTGCAAAAGAGTTTGGTTTCCTTTTTCCTCAAATGTAACAACTTCGATAAAAATTTTACTTGGCTGATATTTGTTTGAAACATTTGTGATGGCATTGAAGGGTTCTTCCCCAAGAACCCTCTCAATCAAGGTGTTCTAGGTCTGAGAACCAGTTAGATCTGGAAACTATCTGAGTTTGTGTTTGTCACAGCAGCTGGTATCAGTCTTTTTCTCACTGATTCTTGATTTTTTGGTTTATAAATTAAATAATATTTCCATGAATGGCTAATTTGTAATGTCCTAGGAACACTGTAGCTTATAAACTATCATCTCAGATCCCTGTAAATTAGTAAACTCATCTTGCTTCTGAGAGTTCACTGACACCACTTATTCTTCACTCTCCCTGAAACTGTGTCCTCCCAACTGGCACGAACCATCAGGCCTCTTCCTCACTGCTGGCCTCAGAGGATTGTTGTATAAGTGGCCCCACAGGTACACCGAAGTCATCAAACAAAACAATTTTCAAAATGGCAACTCCTTCCCACGCCAACTTCCACAACTCACACAAACCTTGAGAAGAAAGTCAGTAGGGGAAAGAATAAGACAGGGGTGGGAAAGGAAGAACAGGAAGTAGGGAATGAGAGGGAGAGGGAGAAAAAATGGGACATCATTTAAATATCAAAGGAAAAAAGATCAAATCACTCTTTAGAGATGAAAAACAAAACAACTGCAAATGAAAATATTTTCCAAGTTGTCAATAATAATACTTTAGAATTACAAAAAAAAAAATGAAAATGTAAACCACAAATTTTATTAAGCTGAACTGTTCTCAAGTATATAACCTACAGACCATTTGGAAGAGGAACCTAGCACAGTTCAGATCTCAGAGAAACAAAATGACTAGGCAGACATTGGCATAAAGACTCACTGTGAGCAGTAAATAAAAATGTGCATTAGTGCCCTAACTGGTTTGGCTCAATGGACAGAGCATTGGCCTGTGGACTGAAGAGTCCCAGGTTTGATTCTAGTCAAGGGCACATGCCTGGGTTGGGCTTGATCCCCAGTGTGCGGTGTGCAAGAGGCAGCCAATCAATTATTTTCTCTCATCAATAATGTTTCTATCTCTCCCTTTCCCTTCTTATCTGAAATCAATAAAAACAATTTTAAGTGCATTAGTACCAAAACTAAATGAAGGTTTTTAAGACATAGAAACTATGATGTACAATCTATACAATCTGATAATATAGATATATGACTATTAAAAAGTAGGGTGAAATAAAGCATGCATATGAACAACTATACAATTTCTTTTTTGAATCATAATTGTACTAGTATTGGTATTATTAAATAAGAATAGCAACTAATTATGTGAAATTCTAAATCTTTTATCTTTCTATCCTTGGAAGCTGCAAACTTCAATGTGAATAAAGAGATAAAGATGTGCTGAAACCGGTTTGGCTCAGTAGATAGAGCATCAGCCTGCGGACTGAAAGGTCCCAGGTTCGATTCCCATCAAAGGCATGTATCCTGGTTGCGGGCACGTCCCCAGTAGGGGGCGTGCAGGAGGCAGCTGATCAATGTCTCTCTCTCATCGATGTTTCTATCTCTCTCCCTTCCTCTCTGTAAAAAAATCAATAAAATATATTTAAAAAAAGAGAGAGAGATAAAGATGTATCTGGTATCTGGGACCAAAACACACACATACACACACGCATATACACATACAAAATAGGTCTAGAAAATCCTGTCAGACCAGATATCAATGAAATTATCAAAGATTAGTGTTGTATCAAAAGGTATACAAAATCCAATGTGAAGAGGCACTGTTGAAGGTTTAGGAATAGATAACATTTCTTATTTCATAGACATTCAGGTTGATCTTAAGCAAGTAATTAACATAAAATTAAGGTAGGGTAGCCAGGCTATAGTGCCTGTCACAGTTGGTTAGAAAACATATAAAATACAAACATGAATGAAGAGTCACACTGTACAAAAGTATTTATTTTACTTTATAATGCAATTTAAACAACCTAACAGATTTCTAAGCAATATGCACCTTTTCTTTTATGACCAAAAATGATATAAAATATATATAATAATTAATATAGTAGAAACACCAAACTATCAGCAAGGACATCAGCTGAAACTATCAAGAGGTGCCACACATGGCAGACTGGTTCAGGTTCCACCTTATAATTTAAGAACACACTGAGCTAAAAACCCACATCAAGATAGAAGAATTTAAGGAAATAACTCATTAATGTCCAGTAACATAGCACATAATTTTGTGAATACCTTTCATGCTACAGATACCGTGATAAGCATTTGAAATATATTGTCTCTAGTCTGACAATCATATCAATATTATCTCTCTCCTCTCCATATGTGGAAAGAAAACAATAATCAAAGAGTTTAAATGACTTACCCAAAGCCACATGATGGAAAGCAGAAAACTAGATATCAATTCATTTGACAGTCTTTGAGGTTCTTATTTTCTTCACACTATAAAAGTAAAATATTTTTTCATCTGAATATAGCTTTTTAATTAAAAACTAATCCAACTTATTTATTGATATTTTATTAATATAACTTGCTTATCTTTCTTTATTCTGAGTATTAAAATTATATTATTTTGTATTTTCATTAAATGTATTTTGATGTGGTTAACATCACCATATAGCTGTTAATTCTATTTTGAATCAGGTAAGAACCTAAATTACAAACTACGTAAAACCATATCTCTATGACTATAAAATAAATATTTTTATGAGTGGATTTGGTTAGTTCACATAACTGCCAGGGTAATTAAAAAATTAAGTTTAAAAATAGACAGACAGGAAAATACACCAAATTTGCACTGTGGTTATAGTTGCCACAACCGATAAGATGCTAAATTCTGTCACTGGCATAGCCAATTTTCCATTTCTGGACACTGGTGCTGCCATTGATACCTAGGAAACCACTTCCTGGAGAGAGTTCCTAGGTCACATATATTTATACATTAGATTCCCATTTTATTCCAGATGAATGCATCCCATTGGCAGAGTTTGGGACATGTGCTGTCTTTGCTACAAAAATAACAGAAAGGTGATTTTGTATCATTTACATTCTCTACTGGCATTCTCTGCATTCCAGCACAACTCACGTGGTGGACAATATCCAAAATGTCAGAGGCTTAGATGCTGTGCCACCCAAAGAATGATAATCCACTACCAATGCTCTGTCTCCTGCGTTTTTTTATTGTCTAAAGTTTTACATGTGTCCTTTTCCCCAAATTGACTCCACTCTCCCCAGCCATTCCCACCCTAGGCAAGCCCCTACTGCACCACATGCATATAAGTCCTTTGGTTGCTCTCTAAATGCCCCCCTCCCCTGCCATTTGTCTCTGGATCTATTCTTATTCATCAAATTATGATGATCATTTTAAATAATATTGAACTTCCTAATACTTCTACCATTTTTTCTTTAATCAGTTTATACTGGACGATTGTAACTAAACTAAGGCCTGATGCATGAAGGTTTGTGCAAGAATGGGTCTTCCTTCCCCTCGCTTCCCGCACCACCTTAGCTCTGGGTAGAGCCACCTTTCTGGTTTCCCATGCTGCGCAGAGGCCTGGTGGCTGGGGCAGTGCAGAATGCCTGCATCATCAGCATGGCAACAATGCAAGGGTCCTGCCCCCCGCCCCTGTATATGCAATCTAACCTGTCATCTTTGTTGTGTTAAGTAGCATACTCACTCGTAATTAGTTGGTGGGTGTTTCAAAGGTATGGCCAGCTTTCATCTTACTCTTTTATTAGTGGAGATAGGTTTAAAAATAAGTGTGAATAGTTCCTTGTCCTTTTCATGTTTTATAGGAAGATATGTTTTAATAATATAAAGAAAATATATCATCCTTTGTTTTAATTAGTGGAATATTCCCTCTTATTTCATTTTCTTAATGCTGTAGGACCAGAGTATTTAACTGCAAAGGAGTGCTAATCTCACAAATATATTAAGATTAAAAGAGAACAGTGTTATTTCCCTGAAGAATCCCAGGAGCTCAATTCTGTTGGTATGTATGCCAAAGGATAACCTTGTCTATTCATAGCTCACAAAGCAATTTCAAGTAGGCAGGACTATTGCACTAATTAGATTATTTGTATTTACAAGAAATGGCAAATGATGAGGTATAGTTACTTTAACTGTCATGTAAATCTTATTCAACTTAATTAAAAATTTAAACCTACATCATATTTATGAAGTACTTTTGATATAAAGAGATTAATCTGTTTTATCTTCCCATGAATTATAAAATACTTTTTATAAGTCAATGCTATATTTATGTTTATTATTTTATTTATTAAATATTTATCATGTTAATAAATATAATACATACATTTAACATGTCAAGATGCATCTCTCTTCTTCTCTTCTTTCTAAAATAATATATTTTATTGATTTTTATAAAGAGAGAGAAAAAAGGGAGAGAGAGAGATAGAAATATCAATGAGCCCTAGCCTGTTTGACTCAAGATAGAGCATCAGCCTGCAGATTGAAGAATCCTGGGTTTAGTTCTGGACAAGAGCATTTACCTCAGTTGCATGTGAGAGGCAACCAATTGATGTGTATCTCTCACATCAATGTTTCTTTCTCTCTCTGTCTCTACCCTCCCCTTCCACTCTATAAAAAAACAATGGTAAAATATTCTCTGGTGAGGATTAACACCTCCTCCCCTACAAAAAAAAAAGAAAAGAAACATCGATGAGAGAGGAAGTTATGAATTGGCATGTACCCTGACAGGGAACTGAATCTGTGGCCTCTTGGATACTGGGTGGACCTTCAGTCATTGAGCAACACTAGCCAGGAAGCATTTCTCTTCTTCAAAACAAACTCAATTTATTTATTGTTCTTTTTAGGATGAAAACTCTTCTCATGGAACATTTTTTACTGATATATACTTGGATATTATATAGAACAAACTAGAGGCCTGGTGCATGAAATTCGTGCATGGAGAGGGATTCCCTAAACTCAGCCTGCACTCTCTCCAATTGGGGACTCTTGCAGGATGTTGTCAGACATCCCTTTTACAATCTAGGATTACTGGCTCCTAACTGCTCACCTGCCGGCCTGCCTGATTGCCCCTAACTACTTCTGCCTGCTGGCCTAATCACTGCTAACTGCCCTCTCCTGCAAGCCTGATGCCCACCCCCCCCCTCAAATGCCTTCCTCTGCTGGCCAATCTGGTTTTTATTGGTTGGTTTCAAGGCCAGTCAGTGTCAAAAGCTCTATCTCCTAAGCAGCCATTGGCTCCCCATAGCACCCAGATTTGTTTCTCATTGGTCATTTCCTATGCCAGTCAGTGTCTGAAGCTTTACCTCCTAGGTAGCCATTGATTCCCCATAGCACCCACCTTTAGATCTGATTGGTTGGTTCCTATGCCTGTCAGGACCAAAAGCTCCGCCTCCTAGGCAGCCATTGGCTCCCCATAGCACCCATCTTTGGTTCTCATTTGTTGGCTTCTATGCCAGTCAGTGTCAAAAGCTCTGCCTCCTTGCCAAAACCAGTTTGGCTCAGTGGATAGAGCATCAGCCTGCGGATTGAAAGGTCCCACGTTCAATTCTGGTCGGGGGCATGTACCTTGGTTGCGGGGACATCTCCAGTGTGGGATGTGCAGGAGGCAGCTGATCAATCCTTCTCTCTCATCAATGTTTCTGACTTTCTATCCCTCTCACTTCCTCTCTGTAAAAAAATCAATAAAATATATTTATTTAAAAAAGCTCTGCCTCCTAGATAGCCATTGGCTCCACATAGCACCCAGATTTATTTCTCATTGGTCAGTTCCTATGCCAGTCAGTGTCTGAAGCTCCACTCCTAGGCAGCCATTAATTCCCCATAGCACCCACCTTTGGTTCTGATTGGTTGGTTCCTATGCCAGTCAGCACCAAAAGCTCCACCTCCTAGGTAGCCATTGGCTCCCCATAGCACCCACCTTTGGTTCTCATTGGTTGGTTCATATGCCATTCAGCATCAAAAGCTCTGCCTCCTAGACAGCCATTGGCTCCCCATAGCACTCTGATTTGCTTCTTATTGGTCAGTTCCTATGGCAGTCAGTGTCTGAAGCTTTGCCTCCTAGGCAGCCATTGATTCTCCACAGCACCCACCTTTGGATCTCACTGATTGGTTCCTATGCCAGTCAGCATCTCCAGGCCTATCTCTGGGCCTGATCAAAGAGGTGGGGCTTAGCAGCAGTCCCCACTGAGGCCTGAAAGAAAGAAAAGCCTGGCTGCTGGCAAAGATCAGAAAGAAAGGAGAGAAAGAGAGAAGTAAGTACACTGATCAACAGCCTCCACTGAGGCTGCAGATCAGAAGCTGACTCACATTTTGGATCTCAGCCACCCAGTCAGTCAGACTTGGGTCACCAGGCTGCAGCTGAGCAACCCGGCACTGACTTATGGATGGTCTGCATTTGGTCGCAGGCTCAGCCCCTTCCCAGATCCCAGGCTTTAGGCTTGGGAAGTACCTCTCCGGCCCCACCCCTCAATCACAAGCTCGGCCCCTCTGATGGCTGGTTGGGAGTGACCTGGATGCTGAGGAGGTTCCTGGGACCTAGGTATGTATGCAAATTAACCACCATCTTTGTTGGGTTAGTTTGCATACTCACTCTGATTAGCTGTGGGTGTAGCAGAGGTATGGCCAATTTATATTTCTCTCTATAATTATTGTATTTTCCGGCATATAAGACTACTGGGCATATAAGACAACCCCCAACTTTTCCAGTTAAAATATTAGAGTTTGGGATATACTCGCCCTATAAGATGACACCCAGTATATAAGATGACCCTGGACTTTTGAGAAGATTTTCCTGGGTTAAAAAGTCATCTTATACGCCAGAAAATATGCTAGGTAAGATGATTACAGGCTAATTCAGAGCCAAGTTAAAAATAATTATAGTACTTACTCAACTTTTTCATGGAGGTATTTAATGGAGGCATGTTGAACTTCATTAATACTAGTGCCTTTTTTGTGGTATGACCCAGGTGCCAACAAATAGGAAGATGGCCAACGAGCTGCCAGAAAAAGGGAGAAGGAGGGAAGAGTATGGACAAATCATAAAATGGATAATTAACCCTTGAAAGAATCCAAAATTGACAGCTGTAAATAAATGATAGTACCTTGTTATAGTCAAAGATACTAAACACTTCAAAAGTTCAATAAATAATGTAGGTCCTTTGTTGCCTAAAATTTCAGGAATAAACTATTCAAGCAAACTGCAAGCAGTATTTGATGTATGTAAAATATTCATACCTATTCAATTGTGACTTCATAAGGACACACACTTTGATACTGTAATTAGAAAAGAAGCAATTCAATTTCTACTCTAAAAAGACTCTACTTCTGATACCAGATACAGCATATATTTCTGATTTTCCCACTTTGCGGGAAGGTTTTTTTTTATTTATGTAAATTGTAACATTGGCATTCTGCCCACTAAAAAGACAAGAGAAAATACAGAAAGAAATGTAACTCATTTGATCAAAATTGCACAGTGGTAAATGACAAAAAATGAAAATGTATCACGGTATTTTTACTTTTAAAATTGAGTAGCACAAAAATTATACCCTGAAACTACTGTATATTCTATTATTTATATTTTGGATGCATAATACATTGGGTTTTAAAGAATTTTCAAGCTGGGAAACTATTTTCATTTATTTCTTTACATTAATAAAGCTGAAGAAGTTAAGGTACAATAATTTCTGTCCATTTTATATTTACTTCCCATATGTGTTAGCTGTAGCACATTAGAAACATGGAATAAAAATGGGTTTCAAAATTAAATATAATGAAGTAGAATTTAATGGAGTAACTCTAAGTATAAATTATAGAAAGTTAGTAGACATGTGATAGAGCAATGATTTGAGAATCCTGATAAATTCTGCTCTTCTCCCTCAAGTCTCTCCTGTTGAGATTTGTTAGAGGTGTATTCTACTGGGACTTGTCAAAATTAATAACACAACTCTAATGGTAAATAAATGCCTCCTAAGTTAAAAAATATATAAAACAACATTTTACATATAATTAAAATATAATGCAAACTGCAAAATAATTTTGTCACATCTTCCCAAATCTCTAACTCTCCCTTCTATCAGAACAACAGCAAACAAACAAACAAACAAACACTGTCACATTTTCATAAACTGGAAGACCTGATGGAACATTCTAATATGAAGAAAATTCTGGAAGCAAGCACCCATGTATTACTGGATTGTTAGAGGAGGTTTTACATGCGCACAGACTGCCCTGACTCTCATGTGCCATGCAGGAGCATGCAAGAGAATATCTGATACCAGGAGGAGAAGGATACATAGTAAATTATATTGTTATTTTATATTTTTATTGAATTCTTTCACATTTCTCAGTATCTCTTACATATTCAATCCAGTCTTGGGCAGCTCAGAAGAAAGAGCATTCTTATCCATCACAGTTATATAAAATATAAGATATGAGCCTATGCAAAAAAGAAAAGAGAAAGAAAGAAAGAAAAGGAAAGAAAGCAGAAAAAAAATATTCTCCACTATTTCGTTATTGTTGTTGTTAATCCTCACCCGAGGGTATTTTTTCTATTGATTTTTAGAGAGAGTGGAAGGAAGAGGAAGAAACACAGAGAGAGAAAGATTCATGTGGGGATGGAGCTTCAATCTAGGTACATGCCCTTAATCAGAATTGAACCTACAATTCTTCAGCCTGCAGGCTGACAATCTAACCACTGAAATAAACAGGCTAGGGCAAAATTCTCCACTATTAATGAACAGATTGAAGAATAGTATTTTAAGGAGGTGAGATGTTAGATTCTACAGGGAGGTTCCATATACTAATAGGCATCAGGAAAGCGGAAAACTCCCTATTTGTGAATCTTGATAGAAAACTGCTGCCCAAGATCCACACATCCCAACATGGGCATTAGCAGCCAACTAGACATGGCAGGGTGATGTGTTAAGTGGTGCTGGTCCTGGTGATGCTAAGGTAAAAGGGGAACAGAGAATATGTGTGATTTTACCTGCTCTGATTTCAGCAGCATTTAGGTGCCCAATGGGAACAAGGGATAGCACTGTGCAGTTAACTAGGTCCAGAGAATATAGCACAACAGAATAGACATTAATCACATAAGCCTGTCCCCCAGCTGCTTTAAATCTAATTATCATATGGAATAAAAATAAAAAGAGTAATTCTGTAAGAATGGGCACTTACACTAAGTTAGTCTGAAATGGAAAAGGGAAGGAGGAATATACTTGTTGAGTTTAACCTCTGTTCTTTTCATTCTTTGACTTAATCCTCCCTCACTGCTCCCCAGAATAAGTAACCTGGTAAAGCAATGCATCATAGTGAATAAATAGTGGGGCCTGGGATTCCAACTAAACATGAAAGATTAACCATGTATATTAATCTTTTTCCTCCCAAGATGTTCCTAAAATAACACTATAGAATTTAAAAGATAAAACTACAAGTTTACTATAAATGAAATGGGAGAAGTGACTTCTTTGGACAGCCAATGATAACTACATTTATGGAAGATAGAAAGAGACAGAGGATAGTTGAACAATAGGCAGACCATAAGAGGGATAAACTATATTTTTGTATTTGTTTTTTAAATACTCAATAGGATTCATGAATTGCAAATACCAGGCCTTTAGGAGTTTGGGCTGAACTCCCCACCCACAGGCATAAGACTAGTAGTTTATTATCTACAGAAATTAAACAATCTATGCTTCTCTTTCAGCCACATCAGACGTGACAGATAGAAAGTTGAGTTATTATGGAATCGAAAACAGGATATTAATAAAGTTTTACACACTTAACAACAAAAACAAAACAGGTCTTTCCCTTCCAATGCTCAGATTTTTTCTAGACAGGCACCAACACCTAAGGGAAAATATAAAGTTATTCTTCAGCAAAACTGAGATAACTCAAAAAAAGTTTTCTAGATATAGGCAATTAAGAATCCTATAAGCCAAAACCGGTTTGGCTCAGTGGATAGAGCGTCGGTCTGCGGACTGAAAGGTCCCAGGTTCGATTCCAGTCAAGGGCATGTACCGTGGCGGCGGGCACGTGCCCAGTAGGGGGGCGTGCAAGAGGCAGCTGATCCATGTCTCTCTCATCGATGTTTCTAACTCTCTGTCCCTCTCCCTTCCTCTCTGTAAAAAATTTATATATATTAAGAATCCTATAAAATATCTATACATATAAAGAGCCAGGGCTGTAACATCCAAAACTACCTAAAGCTCGATGGAAGGTCAGGCTGTGTGCACAGCAGAAGGCGAGCGAGCTGCATTGCTGACCTCTCAGAGAGAAAAAGGTGGGCCTGATCAGCAGCAGCAGCAGCAGATGATGGCAGGCCTGGAGAGAGAAGCAGGGTGATCCGATCCTACTTCTCTCTCTGGGACTCAACAACAGCCAACCCTCTCTCTCTCTCCCAGAGGTCAAAAATTCAGCCCACTCACCATCAGCCCCACCTCTATAATCAGGCCCAGAGATAAGCCTGGAGATGCTGACTGGCATAGAAACCAACCAATCAGAACCAAATCTGAGTAAACTGCAAAGGCAGAGCCTAAGGTGAGGGTTGAGGAGGGGTTTTAAGGGCAATAGCCATTTGGTGTAAGGTGTAAGAAAGTGATTTTAATTTTTTAATGACCAGTGTGGCAGTATAGTGCATATGACTGGCTATCAGTCCAGATATAGAGATTATGTGCTTTTCTCTGTCAAGAGCATCTTCTCTTTCTGAAAAAGCCACCCTCCCCCAATTTAAGCATTCCTATCCTATATAATCTATCTGTATTAATTACAGTATAATATGCTAATTAGACCAGGTCAACCAGCCATCATCCAGATGTCTGACTTCCTTCCAGACAAAGCCATGGAGGTGGGGGCTGAGGCTGAGGCAGTTAGGGACAATCAGGCTGACAGGAGAGGGCAGTTGGAGGCAAGATAAGGCCTGCAGGGGAGGGTAGTTAGGGATGATCAGGCAGGCAGGGGAGTTAAGGGTGATTAGGCAGGCAAGCAAGTAGTTAGGAGCCAGTCATCCTGGATTGCAAGAGGAATGTCCAACTGCCAGCAGTCAGACATCCCCTGAGGTGTCCCAGATTTGAGAGGGTGCAAGCCAGGCTGAGGAACCCCCCTCTGTGCATGAATTTCATGCACCAAGCCTCTAGTAGCTATAACTAAGCAGCTTTTGTCAAAATCTATCAATTCGTGAGTCTAGCAACATAGTGTTCATTGAACTTTTCTATTCTTAAATGGGAATCTAAGGCTCACAAAACATTTGTGGAATGCTTTTTATACTATATATATAATATATATATATATATATATATATATATATATATATATATATAAAATAGGTAAGTATAAAATGACACAATGCAGAAAACAAAAGATTAAACAGGGAAAAATTTGAAATGATTAAGTTTTTTGTAAAGGATTTGGTACTTATAAAAGAGTAAGAAGTAATGGAGACCACTCTGACATCAGGTAATAACTATGGGGAGTGAAAATGTGATAGGTAAAATAAAACAAAGCACTAAAATGATAAAACATCACTATTAAGAAATCTTCCTAAGTGTACAGCCAAATGATGAAAATATAAAAAATAATATAGAAAATTAAGTAAAAGCAAGTAGTATGTCCCTGGCTGGTGTGGATCAGTTGGTGGCGCATTGTCCTATATCCCAAAAGGTTGCTGGTTCGATTGCCCAAGTTGTAGTCTCAATATTGGGTCGGGGTGGTACAGGAGGCAGCTAATCTATGCTTCCATCTCACTTCGATGTTTCTCTCTCTCCCTTTCCCTTCTCTCTTTAAAAATCAATAAAATATTTTTTAAAACGCATGAATGTAAGATCTAATAATGGAATAGCAGAAGTTCTAGAAATTATAGATGGAAAGAATCAAAAGGAAAACTCAATCAAGGAAATAACAAAAGAAGGTGCCTCAGTCAAATTAACTCAAAAATAATAGAAACTGTTACTTATATTCCAAGTAAGGAAGCTTTCAATACAGAAAAGGGGACTAGTTATATTAAAATTCCAACTTATTAGAAACAGCCCACCTTATTTTTATAATGTAGTTTTGCTCATTCAAATCTCTAGCACTAGTACATAGCAGATCTTTTTAATATTTTTTATTGATTTCAAAGAGGAAAGGAGAGGGAATGAGAGAGAGAAACATAAATGATGAATGAGAATCATTGATCGGCTGCCTCCTGCACACCCCATACTGGGATCAAGCCCACAACTGGGGCATGTGCCTTAACCAGGAATTGAACTGTGACCTCCTAGTTCATAGGTCTATGCTCAACCACTGAGTTATTCAGTGGTTGAGCATCGGCCAGGCTCAGCTTACATAATTTTTAAGATTAATATTTAAAATTACATTCTAAATAAATTTTCAACTAAGCAGTTTAAATTAGAAACTCAATATCAATCTATTTTTAAGTAAATTAACTTAAATATTAGATATTCTAAAAAAGAACACAGTATTTGTTACAGTAATTATCGCTACTATTGATTTATCATTTTGATATTGAAAATTGATTTTTCTATTCTAAAATTTTACATAACAAAAAAACAAGTATGTTATAATAATAATAATTTTGAGTGAATCCCTAAAGGCAGCCAGCTATGATATGTTTATGATTATCAGAGTAATTTTCTTCCACTTTTATTGATGTATAATGTACATAAAGACAACTATACAAAGCCTAAATGCATAATTCAATGACTTCTCACAAAACTTATAAGACCAAATAACCAGCCCACAGGACAAAAATTAGTATTATCAGCACTGCAGAAGATGCTTTATACTCTTCCAAGTCAATATCCCACAAAGGAAACCATTATCTTGACTTCTGTCATCATAGATTATTTGCTTATGGTTTTGAACCTCAGATCAATGTAAACACGCAGTATGAAATTACTTTCTCTGTTAGCTTAGGTTTCATATTGACCAGAGAATTTGCCTAAGATTCAGAACTAGCGATTCTTGCCTTCAAAACTGATTGAATTCACTGAGCCCTGGTGACAGGTGTAATAACAGAAATTCCCTAACATTAAAACATTGGTTAACTTTGCTTTCAAAGCTCATATGCCAAACTTATAAATTATATTCATTATCAAATGCTTTTCTACTCTAAGAAGTATGCAATCCTCAGATTAGCTTATAAATAAAATTGTATGTGATATCAGTTGCACATGCATTTTTAACTCCTTCTAATACATCTAAATAGGGTACTGACCTTTGTTTAGCTTAACTTGCTTCTGCAATGTGCCACATATATTTTATTATTTTTCAGTATATAACTTTTAATTTTATTAATATGAAAATAGTACTATTAAATTTTATAGTATATTTTAGGTTGCATTTCATGTATGCAAAAAGTTCAGTGATAGGAATTTTAGAGAAAATAATAACATACCTTCTATGATAGTTAATTTCAAATGTTATATATCATTTGCACATGTCCTAATATTTTGTTGAAATAGGATCTATATAAAACTGTAATTTATTCAGTGGGAAGAGAAAATTACAACATAAAATATAATTTTTTATACATTGCTTGAGTTAACTAACATCGGGCAAACATGGTGCTTTTCTAAAGTTCATTATCCAAAACTACAGTGCAAAGTAAAAGGTTACTATAATTTTGAAAATATTTGTATGAGATTAATGTTTGATTTGATAGACTTACTAAATTGTATTCCCCAATGGGAATGGGCCTCATCCAATTCATTGAAGGTCTGAGTAGAGGAAAAGCAGAGTAGGGAAATGTCCACTTTCTCTAATTGTTTTCATGCTGAAACATTGAGTTTCTCCTGCCTTTACACTTCAAATTGTGTCTGCAATTATACATTTTCAGAAGCTGATCATTGTTTTAATAACAGAGAGGTGTGGACAGAGAATTCAGAGGGCTGGTCAACCTTAATTGCTCTAAAGTGTTAGAGCCAACTACTAGATATTGGTCGTTGAAGCAGCCCCCACCCGTTAGTCCTAAATTCACTGATTGGCTTTTATTGGAGTTTCCTCTCTAAGGGATATATGTTTATTCTATCATTTTAATCTTAATAAAAGGGATGGTAAAGCCAGAGCGAGTAGTAGTCCTCCCACTAGAGTTGGACTGCCGCCTGGCCCCCATTTCCCAAATTAATACTTTTCTAAATCTTTTTTTTTTCATTTGTGTGCCTCCATAACCATGTGAGCCAATTCTTTATAATAAAACTCTTTTTATATACTTTTTATTTTCTTGAAGACCCATCATTATTTAATAAGGAATATAGTACTCTCTAGAGAGGGCATCTCAGTAATATTTTTAGTATTTCTATATGATAGAAAAACAATAAGTGCATAATTTAGACATTGGCCAAAAGACCATGGAATAGAAATGATCCTTGATGGAGGATAACTGTATTATTGTTGTACAGGGATATGCTTACCTTTCCTATGTGCTCCTAAGTAATAAAATAATATACAAAAAATATCTTCAGTGAGATTTTTAAAACTTACAATTCTGTTTTAAATTACTCATTTAATAATGATAACAGAAACATTTTCATGTTAAGTACATTATAGGATATATTTTTAAAGCTAATAAATTTGGATCTTAAATTTAACTAGTTTTTCCCATCATAGAAGTGTCAAAAATAAACATTTTTATGTTAAATAAGCTTAAGTAAATAATTTTAATTGATTCTTGCTTATTTTTATTTATTTTGAAGAACATCCATAGTTACCTTAGTTTACTTATCATAGGCTGATAAATAAAAGGCTAATATGCAAATTGTCCCCTTGGGAGTTCAACTGACCAGTTTTACTGCTCTCTATAATGGAGGCTGACCACCAGAGGATGGTCCCTAATGAAGGAAGGCCCCGCCAGCAGCTGGATGGCCCTGATAGCCCTGATTGTCCACCAGGCCTAGGGACCGTACCCATGAATGAATTTCATGCACCAGGTCTCTAGTATTAGAAATAACCATTTAAAATTATGAAATTGAATCCTCATTTTCTGAAGAATAAAATTGAACTTCCTGAGTATCAATTATATGGCTAATCATAGCCTTGTCAATGTGCTCATATTTCCAGTGTCATTTCCTTCGTTGCTTTGTCCACTGACCCTGACATATTTGATTGACCTACATGAACCATGTTATTTCATGTTCATTCTGGTTCCCTTTGTTTTAATTTCTTTATCTCTCTAAATCAAGCATGTAAAACTCAAAGGTTTTGAGGCATATGGCCTGTGGGCCATGAATTTGACATGCTTGCTCAGAATTAACCTCCATCTGTTATCTCTAGAAGAATGTGGCCATGCAATAATTGTCAAGTATTTTGATTCATTAAGAAAAGTCTAGAAGTCCTAATCTCCTGTATTTTAAATGTTACTTTTCTTCCTTCCTTCCTTCCTTCTTTCCTTCCTTCCTTCCTTCTTTCCTTCTTTCCTTTGTGTCTCTGAGGGTCAAGTCAAATTGGTACATAAAATTAACCATCACAGAAGGCATGTTGTTATTTCTTCTAAAATTCCCATCAATCAAATGTCCTGTTTGCATGCCTAATATACAAATTAAAATATATGTGGCACATTATAACAAGCAATTTAAGCTTTAAAAAGGTTCATCACCCTTTCCAAAAAAAGATATAATATTTTTGGGATTTTTTTAGACCTAAGAGATTACATAGGCTTAAATTTAACATTGAAAAATTGCTAGTATAAAATATTCTGGCCTGGATACCAAAGCAGTTACTCCCTTAATGTATAAAATATTTCTCTCTCAAGAGTAGTGTGGATGTTCTATTTTAATTCTGTCTGCTTCCCAAATAATTAGTACTTTAATAGACAAAATGAAATCTTCCTGTACTTATTTTTTGTTTCAATATTTTAGCATCAGATGATGTGTACTCATAATCATAATGAAGCTTTATATTACTGTTTCTAATTTCTCAGGGAATTTAAATTACAATAGAAAGATAAATTTTAGTTACAAAGATTAATTATCTTCATAAGGAAATATAAAAAATCATTTTTACTAAATACCTATAGATCTTCCCTTTATAAACAAACATAGATGCTTTATTTCACAAATAAATCCTTTATCCATATAATCAACTAATTAATCAAAATGTATTAAAAATGGCTTCACCATGGTAAATCTAATAATATTACCTAAGTCTCCATTTATATTATGTTTCAAAACAAAAGAGACTTAATGCAGTAATCTAAAGACTTATTTAAAAAGTGAGGTAAAAACATAAATATTGATTTATACTTATAGAAGGAAACATGCACTGAATCATAGAGGATTTATTTGTCTACTAAATAGTTTTTAAAAATATATATTTTGAATTTTATTTTTCCCAAAAGTGTTCATATATACATTCATTTTTATTTGTGATTTCTTTGGCAACTGAAGTAAGAACCTTTGTCTAATTAGACATAAATCAGACTCCATTGGCTCAACTCCACAAACTGCAAACCTAAAATCATTACTTGGTCCTGAGTCTCTGCCAAAGATGTAGGTGTCAGTGTAGATTTATGTTGAGGTCGTCAAGAGAACTACTAAATTTTCCAGAACATATAATGTCCTAATAGTGCGAGAGTCCAGGAAGATTAGAAATATGGCAGAAAGGTTTTTACAGACAGGGTGCCCTTTACAGGAATGTGCATCCAGGATAGGCCCAAAGTTTTTAAGCCTCAAGCCATACTCATGGCTTTCATTATTATGATGACTACAGAGTCTGTTATAGGAAGTTAAATAAAATGTAGGATTTTAAAACTTATTGTCTAACTTTTTAAATGAGAAATGCTTTTCTGCTTTTTTCTTCTAAGTCAGTCTTAAAAAGTAGTTTTTAGTTACTAATGAGATCTATAGAAATTATTTTGTATTTAATTATTTACATTGGTTTTATGTAAATTTTTATTGTATCCCCCTATCTAGTCTTTCTCCCCCTTATTTCCCCAAACTACTTCAGATGGGGCAACTGCAATTAGAAATGATGAGCCCAGGTGGCCTGGCTCAGTGGTTGAGTGTTTACCTATGAAACAGAAGGTCACAGTTCAATTCCCAATCAGGGCTTTTCAGGCTCAGTCCCCAGTGTGGGGTGTGCAGGAGACAGCCTATCTATTATTCTCTCTCATCATCGATGTTTCTATCTCTATCTCCCTCTCCATTCCCTTGATTTTTGAAGTAATAAAAATATTTTTTAAAGAAAGAATATGATCAAAATATTTTGCTTTTATCTTTGAAATGGATAGCTCTCAAACACAAAAAGACTAGTAGAAAAGAAAATTATTGTATTACTTTTATTTTTGGCCTTCAGTGAAACTCAACATTACAGAGGCCATTGATAATCCAAAGGGGGTCAGTGTACTTAATATATAACAAAAGTTATGACCTCTACATGATTTAATGGTTGTCAATAGATTTTATAGATCTGTAAACCATTTGTATCTGGAGAAAGAGGGAGAAGGAAGTATCTACAACCATTACAAAACTGGATAAACATCATGAAAGGATATATTACTTTGAGGGAAAAATTAATTAAAATCTATAGTAATAAAAGCATAATATGCTAATTAGACTGGACAGGCAGATGACGTTCCCGAAGCCAGGGCTGGGAGGGCCAAGGCAAGTCACTGTGGCTGCAAGGGCCAAGCCCCTTGCAAGAATTTCTTGTACTGAGCCTCTAGTAACCACATAAGGATGAAAAATATGAAACTTTTTTTAGTAAGCAACAGAATTGTTAAAAATCATTCAGGAATTTATGATAAAATAATTAGAAGGGTTAAGATATAAGTGCATTCTCAAAAATATAGTAAAGAGTTAATTGACCTTTTTCCAAGAATCTACACTAATAAAAGAGAAACATGCAAATTAACCATTACTCTGCTACACACAAACCATGCCCACAAGCCAATCATAGAGTATGCAAATTAACCATCAAAGATGGCAGGTAAATTTGCATATGCAGGCAGGGTGGGAGCACTATGGCCTACCCCTGGGGGTCCAGGTTCATCTGGGCGGGGGAGGCCTGAAGGGCAGCACCCAACACCTAGACACCACTGGCAAGAGCCCTCAGTGGTAGGGTAGGCAGTGCCAGGATCCAGGTCCATTGCAGGCCCTGGGAAGGACAGTGGCCTGACTAGCCACACCTGCAGAATCCTGGGAACATCACTACCAGGGGCAGGAGCAGCTGGGCCTGCTTAGCCACTCCCTTGGGGCCCAGGGAATATTGCAGCCTAGGGGAGGCATGGCCAGCCCACCTAGCCATTCCTGTTGAGCTCTGGAAACATTGCTGCCCTGAGGAGGACGGCTGAGCCTACTTAGCCATTCTCGAGGGGCCCAGGAATATGGAAGGCATGGGGTTCCTGAGGCCCAGACAGGGCCTCTGGCCACAGATTCACAGCTTTGCAGAGACAGACTCTACCAGGCCGCCTGGTGGCCATGAGGCTGAGTCACAGGGTGCCCATTCAAGATGTGACACAGAGAGGAGGTGCGGGAGGAAATCCAGAGAATGGGATGTGGGGGTTCAAGACTCACTTCTTTTGGGCTTTGTCCTTCTTGGTCTTGGTTCTTTTTTTGTTCGGGCCTGGAGCCCAAGCACTGCAGGAGAGAGGAATGGATGGAGGCTTAATGTGAAAGAAGACGCACAAGGCCCAACTGCAGAGCAGCCTGAGGGGCGGCTCCAGGGCGAGTGCCACAGCTCTCACAAAGTGGTTGGCCGGGAGGCAGGTTCCAAGGGGCCCTGAACAGCCCCTCATAGAGGGATCTCATAGAGGGACCCCACACAGGTGCTGCCTTCACCATCAGGCTCTGGGCAACATCTGCAAGTGCTACTGAAATCTCTGGCATTCTGGGCTAAGAACTGACCCTGTGCCTTTCTGGGTAACAGGCTTGCTAGGAGTGTGCTGTTACCAATGCCATAGATCAAAAGCAAAAACCTGGAGAGGTGGGGTGCACCAGTGGGGGCTAGGGCTGGGGCAGAGGTCCAGCAGGCAGGGATCTGCCTCATGTGCAGAGAAAGAGGTTCTGCAGTGGCCCCAAAATGCAGGTGGGCCCGGCCAGGGATCAAAGTGCATGGAAGGATACCAGGGCAAAGAAGCAAGGACCCGCAGCCCTGAGGCAGTTGTTGAGAGGCAGTGGAGGGGTAGTACATTGACTGATGTGATTCAGAGAATCTCCCTGTGCTAACCAGTGTGTCCCAGTGCATTCACTGAGCTTTAATAGTCAATTGAGATACTATATAAGGAAAATGCGGGAAGAAATGAGAAAGAAAAGGAAAGGCGAACAACACAAAAGAAATACTGAAACAGTGGTTCTCAACCTTCCTAATGCCACATCCCTTTAATGAAGTTCCTCATGTTATGGTGATCCCCAACCATAAAATTATTTTTGCAACGAAAATAATTGGGGGTCACCACAACATGAGGAACTGCATTAAAGCGATGTGGCATTAGGAAGGTTGAAACCCACTGGACTGGAAGGAACCTGTAAACCCATTGTCACTTAAATAGGGAATATAGTCAATAGTGTTGTAATGATGGTATGATGCCAGGTGGGTACTGGAAATATCAGGGAACACTTTGTAAAGTATATGATTGTCTAACCACTATTCTGTAACTAATATAAAACCTGAAACCAATACAAAACAATATTGTATGTAAAGAAATAAAAATTGGAATGAAATTTTATAAATTTCAAAGTTTAAATAAAGGCTGTAAAGAACAGATGGGGAGGATAAAAATAGCATTTTTCATTGGAGCACTTCATTATCTTTTCAATACATGAAAAAGATAGTTTTCTTTATGTGGTACTTCTATACTTTTCTAAATCATTATCTCATTTTAATTTCAGGGCAACTTAAAGACAAGATAATTATGCCTTCCATTATTCAAAGAAAGGAAATCTTGGTGTCTGATCCCAATGATTCAGTCATCAAGCCCTTATTGTAAAGCAGGGTTAGTAAAACTTCCTGTAAATGTTCATATCTATACTAATAAAAGCCTTGGGGATGATCAGGCCAGCAGAGGAGGGTAGTTGGGGGCAATCAGGCCAGCAGAGGAGCAGTTAGGTGTTAATCAGGCAGGTATATGAGCAGTTAGAAGCCAGCAGTCCCAGATTGTGAGAGGGATGTCCAACTGCAGGTTTAGGCCCAATCCCACAGGGACATACCCTGCAGTCGGACATCCCCCAAGGGATCCCAGATTGGAGAGGGTGCAGGCTTGGCTGAGGGACACCCTCCCCAGTACATGAATTTTGTGCACCAGGCCTCTAGTATTTTATAATATGCTAGGTTTTCTCAATTCTATCTAAAATATAGATCAGAGTGTTTAGCAGCCCATGAGGATACCATTTTTGCCTTTCTTGATGTTTTTGATGTCTTTTCATGTGGTACTCTAAGACTGTGAAGGCAAAGAACAATATGAATCTAAAATTATTTTAAACATTATTGATCTCTGAATGAACTGTTTTATATCAAATTACATGTCTTATTTTAAAAAATACTTTTGTGTGTGAAACATTAGCCTGATTTCCCCTTTCCTGGAATCTGTTTTAAACTTAATTTGAATGCAAATCAGTGGGTTTCCAAAGTTCTAATGCAAATTCACTTATCTCCTCCTCCTCAATTTGAATCCTTCTCTGCTTGACTTCTAACTCTACATTTGGCAGCAGACCATGACCCTGCACCTTTCATCTTCTACTCTTCCAAATATTTTTAGATGTCTGCACAAGGATGTTCCAAATCATTCTAACTCACCACTGCCTATATTGGACTCATCCTGTGGAATATAGGAGCTGGTTTGCTTACTAGGGCTGACCACATAATCCATTTACTGCCTATTTTGTATAGCCTGTGAGCTAAACATGTTCCTTTTCATATTTAAATGGTTGAGGAAAAAAGTAAAGAAGAAGAATATTTCATGGCTCTTTCAAGAAAATTATATAAAAATCCAAATGTTAGGGTCTGTAAATAGCAACCATATTAGATACTAGAGGCCCAGTGCACGAATTCATGCAAATTGAAAGGAAATTATTAGAAGAAATATTTTAATCACTATTCACTCTTTCTCTATAATAGAAGTGTCAACCAAATTCATGATCTACAATGACAGATTAAAACACATGCATGCCGAGACCGATTTGACTCAGTGGATAGAGCGTCAGCTTGCAGATTGAAAGGTCCTGGGTTCGATTCTGGTTGGGGGCATGTACCTTGCTTGCAGGCACATCTCCACTGTGGGGCATGCAGGAGGTGGCTGATTGATGTCTCTCTCTCATGGATGTTTCTGACTTTCTATCTCTCTCTCTTCCTCTCTGTAAAAAATCAATAAAATATTATTTAAAAAATAAATGAATAAATAAATAAATAAATAAATAAATAAATAAATAAATAAAACACATGCATGTGATTGGCATAAGAGAGAGCTATAAATGTATCACACATGGGCAAGTCAATGTAGCCTTTTGTAGATATAGAATAAACTTGCTTAATTAGACCTGCTTTCTGCTTTAGCTAAACTTTTTCAAGCCCAGTGAAACACCCCAACTTCTCTTTCAGGTAATTGTCAGCAACACAGCACTAAATATCAACATGAAACAGTTTATTACTGTAGATCATGCAGGGAGAATAAAGGGTAAAATATTTAACTCCAGCAGTGTTTGACTACATTCTCTGCAGTGTGAGAACCTGAAGTCATTTTCAAAATCCACCATTTCTTACTTCTTTTCAATCAGGTCAAGTTTCTGAGCTTTCTAAATCTCCGTTTAATGCCTAATGAAAAGAAAGTAGGATCCACCAAGTCTCCTATCTACCTATTCTAGGACTTTTGTGAGGATCCAATGAGATAAGGTACAAGAAAACAATTCATGGACATTTGGTTAAAGTGTAAATGTTTCCACCTGGCTATAAAGCAAGGCATCTTTCTGGGCTGAAGAAAATGCAAGGAGGCTAGTCACTAGGGATAGGAAGCCAGATGTTGGTATGTGATGTCATCACGTGGTGCCCACAGCCACTGTTTCCAAGTTGGGCTGGGCTGTGGGCCACATTTTACACTATGGGTTCTCCACAGCATTGGCTGGGATTTGGTGAACTATCACTCCTGGGTGGTGTTGGGGCCTGTGTCCCACTTGGGAGAAACCAAGTGTTGCTTGGTGGACACCAGGTCATTAATGTCATTTGTTTGTAAGTGGTCATGGCAGCTCCTATGTTGAGTGTTTTCCCCCTGGTGGTCAGTGTACATCATAGCAACCAGTCGGATGCTCTGACACTTAGGATATTAGTCTTTTGTATATATAGATTATACATGGTGATGTGTTTAAATATTACCTTTGACTTATTTAGCACTATAAAGGGACCTCATGTCCAGGAAAGCCTAAATATTTGCTGTCTTGTCTTTTCCAGATATGTTTAGTAACCCCTGATGTAGACTATAAGTGCATAATGATTTCCCTGCATTATTCATGATTGTCCCTTGAATACGATCAACAGAGAATAACAGTACATTGAACAGAGGTATTGTACTTACCTGCTCTCAAAATTATTTGTTCAAAGAAAGGGTAGCTACATCAAATTTTACTGTCTAATTTCTCTATTTTTTATTATGAACTATTTAAACTATAATATAACTTAATAAAATCTGTCTCTTTTTAAAATTTCAATTCTTGCACAATTGTTGTTATTGCTATCTCTGCATATTGTCTCACAGTTTCCTTTCAATTTCCATTGGCCTTACTTTAGCCAGGCCTTTATTGTATCACATTTGTAATGTAGTCAATAAATGCCACTGCATTCATTTGCTATCACCATCAAGCTACCTTTCATACTGCTTTTGTATGATATTCTATTATTAATTAGTACACAATTCCCTGCACTCAAAAAGCATAAGATAGAAGAGAATAAGAAGTAGATAAAGGAGGAAGAAAAGGGGTTAGACATAGAAGTCTGTTACTTATTGGACCTTTACAGGATTCTAGTAGTTTTTCAATTCTTTCCAAAGATACTACCTGTCAAATACTCAACCCCATATTTTTTAGGTAAAAAAACAAACAAACAAACAAAAACACACAACAATTGTTGATCAGAAAAATTACCATTTGCCAAATATTGCATATCATATAAACATATGTCTTCACAATTCATAACTAATCCTCCCTCAATCCAAAACCTCTACTTATTTTTAGTTTCTAAACATATACTGATGGAAGCATATCCATTATATGTGAAATATACCAATTACTGGAAGAATCACTGACAGTAGGTGCAGGGTGATGACTGACAGGTGCCACAGAATCAGCAGCAAATTTCCATGAGGGACAATGAGGCTTGGTATCTCAGAGAAATGGACTAGAATGTGCTTTGCTCAACCTGAAGTCATTCAAATCTAAGGTCACAGCCACTGCCTGCAAAGGTTATCTTTGTATATTCAAGGACAAGTTGGGAAAGGAAAACATGATTACACAGGCACAGGAAAGCCGGGGAGGAGGTAAAACCTATGACAAGCATATAGTATACTATCTATTATTACAAACAAAAATTACAAATTAATGAACAGAGCAAACATATATTTTTAATAATCATAACAATTCCATCCCTGATTTTTTGTCTCAACTTATATTACATGCTGTTCATGTTTCACAAAATATGATTAGTAGCTACTATATTATAGTTCATTTGCTCATTTGGCCAACTTTTTAAATATCACTGCACACTTTTCAACATCTATAAAATACTGGTATTTAATTAACTATTCTATATGGTAGCCCTGAGTTATTCATACAATGATTTTGTTAGTTTTGAAATGTTAAAGACTATTTTTGTATGATAAGAAAAGTAACTATTAAAGATATGATAACCTTAGAATTCTATGTATGCGAAAATAACAAATAGATTGTGATACATTTATATATTATATGACACAAAATATATAATTTATAAGCTATATATACAATATCATTTAATCTGCAAATTTAATTTTTCTATCAAATTCTTATACTCAATTTTTCTTCTCAAATAAAACCTAATGCAATGAGCACCATTATAAGTTAACTCAGTCTACATTGCAATTTGATAGATTTCAGTTTTAAATCAAAAAATTTAATAAATGTATGTCAATAGTGTGGTGAAGGCCTAAGTAGGGGAGTGGGTACAAGACAGAAGGAGTCAATGGAGAAAAAAAAAAAAGAAGATTTCTAATACTTTCAACAATAAAGATAAATTTAAAAACTGCATGTCATAAAACTTTTATTTCAATAATGTGAACTTTGTTTCTCTTAAATATTCTTACTTTTGCCCCAAACAAAGTAATAATAGATGAAATAACAGTTTTCCTCAATGCCTGGGTAAGCAATGGACTACAATATAAGTTGTTTCATTGAGTCCTTTGCAGTAGTCATTTGCTTAAGTTCATGTCTAGTTTGATTATGGTGAGATTGAAAAAAATAATTGATCATGTCTCTGTGAAACATTTTTGGTGGTAAACATTTACATTGATATAATTATTCCAACATTTAGAGGGAGTAAACATTTTAAAGTCAGGCCTATGTATACACTATATGACTTGACTTAAAAATATATGGAAAGTTAAAACTCAGCTATTGTCAAATATTAGCACATGCATTTTATATAGCATCATGATTAATGTACAAAAATAATTTTTTATAAATACTGTATAATCTCACTTACATGTTGAATCTAAAATGTTGAACTCATGGAACCAGAAAATGGAATGGTGGTTGCCAATGGCAGAAGTTTGGGAAAAATGGGAATAGATTGGTCATAGCATAGCCATTTAGTTAGATTATATTTAACTTTTAAGGATCTAAAGTACAACATGGTGATTATAGTTAATTAGAGGTCTGGTGCACAAAATTTGTGCACTGGGCGGGGGGGTTCCCTCACCCAATCTGCACCCTCTCCAATCCAGGAGCCCTCAGGGGATGTCCTACTGATGGCTTAGTCACAGCCTAAGCCACAGTCTGGACTCTCTCAACAGGAGGAAACCAGGCTGATCAGGAGAAGGTGCTGTTCCCATCACCCTGCTGCTGCTGCCACTGCCAGCTGCTTCATCCTCAAAGGTGTTTTCATTAACATGGACTCTAGTCCTTTCCCCATGAAAAAATGACAACTTTCTTTAGGCATTTTCAAGATATCTCTTTCATAGTATATGACATTTCTTTCTTTTTTTTTTTTTCATCCTCATCTGAGGATATTTTTCCATTGATTTTTAGAGAGCATGGGAGAAACATCAATGTGAAAGGCAAACTTCAATTAGTTGCCTCCTACACAATCCCTGACCTAGGCCCCTGCCAGGGAGGACCCTGCAACCTAGGTACATGCCCTTGACCAGAATCAAATCTGGTTCCTGCAGTCAGCAGGCCAAGGCTCTATCTACTGAGCTAAATTGGCTTGGGCAGGATATGACATTCCTTAGACCCTCCAGCAATGGACATTCATTTTTTCCTCTAGTGTGAGGTGGAAAAATCATAAATCACCTTCTTGGATTCTTATTATGCAAGTTACCAAGAACACTGTGAGTGGTATACCATGAACTCAGCCAATGAGCAGTAAGAAAAGGTTTTTACTCTGCAGCTCATGCACAAAGGCAGGACAGCCAGCTTGCCCCAGCTAACAGGCCTTGTATTTTGTGGGAAGGCCCTGCTCTCTGCTCTCAGCAGGTCTGCCTTCTCACCGACACCACACCTATCAGGCAGGCCCTGCTCCATGTGAGCCTGCTCCACCCTGCACTCTGCGGTCTCTGCTCCATCCTGCTCTCTAGGGTACTGCACCACCCATGGCTTGCCTCACCGTGCAGCAGTACCCGCCCGCCCACCTGCAAGTGCAGCCACCTCCTGAGTGGTCATAACTAATTTGCATATTACCTCTTTATAAACTCATGCACGTGGGAAGAGGGGGTGTCCCTTGGCCCAGCCTGCTCCCTCTCCAATATGCAACCCCTCAAGGGATTTCTGACTGCCCATTTAGGCCCGATCCCCATATGGCATCAATCCAGGACTACTGCCTCCCAACTGCTTGCCTACCTGCCTTCCTGATTGTCCCTAATCACTTCTGCCTGCCAGCCTGATCACCCCATAACCACTCCCTGGACAGCCTGATTGATGACTAATTGCTCCCTTGCCAGCCTGATTGCCCATAACTGCCCTCCCCTGCAGGCCTGGTCACCCCTAATTGCTCACCCCTGTAGGCCTGGTCGCCCCCAACTTCCATCCTCTGCTGGCCTGGTCACCCTTAACCGCCCTCCCCTGTAGACTTGTCACCCCCAACTTCCATCCTCTGCAGGCCTGGTCCCTCCCAAATGCCCTCCCCTACTGCCATCTTGTGGTGGCCATCTTGTGCCCACATAGGGGCATGATCTTTGACCACATAGGGGCAGCCATATTGTATGTTGGAGTGATGGTCAATTTGCATATTACTCTTTTATTAGATAGGATAGTGGCCTGGTACACAGATGGAGGCCAGCTGGTTTGCCCTGAAGCATGTCTCGGATCAGGCTGGGGGTTCCCTGGGCAAGGGGCTTGTGGTGGTTTGCAGGCAGGCCACACACCCTGGTGACCCAAGTGGAGGCCCTAGTATCTGGGATTTATTTATCTTCTATAATTGAAACTTTGTAGCCTTGAGTGGAGCCAAGCTTCCTGCTTACTCTGTGGCCACAGCCATTTTTGTTGGGATTTATTTATCTTCTATAATTGAAACTTCTTAGCCTTGAGTGGAGGCCTGGGCCCATGAGGGTGTGCAGAAGGCTTGGCTTCCTTCATTGCTGGGGAAACTCAAGCCTCCTGCTTGCTCCAGTTCCATGATTCAGCCATCTTGGTTGGGTTAATCTGCATATTTGCTGATTGGCTGGTGGGCGTGGCTTGTCAGTTTAGCAGAGTGATGGTTAATTTGCATATTACTCTTTTATTAGATAGGCTAGATAATACTGTACTCTTAAAATTTTTCATAAAGTGTTTTCACCATCCACAAAGGAAAGGCACATACATTCATGTGTGCACCCACACATACATATGGGAAAGGTAACTATTTGAGGTGATGAATATGTTAATTACTATAATTTATGGAAATTACTTCACAGTGTATATGTGTGTGTATGTATGTGTCTATATATATGTGTGTATATGTGTATATATATATATACACATATATATTTAAACATCACACTGTATATACTTTATGAATCACAGTGTACAACCTAAATACATAAATATTTTTGTTAGTCATACCTCAATTAAATTAAAATAAATAAATAGAAGACTCATGTTCCTCAAAATAACTTTTTGTTAAAACTAAACTTTAAAACAATTTACTATAACTGAAAGCATATCTAGAATGGTAAATGCACTAATAAATTGTATTTTCTTCTTACATATAAACTTTCTTCCTCACCTCTTAACTCACAAGTGGTAAACATTCTCACATTAGGCTGTAAACCATGACTGTCAATTTTTCACCCATCAGGAGTTAATGCTTTTAAACAAATTCATCAAATGTTTTTTTATCTAAACTGTTTGGTTTATTAATGCATTCTACTTTTTATATGTGAGCTGGACAATGACACTCTAGTCTAAGAGACATATTTATAACCAAAAATCTAAAATTAGCTTTTAGGTGCTAAAATAAATCCAGTGCCTAAGTAACAATAAGGTGCACCAACGTCAGTCAACAGGAAAGTTGTTGTTAGTGGTTTGCTTTATAATTCTAAGCTATCCCTGGAGATATAATTTTGTTCACATCAGCATTCTCACCTGGGAGACAATGTGAGCAATGGGTGGGGGTCAGAAAGGAAAGGGACTGGGGGAGGCAGAAGTGGGTGAAGGGGTATAAATCATGAAAGAAGGAGATGACTTTGGGAAGTGAACATACGATTCAATATGCAGATAATGTATTGCAGAGTTGTACACTTGAAACCTCTATAATTTTATTAATCAATATCATCCCCAAAATAGATTTAATTTAAAAATAGTAAATTTTAATATTTTAAACAACTGATTTCACTGATTCTAAGTCTTTCTATCCTCACTCACTCCAGATATGTGCAATTTACCAAAATTGTTCTATGTGTTTTTAATACAATGGCCTGTGGCTGAGCATCATTATTTTATACTTGAAACAAAGGGAAAAACAACATTTTGGATTCAAATGATAGATAATATATCATGTGCTTGTGATTCTCTGGCCAAATATTGTGTTGGCCAGAGACTTCACTTACCTAGGAAGGAAAAGGTACTCTTTACTACAGAATGACACTATGGTACCCGTGCACACCATGTAAGAAAGACAATGTCCACACCCAGAAAAACAATGGACTTCAATTCCACAGCTACATTGGCTCTCTGGTGGAACATTGTGACATCCCTCAGGGCTATGTAAACTTCACATTTTATATAGGGCCCAACCTTCAATATGATGTAGTTTTGCCATCAAAGAAGAAAATATTATCACTTTTCTATTCAGACCCAAAACTTTTAGGTCTTAATAAACTCACTGCTTCTGCTCAAAGGAAAAAAAAAGTGGTGACTCTTATTTTGTGTGTAGTGTTTTTTTAAAGGTTGAGGTGCCGAAAATTTTGCATTAGGACCTGTTTTTGCCAGTTAAGACACTAATAACATTGCAGTTTAATGCAAACTTTGCTTTCTGAGCACTCATTTATTGTCAGTTAGATGTGACCTAAGAGATAATATTCCTTAGAACCAGTAGGAAAAAAAAAACAGGTTTTCTATTATAGGGCCCAAATTAAATATTCTGCTAATTAGTGGTAGTTTCATAAGATGTTCATTAAATTACAAGAAACATATCCATGTAATATGGTTACTAGAAAGGTCTCTGCCTTAAGAACAAGAGAAATATATTAGATCATATTGCTAAGCAATTTTTCTGGCTGACAAGGGTAATTTTTCAGCAACTGCACTACATGTAAAGCAGCAACATAATGGGAGGATAGAGTAGATGCTAAAATTTAGTTAGACATAAATCTTTTTGCCATTATCTTCTTTGCAATACAGAAAAGACAAGAAGACAACAAATAGCCCAGAGAGCAAACAAATGTTGGGTGTCTCAAGAAAACATAATACTTGAATATTGAGATAATATACATATTGCAGGATTGACATCTATACAAATAAGTAATTTTTAATTAAATAAGATGACAATAATCAAATGTCTGGTATTTTTTCCAAACAGCAACATGTGACAAGCATAGGAGTGAAATTATACTTACTCATTTTGATAACCTCTTCACACATACAATTATTCAAGTTTTTGTCTACATATTAACCTTTAGAACTTATAGATTCAAAAATACTTTCATTTATTATATCAACCAAAATTATGTCTTGGCAAATCTTACTCACTCTGAGATCACTCAAATTCTTGGCCTTTTTACTTGTATTTATTCACATTGGGTGATAGGATCAAGGGTTATCAGATAAAACTCAGCTTTCAGCATGAAACTTTGTTCTCACACTCTGATCCACACTGATTTTTCTCTTATCTAAATTTCAATTAAAATTATAATCATTCATCATACAACTGAGCACACATTTTCCATTTCATCTGGATGTAGCTTTCACTCTCCAACAATATTTAGCTCCCCATTGTGTGGAAAACAGGTTGCTACTTCAAATAATTTTCTTTTATATTATCCCAATATATAAAACAATGGAGAATGCACAACGAAATTATTTTTTCATTTAGAAATAAGTTTATTCCAGCTTTTAAAATCATACTTTTGGGGGAAAGAAAATCTCGGTAGAGATTACAAAAAAATTTAAAAAATTACCTTAAACCCACTTCCCAATCAATGTTACCATTTCAATAAACACATTATAGTCCTGCCCTCTCCTTCTCTTTCTCCCTCTCTGTCTATACCTCTCGGTTTATATATTTACATAAACAGCATAAAGTAATATTCTCAAATAATGCTTATCAAATGAATTGATCATATTTACTTATTATAGATATACATTTTATTATTTAAATATTGGCAAATATATACCTACTAGAGGCTTGGTGCATGACATTCGTGCACTGTGGGAAAGTCCTTCAGCCCGGACTGCGCCCTCTTGCAGTCCAGAGCCCTCAGGAGATGCCCAACTGATGGCTTAGACCTGCTCACCAGTCTTGAGCCTGGCTCAGGGCTTCTGGCTGGGCAGCACTCCCCCCACTAAAGGAGCATACTGACCACCAGGGGAAGATTCTGCATTAAGTGTCTTACCCCTGGTGGTCAATGTGCATCAGAGAGTCCAATTATTATGCCATTTAGTTGACTTGCATATAAGCCTTTTATTATATAGGACTAGAGGCCCGATGCACAAAGTTGGTGCACTGGGGGGGATTGTGTCCCTCAGCCTAATCTGCACCCTCTCCAATCTGGAACCCCTCAGGGGATGTCTGAGTGCCTGTGGGATTGGGACTAAATGGGCAGTCGGACATCCCTCTCACAACCAGGACTGCTGGCTCCCAACTGCTTGCCTGCCTGCCAGATTGCCCCCAACCACTTCTGCCTGCCAGCCTGATCACCCCCTAACCATTCCCATGCCAGCCTGATAAACACCTAAGTGCTCCCCTGCCAGCCCGACAACCCTGTCACCTCCAAATGCTCTCCCCTGATAAGCCAGTCACCCCCAAGTGCCCTCCCCTGCATATTCCTTTTTATTAGATAGGGTTTTTTTCTTTAACATGTTGGACAGCCCTAACTGGATGGAGCATAGGCTTGCATGCTCAAGGGTCCCAGGTTTGATTCTAATCAAGGGCATGTACCTTGGTTGGGGGCACATACCCAGTGGAAAGTGTGCAGGAGGGGGCTGATTGATGTTTCTCTCACATAGATATTCCTAGCTCTTTATAAAAACATCAATAAAATATATTTTTTTAAAAAGAAACACTTAAGATTCCTCCATATCTGCCTGGCTAATGTTACTCAGTGGCTGGGACCCCACGCTGTCACAGCTGGGAGGAGATCGGGCCGGGGACTGAATTTGTTTTTGTTTTTTATAAAGGGTCAGGAGGGCTTCTGGGCAGCATTCCACCAGGCCGCTTACTCTGCAGGCTCTCAGAGGCATCTCTCCCTGAGACTGGGGGACTCTGTTGGGGCTGAGAGGACTGGGCACCGCCATCTTGTGGCTATGGGTGCCACCATTTTGTTGCAGAATGATGGTTAATTTGCATATTACTCTTTTATTAGATAGGATATTAGTTTTTCTTTCTAGCTAGGGACTGGGAGAAAAGGGAAATGCAGAGTAACTATTCAATGGATACAGTCTCAGCTTTGCAAGATGAAAAGAGTTCTGCAGAAGGAGGCTGGTAATAGCTGCATGACAATGTGAATGTGCTTGATGCCACTGCACTGTATACTTAAAAATGGTTAGGATAATGCATTTTATCCTAACCATTTGGTAAAATTGATGTTTTACCACAATTAAGAACAAACGAAAAAGAGAATGAGTTTAGATACTTCAACTAAGAAGTATACAATAGCCTGGCCTCACTCACATAGTACTATACTTTATGGCTTTAACTAAAGAGAGACTGCCTCAGGCTCCAAATGAATCTGAGTTATATATTTCTCAACATCTCCATCTACTAAGAATTTTAAATATTTTTTTTCAGAGAAGTAAAACAATTAAGTATGAATATTACTAAAAAAAATGCCTCTGAGTATTATTGGAAAAACAAACCAAATATTTTGAGAATTAAATTTCCAATTTTTCTTATTTAAAAAATAAACAACTTATATTTGTAAAGGTAGATGTAGATGATATTTAGGTGTTGGCTTTGAAACAGGGCAAAACAGGACCATATATATTTAGTAGGACTTTTTGGTAGCAAATAACATAAAAATGACAACAATCTGATATCAATTTATGCATTCAAGGAAACTCATTTCCTCAAGGAACTAAAAGTTCACAATTTAATCAGAATATAGCTCCTTTCTCTGTTTTTTCCCCATTTGCTAATTACATCATTTGGTTGTAATTCCTGGGCTTGTACTAAAAGGCAGCAGGACTATCAGACTTCATAAACACCAAGCCATTACCCAGAAGGAGATTGTCTACATGCCAGAATTTCCAGCCTGTATTCTGAACTTCATTCTAAAATAATTATAGTTGCCAAGTAAATGCCATGAGCTGATTAACTTAGCCCTGCATTAACTAAAGCAATCATTGTGAAAGTGTAAATAAATGTATCATGCTTATTTTAGATTAATTCAGACCTACTCCTATAGTTGGGTGTACTTGTGGAGTAATATAAAGTCTGAGGACAAAAAAAAATGAGTCCAGAAATGAAAACAGGATCACTGTTTTAAGAGATGCGACCAATTATGATATATTACATCATAATCAATTTAATAGGGAACATTATGGAGGAAAGCCAGAAAAGGTCTAAATCTAAGATTACTCAAAACTTCCCTGAGGACCCACTGTTTGACATAACAGGTCAGAAGAGCCTTATGCATTGGAGTAAATGGCTTCTTTTTTCATTTATTTATGCACAAGTATTTTTTGAGTCCCACTGTATACCAGTCTCTAGTGATAGTACCAAGAAAAAAACAAATTCCCTGCCTTTGGCACATACACTCAAGAAGAAATAAAGCACAAAATAAGTCAGGAACATAAGAAGTGCCTGTTGGGATGTGTATCTTGTCATATTTTTCATGGGATGATTGAGTATGGCCTTACAAAGAAAAAGATATTTGAACAAAAATCTGAAGAAAACACTCAAGGTAGAGAGGACATGAGGTACAAAAACACTACAATGGGAGCTTGCTGAACATGTTCAAGCATCAGCAAGGTCACAGGATGTTTGGGAGGAGATTGTGTAAGGCAGAGTCTAGGAGGAAACAATGCCAAAGGGGTAAGACAGCCAGAATCCACAGGGCCTTCTAAGCCATTTTAAATGAGCTTTTTTTTTTTCATAAGAAGAGTAACATTTGAAAGGCTTTGAACAGAGAACAATATAATCTGATTTATGCTTAAAAGAATCACTTTTACAGATGGCTTGAAAATAATATTAGGCAAGGATGTTAAATAAGAAACTATGTAAGTAATCCAGGTAAAAGATATAGATAGTTGAATAAAGAACTATAAAGAAAATGTTGTATCATGTTTTTTGATGATAGAATAAACAGAATTTGCTCTTAGATTTAGATGTGTAATATAAGAGAGAAAGAATAATCAAAGATAACTTCAAGTGTGGCCAGAACAACTAAAATCAAATTCACTTTGGGATATGTTAAGTTTGTGATGACTATTAGATATCTCTATGGAGATATTAAATGGGCATCTAGAGACAACAGTTATGGTTCACACTGATAAGCAGTAAGAGAGTTTCAAGACATAGATATGTCACTGATACATAATCTGTAGTCTAAATATAACCAGGAATATTATTGTAAAAAAAAAAAAGAGTGTTGCAACTTTCCCAGATGTTCAACTCATGAAGAGAAAAAGCAACAGGCAGGAGAGAAATGAAAAGGGTCAGAATTTAAATGCCATAGCAAAAAAAAAAAAAGTATCAAGAAGAGATCATCCATTTCAAAATCACTGATGGGTCAACAAGGATGAGAATTGGGAGTTGCTCAATGTATATAGCCAAGTAGAGGTCATTGGAGACTTCTGTTTAAGAGGTATTTTAGTGTGGTGGTAGTGGCAGAAAGAAACCTGATTGAGAAAGGTTCCAAGAAAGAATTATGAAGAGAGTTGGAAATAGCAAGTACTGATAAGTAAATATGTGCATTTTTGTATTAAAAAATAAATGGTAGATTTGACACCAATAGAAATCATTGTTTTTAAGTGCTGTCACAGCAATGTGTTTGTACATTGACACAATAGAAAAGGGAGAGAGAGAAAGAAAAGTAACTGTTTTGTAGAGAGCAAGGAAAGAAAATGAACTTGCTTTGGAGATGGTTGGATTTATTCATTAGTAAGCTTTTAATTTAAGGAATATGCAGTTATTCAGATTAAATGCTAGAATGTAAAGATGACTTCCTTTAGAAAAGTGTTAATCAACATAAATAAATGTCATAATTTAATCCCATCTAATAAAAGATTAACATGCAAATTGACCATCACTCCAACACACAAGATGGTCACCCTCATGTGGTCAAAGATGGCTGCCACTAGATGGCTGGCAGGAGAGGGCATTAGTGGACAATCAGGCCATCTGTGGAGGGCAGTTGGGAGGGACCAAGCCTATAAGAGAGGGCAGTTGGGAGCAATCAGGCCAGCAAAGGAGAGCACTTGGGAGAGACCAGGCCTACAGGGAAGACAGATTGTTGGGAGGAGGACCCAGGCCTATAGGGGAGGGTAGTTCCAGGTTCCGGGAACCAGGCTGGCAGGGGAGGGCATTTGGAAGGGCCCAGGCCTGCAAAGGAGGGCAGTTGGGGGTGACCAGGCACACAGGGAAGGGAAGTTAGGGGCAAATAAGCTGGCAGGAGAGCAGTAAGGCATCAATCAGACTTACAGGGGACTGGTTAGAGGGTGATTAGGCTGGCAGGCAGAAGTGGTTAGGCATAATCAGGAAGGCAGGCAGGTGAGCAGTTGGGAGCCAACAGTCCTTGATTGCGAGAGGGATGTCCTACTGCTCGTTTAGGCCTGATACTACCTGAATCAAGCCTAAATGGGCTTTCAGACATCCCTCAAGGGGACCCACATTGGAGAGGGAGCATAATATTTACATGAAATTCACCAGGCCTCTAGTTTATTATATAAAAGTAAATATTTTGAGGGGTTGAATTTAAATATATGAATGACAGAAACTCATTTGATGCTGAAAAAAATAAAACATAAAAAGATTAATTAATAAAAGCAAATCCAGCAGGATTTAAACAAAGCTAAACAGATTGTTAAATGTTCAATCCAAACATGAAAATGAAATTTTTATATTCATGTGAGAGAACCCTTGTGAATAAAAGAAAGGATTTTGCATATTAGATTTTAAAAGTGATACATATAAACACTATTGATTTCAAGCTAGTTCCTCTTTGGCTCTTTGATCTATTTGAAAGGAAATATGGCCATTATCTTGGCCTCGTGTTTGTGAATACCAGGGCCTAACAAAATGAAACACTCTACAAAGCCCTTCAATTAGGAATGGCTGGTGTCATCAGTCACTTTTTACTATAAGTAGGCTTGAGGCCTACTTTCCATGCACCAAAAGTAGAAGGAAATGTGTAACTAAATGTATTTGGTTTACAATACAAACCAATAGATAGAAATTGGAGTGGACAGAGATAACCACAGTTTTAGTATACTACATAGTACTTAATATACACTATAAGCCCAGTGCACAAAATTTGTGCACTGGTAGGGTTCCTAGTGGCTGCCAGCTGCTGACTGCCAGCTGCTTGTCAGGGCTTCCTCTCTTCCCCCAGCTGTCTGCCACTGCTACTGGCCAGGTCCTCCTCATTTCCCCAGCCGCTCCAGCCCCTGGTTGAACTCCAAGAAGAACTTTGGTCAAAAGGACAATTTGCATACTAGTACTATTCTTTTATCATATAGAAAGTTTAATATGAAAAGACCTAGCTTTGAATGAAGATTTCAACCTTAGTAGATTTGTGATTTTATACCATGTCCCTTAACAAACTTTTAGAAACCAACTTTTTTTAACTATAAAATGGGGATAAAACTATCTCATAGTGTAGCAGCAAAAATTAAGTAAGTTAAAATGATGGGCCTAGCATATACTAAGCAATACATAAATGCTAGTGGTAGATAAAGCTCAGACTCTTGAGAGCTTTAATTTAGTTCTTAGCAATGCATCCATTGTTATCCTCCATACATAGAAAAGCTGGAGCACGGGTTTTAAGTATCATTCTACTAATGTGAACAAGTACTAGATACATAAACATATCTGCTAAATTTTCATGTTGGCCTCCTCCTAAACATGAAATCCCATAAATCCAGTATACTGTTATGGTCACTATGATTTTTTTTTAAAGGTATTCTTTGATTACTCAAGATAAAAATTATTTACTAGTACTGCAGAAACTGGTTTGGCTCAGCAGATAGAGAGTTGGCCTGTGCATTAAAAGATCCCAGGTTTGATCCTGCCAAGGGCATATATCTTGGTTGCAGGCACATTCCCAGTAGGGGGCGTGCAGGAGGCAGCTGATCGATGTTTCTCTCTCATTGATGTTTCTAGCTCTCTATCCCTCTCCCTTCCTCTCTGTAAAAAATCAATAAAATATATTTTTAAAAAATAAAATAAAATAAAAAATAATTTATTAGTACTGATAGCATGGCAGTAAAAGGGTCACAATGATGAATTTATAAATTAATTACAATAAATTCACAAGAAGAAAAATACAAAAGAACTTTCATCTAGAAGAGAATTCTGTGTATGAATATGGCCTTTCTCTCTGAAATCAATAAAAATATTTTAAAAATAAACCCTGTTCTATTTTTACTTTTTAATATATTTTATGATTACAGAGACAAAAGGAAAGGAAGACAGAGATAGAAACATTAACGATAAGAAAGAATCATTGATTAACTGTGTCCTGCATGCCCCCGACTGGGGACCTAGCCAGCAACCTGGGCATATGCCCTGACCAGGAATTGAACTGTGACCTCTTGGTTCATAGGTCAATGTTCAATCACTCAGCCATGGTACAAGGCAGGGTTTATTAGTATTTTACAATAAATAATCAGTTTAATGACAGCTCTCAAAAGATGGGGGAAAAACACAAAAGATGTCTATATAACCTTTATTGAGCTAATCCTTAAAATTAATAAAAGACTATTTGAAAACTTTAATAAATTTGAACCATTACTCCAAATAAGAAACTATTTTTATTTTTCTTTATATCATTATAAATAGAAGAAAAGATTTTCATTTGAGAATCTTAAATCATGAATCAGTTTTGCCCTCAGTGTTATTTAGTAAATTTATGCCAACTTAAGGGATTGATTTTAAAATTTAATAATAGCTAAAAACCCATAATTTCAAGTTCTTTTGTTAATTGCTAAGTTACACAATGCCCTCAATTGAGAAACATACTTAAAATAGAAAAATTTCAGTTCTAAAGTGTCAATGTTATTCATTTTATCTGAATAAATAAATATGAGGGAAGAAATTAACTCTAATAATTGAGTTCTATCCTATAAATCCTCATATTTATTTAAACATTTCATTCTAATAATGGAGAAACAGGACCTCAGAGTGGCTACACCATTTCTGTTGACTACATCTGAACTATCCACATTCATCTCCAGGTATATAGAGCTCCAAAGCTTGTGTACCTTTTGCTGAAACAGTCCTCTCAGTGGTGAAAGTAATGATGAATAAAGATAACATCTAACACTACTTCTAACAGTTAATATTTGGTGGGGGTGGGAGCAGGTGACCAGGATTAATTTGAGAATTTAAAGAATCCTCTATACAGGAAAATGCACAAAACTGACAATTTTGCATAAACTAGTATGAGCAACTTGAAACTTCCAAATGCATATTAAGTGAGACATCCCATTTCTAAGGACTATTTTACAAGTCTGTGATTTCCTTTATCCTTCTCCACAGGAAGAAGCATGGTCTTATATTCATCTATGGACAAATAAATGGGGGCAAAATACTGCTAAGTAATGTTTTGAACTTTACAAACTAGAAAGTGGTTGAGCCAGGAATTAAACACAGCACTATGACTATTCATCCTTTGCTCTTTTATGAATACCAGGTTGTCTAATGTGCACACAATTATTTTATAAATAACCCCTTTTTATTGTAAGAAAATTATCTGTATATAATTTTTCAAGATTTTCTAGAAATATCTGAGGAGTTTAAAAAGGAATATCTCCAACAGCCCTTTAGTTCCTTTGTTACCCATTTCTGCTTGGGTGGTGAAATGTTTTCTAAATGAGGCAATGTCTGCAGCTAGCTAAATGGGGTAGTAGCCATCCGGATGCAGACAGAGCAATGCACACTCTATCTACATCACAGAAGAGCAAAATTGCATGGGCTATGAAGTGGTAAATGTTGCAGTAAAATGAAAAAGAAAGTGATGACAAGAAAAGGGGTGACAGAATTTTTAGCAATCCATTTGTTATTTTCAGAAGAATAGTTTTAGGGTTATAGACATATTTCATCAACTAAGCTGAATAAATTTCATTTGAATGAAATATTTAGTTTCTAATATGAGACAGCTATTGTGTCAATTATACTCCAGAGGGGGTCATATGGATGTAGTGGGAAAATTTGAATGAATATTAAGTTAGGACAAGAGAAGTTAATGATCAAGGAATATTTGTGAAACAAATATAATTGATATTATCGTAAATGAAATAAAGTTTTAATTTAATTCAATGAAAAGACAACTACTATTAAATCTTAGTAATGTGATTGGTATAGGTATTATCTAAATAAGGGAGAAAAAATGTACTTAAAAGTTAAAATTATTAATATTTTAAAATAATGTGTTAGAACTATTTGGGGGAAAAAACTATTTGAAGAGTTTTAAAAGAATTCAGAATACAAGCCCTTGTTAACATGTCTCAGATTATCCAATTATCTCCATCACTTCTGCCAACTCAGGCCCAAGTTATTATCTTTGGCCTGGACTAGCAGCCCTCTAATTAGTCTTCCTGGCATCCAGCTCTGCCTTCCTTCAAACTATACTGCAATCAGACTTATCTTTTCAAAATGAAGATAGAATCAAGTCATATTTTTCTAAATCCTGTTCCATTTCCAATTGCTTTTGGGTACAGAGACCAAAACTTTCAGCAACCCTTATCAGTCTCTGCAGCCTTTCTTTTTCTATCTCCCCATTCTTATCTTAAACATACCTTACCTTCTCATGACCTAGCTTGAATCCCTTCTTCAAATGCCTAGAATGTCATGTTCCCTCCCATTTCAGAGTCTGCATATTTTCTGCCCTTTGCCTAACACGCTGTTCCATGATATTTCCCCAAGACACTTATACATAATTAACAATTCTTGATTTTTCAGATCTCACTAAAAACAATTTTCTCTAGGATATTTTTATATTCTCCCAAACAAATCCTTTTCTTCTTGTTGCTGTTGTTACCATACAGATTCTTAACAAATTCATATTCCTCTCCCCTGGGTGTGTTTGTAATTATACATTCATTTGTATAATTATTTGATTAATGTCTGTCTCCTGTCCCAAAAGTAAATTTGAAGCCCCTTTAGATCTTAAGATCTGTGACTATTTTTGTTCAGCATTTATCTACCGATACACCTTTGGATCATAATACTGGACACATCATAGTCATTCAATAGGTATTTATTTTACAAATGATAGAAAGCTTTAAAGATAGTATTATAAAATATCAAATTAATTAGGTTTATTGTCAGAAAAAATGTTCTTTATATTTAAGCAACATGTCTTATATTCAAATAAAATGATCTTTATATTATTACTCTATTGTTATTACAGTCTAAGAAATAAATGAAATATTATTTTTCCCATATTTCTCATAAATAGATACATCTACCAGCCTGGGCTGCCAGGGTACTGAGCCTAAAAACATTGGGATTACCCCCATTACAGGCAAAGCAAACAAAGGATTCAACTTTTGATTTATACCTTATCATGAGTTTAACCTGGGTAAAACACGTCCCCTAGCCATTATATTCAATGCCCATTCTCCTTAAGAAACTGTTCATATCAAAATGAATATAGCATTTATCCTTGTTTTCAGTAGTCAATACTCAAAATTTAGACCCTCTTGTATTCCATTCTGTGGGTCTCAAGTGGCTTTGCATGTTCTTCAGCCTAGTCTATTACCCTTTCATTTCCTCCAATTCTATCTTTCAGAGCAATATCAATTACTTGGGAACTCCATTATGTAAGGAAATTTCCCTCTATTTCCAGTCATTAATTTAAGACTGGCTCTATTCTAAAAATCCTTTTTCCAGGTTTCTAAAATATATTTCAGGCTTCTCCTCTAATGCTTATTCAAGGAATGTGATATGGTGACTCCACATAAAGGTTAGTCTGTCTACTGGGATTTAAATCCAAATACTTACACTTAATAATTGATTCACCTTGGAAACCTAAGTGAAATAATCTATATATAATTCTTAGCACAGTTCCTAAAACACAATATTAGCATTCACACAATGTGGAATGATACCATTATTCCAGACCATTGCTACCTCATCCTTGTTATTCTTCATGAATAAAATAAAATAAAGCCTAACTATGAGGCTAATAAAGCTTGGATACATTATACTGTCTTTGCTTTTTGCTTTCAACTAGAGATGTTGCAGTCATTAATTTATTCACTGAACCTTTGTATAAGCCTCATTCAACCTTCCACCTTACCCTATCTTATTAAGTGGCTTGAATACCCCATTGGTTAATACACCCAGTAATTTAGCTTCTCAATTCTTTGATATATTCATCCCTGGTGATTTATTCTTCCATAAACTATACTTGATGAGTGTTTTCATGCAAGATTTTTTTCCTGAAATTTATCATATATTCAATATTTAACCAAATTCCTTAGTCAATAAATTAGGAAAAATGGGGAAATGCATTTAATTCAATTGAAAGAATTAAAACTTAATGGTCAATCTAGACATATTTCTCTTTGAAAATACTTAACTGATGTAAAATCAAAAGCAAAAATAGGACACAGTGATCAAACTTTATCTTTTCTAGGAACATCAAAGTATGTAGAGGAATTATTAAATCTATGGTCAAATCATTCACACTAGTTTGTAGCTTCTGCCATTATAAGTATGTTTATGGCAGCATCTACTGCTAACAGTGAGTCACTCCTGCAAATAAAATACACATTAATGGCCTTTTGGCTTCTGCTTATGATGTAGAAAGATGCTTTAAAAGGCCTCATATCTACCTTAGCAATAAGAAAAATTGAACAATCTACCAAATCATAACTTTTCTGGAATTCAACTGAGATCTGAGTTTGGAGAGTCCCTAGGATTCTATGAAAACCATTCTTGATACATTCACTAGTGATTTTTCACACTATCCTGGTTGAAGGCTATATTTTGGAATTTCTTGCAAATCTGTTCTTTAAACATTTTCCTCTTGGCTACATTGCATTAAACTCTTTATAGCCCTTTTATCTCCTCTGACACTCCTCAAACTCATGCTGTGGCATCCTCCTTTAACTCTTATTTTTACATGGGGACCTCTTCCATTTTCACTGTATACACTCTCCTCAAGTTATCTCATTTTTCTTATAGATGACTTCTAATCTCTCTAGTACTTGATAGCATCACATTCAATATCAAATTACTACCATCATTATATTGATTTCACTTTTAGTATGTTCAAAACAAAACCTTTGCCCTAACCCAGTCGTTAGCAAACTGTGGCTCGCGAGCCACCTGCAGCTCTTTGGCCCCTTGAGTATGGCTCTTCTACAAAATACCAGGTGCGGGCACGCACATACAGTGCGATTGAAACTTTGTGGCCCATGTGCAGAAATCGGTTTTAGGCTCTCAAAAGAAATTTCTATCATTGCGCTGTTGATATTTGGCTCTGTTGACTAATGAGTCAGTGGATAGAACATCGACCTGTGGACTGAAGAGTCCCAAGTTCCATTCCAGTCAAGGGCATGTACCTTGGTTGTGGGCACATCCCCAGAAGGGGGTGTGCAAGAGGCAGCTTCTCTCTCATCAATTATTTTGATTCTCTATCCCTCTCCCTTCCTCTCTGTAAAAAAATAAATAAAACATATATTTAAAAAAAAAACATCTTGACCTCCTACAAAAGTTCTCATCTAACAAAACTCACTTTTTTTTTTATTATAGCAGCTATCTGTTTAGTTCTGCATTCTAGAAACCCAAGATTTTTTTTTGAGATCCTGAACTATCCCATATACAGTAATTTTGATCTCTGAAATGTATTCCTAAAATATATTTGAGCTATATCAACCCACCTTTTTAAAAAATATTTTTGTTTCAGAGAGGAAGAGAGAGGAAAAGAGAGATAGAAACATCAGTGATGAGAAACAATCATTAACTGGCTGTCTCCTTCACATCTCTGCTGAGGATCTAGCCAGCAACCTGAGCATGTGCCCTGACCAGGAATTGAACTGTAACTTCTTGGTTCATAGGTCTATGCTCAACCACTGAGCCATGCCAGCTGAGTATCTCATCTCATACTTTAAAAATAAATGTGTTGCGGAACCAGTTTGGCTCAGTGGGATAGAGCGTTGGTCTGCAGACTGAAAGGTCCCAGGTTCGATTCCGATCAAGGGCATGTACCTTGGTTGCAGGCACATCCTTAGTAGGGAGCGTGAGAGAGGCAGCTGATCGATGTCTCTCTCTCATCAATGTTTCTAACTCTCTATCCCTCTCCCTTCCTCTCTGTAAAAAAAATCAATATATTTTTTTAAAGTAATAAAATAAATGTGTCATTTTCCTAAACACATACTATCCATGTGAAATAAGACATTCTAGAACACATTAACTGTGTATTTAAGACAGGCATTTTAAAAATCAGTGGTAGAAAAAAGGATAAGACATAGGATAAGATATAAAGATGATAGAGGTAAAAAAAAAAAAAAGTACCTAACAGTAACCACCCAATGCAACTTAACACAATATTCTTTAGAGGTTAGAAAATCATTTAAATAGTTGACTGTATTTTTGGCATAATGACAATTATGATCTCAAAGGAACTTGGAAAGGGCTACCAATCTGAAACTTCAGAGATACTGAAAATTTTCTAAGGACCTCTACATATTTATTAGTACACGAATAATATCTGACATATAAGAAAGAATATTAATCACTTTTGTCTTGACATCCCTTCTTCCATCATCCCTTCCAGTTAGAAGAGGATCACCATGCACAATTAACTTCCAATAATTATATTTTACAAAAATGTCTGTATGTCACAATTGTCCAGTGTAAAAAATAAATAATAGCTTGGGACAGGATGGAGGTAAGAACTTTTACAAATATAAATTGTAATATATTTGCCAAAGTAAAAAACTTACATTTTTAGTATATTTCTATTTAAATCACTGTATTATTTTTGAGTTCCTAAACTATCCCATATCCGGTAATTTTGATCTCTAAAATATATTCCTAAATACAAAACCATAGTTTGAGCTACATCATCCCATCTTTTAAAAAATATTTTTATTTATTTCAGAGAGGAAAGGAGAGGAAGAGATAGAAATACTTCTTTTTATGTTAATGAATCATTTATATACAATAAAATAAATCAACTTTAAACATGACAGGTCAATGATTTTTTCCTGTTTTAGAATTTATATAAATAGAATCATACCACATGTACTATTTTGTATTTTAATATTTTGCTCAACATAATATCTACTTGGGATAGTACATACATACATGACTATACTGCATTATGGTTATTTATTCACCTGAGGATTTAAGACTTCTGGATTTATTCTGATAAAGGTCTCACTAAGGGTCATATGCTTTCATTTCTTATTCTACTGCTAAATCAAATAAGAGGCCATTTTTAATTTTAAAACAAAAAGCGTGCTAAAATGTTTTCCAAAGAGTTTTCCCATTTCACATCCTCATGAACATTAAATAATAGTTCCAACTGCTCCGTGTCCTTGGCAATACTTTATATTTTTATTTTAGCCACCATTGTGTGTATATAGTAATATTACATTTCATCTTTGATAATATGGCTATCAAAATCATTTGATACTTTAAAATTTGAGTTTTGTTTTATAAGAGTTTCTATTTTAATTTTAAATGTGTATTTTATTCAAAGGAATTTTGTAAATATTTTTCCCAGTGCGTGCCTTACTTTTCTTTAAATGTTATTAGAAATTCAGGATCATTTTTAAGTGTAATTTAATCTTATTTATATTTTGATCTATGTGTTCTAATAAATTTCACCTAACCCTAGTCACTGTAGGTGATATTCTGTATTTATGCTTTCTTCTAAAACTTTTAAAGTTTTTACTTTTACATTTAGATGTATGATCTATTTCATATTAATATTATTTTATATTTTATTTATATTTTTGATTTGAAGTAGGGATTGAGTTTTATTTTTCCTCCTATTAGAATATCCAGTTGTTGTAAGCCAAAGGTTGAAAAGGTCTCTATTGTTTAAATTGGATTATATTGATAATTAATTGAAATAAATTAAACGTATATGTGGGTCTCTTTCTGAATACTGTTTCACTCTGGTGAAATAAAAATAATTTTAACCACAGGCCAATATAATCGTATCTTGATTACTGTAACTTTATAATTCTTGAAATATAATAATGAATATTCTGGAACTTTATTTTACTATTAGAAGCCCAGTGCACAAAAATTTATGCACTCAAGGGCGGGGGTGTCCTTCAACAAGCCTGTGCCCTCTCACAGTCCAGGATCCCTTAGGGCAGTGGTTCTCAACCTTCCTAATGCTGCGACCCTTTAATACAGCTCATCATGTGGTGGTGACCCCCAACCATAAAATTATTTCCGTTGCTACTTCATAACTATAATTTTGCTACTGTTATGAACTGTAATGTAAATATCTGATATGCAGGATGTATTTTCATTGTTACAAAATGAACATAATTAAAGCATAGTGATTAATCACAAAAACAATATGTAATTATATATTGCAAAATATTTATTTCTAATTACAAATAAATGAAATTTTGTCTTGAATCGTGGTGTAGCATGGGTAACAGTCTTCATATGACAACAGTAAACTACGTTGCTACACTTTGCTACACCGAGGAGCGGTCTGTTGGTTCCTAAGACCATGGGAAATAGGTGTTTTCCGCTGGGTTAGGCGACCCCTGTGAAAGGGTCCTTTGACCGCCAAAGGGGTCTCGACCCACAGGTTGAAAACTGCTGCCTTAGGGGATGTTCACCTACTGAGTTAGGCCTGCTCCCTGGGGGATTAGGCCTAAGATAGCAGTCAGACATCACTCTGGCAGCCCAGGAACACTCCACTGCACTAGCAGGCATCAGCCCAGCTTTGTGGCTAAGCAGAGCTCCCCCTGTGGGAGCTCACAGACCACCAAGAGGCAGCTCCTGCATTGAGCATCTGCCTCCGGGTGGTCAGTGTGCATCACAGCAACTGGTCATTCTGCCATTAGGGTCAACTTGCATATTACCTTTTTATTATATAGTATTCCAAGGTTATTTTAAAATATTTTATACTCCATAAATTTTAAATATGTTTTTATTGATTTAAGAGAGGAAGGGAGAGTGAGGGTGAGATAGAAACATCAATGGTGGGAGAGAATCATTGAACCCCCAACACTAGGGGTCAAGCCCACAACTTGGACATGTGCCCTTACCAGGAATTGAACACTGAACCCTAATCCATAAGTGGATACTCAACCATTGAGCCATTCAGCCCCCGCGCCCCACTTAAATTTTAGATTCAGCTTTTCAAATTCTACTGAAACTGAAGCATGGAGGAATTTTAATTAGGATTACATTAAATCTATAAATCAATTTTAGGAGAACAAAACTAAATTATTTTTGAGTTTTCCATTATATAAATAAAAGTCCCTTATAACTTTTTCTCCTCTCTTACATGGATGGTAGTCAGGAAAATGTTAAAGTCACTAAGGAGGAAAAATAAGTTAAATATATACATGACCAAAAAAATACCTAAAACAAATATGCAATATTCTTCTCAAAAGAAATATTTTTACATTATCCATAATAGCTACAATGGTGAAAACCATAATTTATATGAACAATAAAATATGTATTTAACTCATAGTAAATTCTTAAGAGAGAATCTACACTAATAAAGAGAAACATGCAAATTAACCATACCTCCACTACGCCTACAAGCCACACCCACAAGCCAATCAGGAGTGAGTATGCAAATTAACCCAATCAAAATGGCTGTGGCCACAGAGTGATCAGGAGGCTTGGCATTCCGTGGTGATGGAGGAAGCCAAGCTTCCTGGCTGACCCTGGAATCTGCTCAAGGCTACAAAGTTTCAATTATAGAAGATAAATAAATCTCAACAAAAATGGTGGTGGCCACAGAGCTGAAGCCAGTAGGACTCTTGGGTTGCCCCTGATGATGAAGAAAACCAAGCTTCCTGGCTGGCCCTGTCCTCCGCTCAAGGCTACAAAGTTTCAAGTGTAGAAGACAAATAAATCCTAGACACCAGGTCCTCTGCTTAGGTTGCCGGGAGGTGTGACTAGCATGCAAACCACCACAGGCTCCTCACCTAGGCTGCCCCAAGCCCCAAGAGAAAACCTACTCTGATCCTGTACACTCTTCAGCACAAACTAGCCGGCTCTCACCCATCTTATAAAAGAGTAATATGCAAATTGACTGTCACTCCAACACACAAGATGGCTGCCCCCAGTGGTCAAAGATGGCTTCCCTCGTGTGGACACAAGATGGCCACCACAAGATAGCCAGCAGGGGAGGACAGTTGGGAGGGACCAGACCTGCAGGGGAGGGCTGTTGGGCGTGATCAGGCCTGCAGAGGAGGAAAGTTGTGGGGGACAAGGCCTGCAGAGGAGGGCAGTTTGGGGGGGACCCAGGCCTGCAGAAAAGAGTTGTTGGGGGAACAAGGCCTACAGGGAGGGCAGTTAGGGGTGACCAGGCTGGCAGGGGAGCAGTTAGGCATCAATCAGGTTGGCAGGGGAATGGTTAGGGGGTGATGAGGCTGGCAGGTAGAAGTGGTTAGGGGCAATCAGGAAGGCAGGCAGGCGGACAGTTGGGAGCCAGCAGTCCTGTATTCTGATAGGACTGTCTGACTGCCCATTCAGGCCCAATCATACTGGAAATCTCTCAATGGGTAACAGATTGGAGAGGGTGTAGCAGGGGCTGAGGGACACACCCCCTGTGCACAAATTTCATGCACTGGTTCTCCAGTATTATATAACAACTAAAAGCCTGGTGCATGAAAATTCATGCACTAGAAGAGGGGTCCCTCAGCCCAGCCTTCCCACTCTCACAGTCCAGGAGCGACCTGGCAATCAGGGGAAAGTGATGCCCCATCACACCTCTGCTGCTGCCACTACTGGCAATACAAGCCTCAGTCAGCCCTGATTACTTGAGCCTCGGACCATCCCTGGGCAGCTGGGGGCCAAGGGACTGGGGGTGCACAGAGTGTCCAGGCCTGCCTGGGGACTGGCTTGGCCTTGCCATGTTCCTGCTGCCCCTGCAGGGCTATGGGGACTGGGTGCTATCATCTTATGACTCTGGGCGCCGCCATCTTTGAGGGTGGAACAGTTAATTTCAATTAGCATATTTTTTTCTTATTGTGAGCGCCACCATCTTTGCAACAGCATGAGGGTCAATTAGCATATCCCCTCTTTATTAGATGGGACTAGAGGCCCAGTGCACAATTAAATTATGTGTGTATAGGGTCCCGAATGCCTAGCTTGCCAACAGGGCCATGTCCACCTCCACACAATGCCTCACACCCTCCATGGATGCTGCCAGCACCCTGCGACACTTCGCTAACACTGCTGTCACCTTGGAGGTGGGGGGATGGGAGGAAGGTCAAGCGGTGCTCCATGCAACTCCTGGTCATTTGGTAATTAAGGCTTTACAGTCACTGGCCTCTTATAGACTAGAGGCCCAGTGCATGACAATCATGCACTGGGGAGGGAGTTGCTTCAGCCCAGCCTATGCCTTCCACAGTTCAGGACCCCTTGGGGAGATGTCCTACAGCTAAGCCAACAATCAGACATCTCTCAAGAGACCCTTAGCATTACCTGACGGGAAAGGCTCCTGCTACGGACACTGCACAATTAATAATGAAGGGGAAAAGCAGGTCCAGGAGTTTCAGAACTCCTTATTTTCTAAGAGAACTCATAAGTCTGGATTTAAAAACTCACTGCTTAAAAACAGGAAGAAAACTTTGCAGTCCAAACCCACACTTATATAGAAAGGATGGGAGTAATTTACAAATATCAAGGTACTCTAAAAGTGTGTGAAACACAGCACCACGTGAATGAATGATACCCTGGAATAGAAATTCTAACTTCATACCTATGGTATTTTTTATTTTAATTTTTCCCAAAATAAAAGTTGCTCTTTTATTCTAGACCTTTTTTTTTTTTTGGTTTATTTTTATGCTTGTTTCTGGACAGTATTTCCAATTAATGTTGGACCACATAGGTCTATATTAAATCATTAAAAAGCATATAGTAATCCTAATATATAAAAATCCAGGGTCTGTAATGTTCAAAACAACTGAATGCCAGGCTGCACGCACAGTAGGCTCAGGTAGATAGGAACTGGCAAGCAGGCTGAACTGCTGACCTATTGGTCCCTCCTGGTTTGTGGGTGCTTCCATGACCCAGCACTGACTGCCACTGCTGCGGGCACTGTGGCAACCCAACACTGACTGCCACCATCAAGGTGGGTGCAATGTGATTGGCGGGGGTGCATGACATCGTCCCATGATCGCCCCACAGAGGGAGGCCCAGGCTATCTAGCCGGCAACGGTGGGTAGGGTCTCCCTCTATGTGGCAATCAATCACAGGGCTCCTGGACTGCAAGAGGGCACAGGCTGGACTGAAGGACCCCAGCATAGTGCACAAATTTGGTGCACCAGGCCTCTAGTAGATACATAATTATACAAAACATATAGTCTTATTTTTTAAGTCATCTAAAATGGCAGTGATGGAAAGGAAGATATGAAAAGTATAATGACTATGGGAAAATAAGTGTTAAAAAATTATGGCTGTTCTAAAGACAGAGTAATAAAAAATCTTTATCTTTTCCTAGAGAATTCATTATGAGTTTTGCAAAATTATTTTGGGTTTATTTTGTTAGTTGCTTTTATTTTGTGTTTTTGGTATGCAAATAACAATGAACAAAATGAAAGAGTGAGAAAGAATATATCTGGAAAGTAATGATTTCTAGAAAAAGAAGAGAAGTAAGTATATGTGTTGGGAAAAACTAGAAATGTAAACTGGATGGAGCAGATAAGAAAAAGTGATAGCCTACAGCATTTGTGGAAAAGGCCACATGTGAGAAGGGAACTAATCTCTAGTGAGCCATAGAGAAGCTCAGCACTTCAATGTTGAAGGAACTGGAAGAAAGAAATGCAAAAAGGGACAGGAATTAGGTTACTTTATTGAGGTGTCATTTGATACCTGCAAGTCTCTGTCCTATTCCTCCTGTATAAAACATGTGGCAGACAAACTCTCACCCAAGAGCACAAGCTGTATCCATAAGGGTAATTATTAAAAAATGATATTATTATTTGAGAGAAAGAAAGAAGATACAAAGGTTAATATAAAGTGCTACTAGTAAATCCAGAAAATAGCCATATAAATATGTTAGGGATATCAGAATACACAAGGAGATTAAGAAAGAGTGAAATAGGAAAGTAGGATTTGGGGTTAAAAAAGGATTCTGTTGCTTTTAACTATATACACAGCATTTGTACTTTTTGTGACTTTTAAAATATATGCATGCATACTTTTATTTGAAACATTTACAAAAACAGTTTGGACTGGAGAGCCTTATGCTTAGTGAAATAAGCCAGTTAATGAAGGAGAAGCATCACATGATCTCACTCATTTGTGGATAATAAAGAACATTATAAACTGATGAACAAAAGGATAGATACAGAGACAGTAAAGCATCAAACAGACTGAAATTACAGCAGGAAGATTAAGGTTAGGTGAGGTAGATAAGAGATCAATCAAAGGACTTGTATGCATGCATATAAGCATAACCAATGAACATAGACACTGGGGTGTTGGGGTATACCTGGGAGGGAGGGGGGGCAATGGGGAGATATATCTATAAAAATTAATTAAAAAAAATAAAAAAACAGTTTGGTATGTGAAAGTAAATTGTAGAAAGTAATCATTAGAGTCCATTTGGTTAAAGAAGGCAACCGAATAAGCTTGTCCAGAAAAAAAAATGCTGTGCAGTTCGCAAAATAGGCCGAAGATTTCATTTTTGTATCGACTTATTTTAAAATATTTTTAAGCATTTAATCATTGTGAGATGTGTGGCTACACATTGTTATAATTTTATTTTTCTGTTGGTATTTTTTTATGTATTTTATTGATTTTTTTACAGAGAAGAAGGGAGAGGGAGAGTTAGAAACACTGAAGAGAGAAACAGTAATCAGCTGCCTCCTGTACGCTCCCCCATTGGGGATATGCCCAGAACCAAGGTACATGTCCTTGACCAGAATCGATCCTAGGACCCTTGAGTCCGAAGGCCGACACTCTATCCACTGAGCCAAACGGATTAGGACTTCTGTTGGTATTTTTTTTCAAATTACTATACAGTGAGATAGAGAAATGATGACTGTATGTTAGCTTCTGGAAAATGTGTGACTCATTGGATAGAAGAAATAGGAAAGGTGCACATATCTTTTCTAGTTTTGGATCTCACAGCAGATTGGGCATACATAGGAATGAGTAGTTTTTGAAAAAGCAGCTTCTCCATACTATGAATAGTTTCTCTCTGGATGAGAGAATGAGAATTGTGGTGGATGGAAAATATGAACACCAGCTACTGGTCCGCAGATACATAACCACTGTTTTCTTCACAGTACCACTTTTGAAAGTGGCAGATAACTGGGTTGTACCCACTCCTACAGAACCATATGCAAAATTACAAAGGTGAAGATTCTGTGCTTAAATTATGGGACAGAAGTATGAGAAAACAATCAGACCAGGAAAAAAAGGCATACAAATAAAAATGAAAGTCAACAACCCTATTACCATTACTACTGCTCAAGAGTTGAAATTGCAGTCTGGCTGGTGTTGTTATGGGTTGTGCAGGAGGCAGTTGATCAATGATTCTCTCTTATAATTGGTGTTTCTCTCTCTCTCTCTCTCTCTCTCTCTCTCTCTCTCTCTCTCTCTCTTTTTCTCTCATTCTCTCCCTTCCTCTCTAAAATCAATTTTATAAAATGAAGAAAAAAAGAGTTGAAATTGCAAAAGATAACACAATGACAGCAAAATCCAGCATCAAGTAAGTTTAAATCTAGTAAAAGTTGACTTTTAATTCTTCTCTTCAGCTGTGAAAATGTAGACTCATAGTCAGCAATCAAGTTGAGTTATAAAACAATAATGGTGCATATTTTGTCTACCTAAGTTTGCTGGCTGTGATTCATGTGCAATCACATCTGCCTGAATATAATAGAACGTACAGCATGATAGATGCAGAAAGGGCAAAAGAAGACAGCAGCATGTTATTGAAGGAATTAGTCTAATTCTGGTTGTCTTCTGGGCTTTTGTTGTTATTGAAAAAAAATGTATTCTTTTATAACTCATTTCTAAATTTTTTGGAGCTTGTTTAGGTAACCCCTGAAAGTTCTTTTATGCATTTTGTTGTTATTGTTGTTGTTGTTGTTGTTTTCTTGTATGAGAAACTGGTATCATGAGCCCTGGCAATGATGTAATGTTTGGGTAAAATCTCAGGCTTGAAAATATGACACTTTTAAGTTCCTTCTATTTAAATATTTACATGATTGCTGAATTGTGGGACATGTCAGAGAGATATAGCATTTAGCAAAGTTAAGAAAGCTAAATGTATTATATTAAACAACAATCCATCTATACTTAAGTACATTATTTAGTTTTATTTTTTCGTAGCCACTTAATACTTTTAAACAATTTATAAAACAATGTTATCAACCAAGACCTGTTTGGCTCAGTGGATAGAGCATAGGCCTGGGGACTGAAAGGTCCCAGGTTCGATTCCGGTCAGGGGCATGTACCTTGCTTGCGGGCACATCTCCAGTGTAGGGTGTGCAGGAGGCAGCTGATCAATGTCTCTCATCAATGTTTCTGACTTTCTATCCCTCTCCCTTCTCTGTAGAAAATCAATAAAATATATTTAAAAAAACAAACCAAAAAAAAAACACACAATGTTATCTTCATAAAGGTAACTTATATTTTAAATATAGTTATATTTCCATATATTCAGATATATTTATATCTCAGATATTTTGAGATATTTAATAAGTAGTACAGAATAGACATAGACTTTAGGTAGTATTGTTTTTACTAATTTTGTTAAAAGTTCCCTTTCCTATTTTAAAAGAATCTAAGCTTATGTTAGAAATTAAGAAGTTTACTATTATGCATAAATGAAACAGAGAATTACTAAAGGGAGAAGAATAGACACTTATATTAGACAGCCAAGTTGAACAGAAAAAAATACTGAGGCAATAGAATTGGTCATACATTTTCTGAAACCTAAAGTAAGTAGACTAACATATTGGATTATTTATTTGTTGTTTTCCTGCTAAAGACACAAGGTATATTTAGAATATAAAAACGGTATTCAATAAATACAAATATTATTAAAATACCATTTGCTGAGTACACAAGTATATATTATTTCTAGAAAGTTCTGAAAAAATAGCAAATATATTAAATTTGTATTTATATTTATTTCAGTCTAAGAGAATGGAGCAATTATCTCCAGACATAATACAGGGGAAGAAAATATCTTAGGCCTAAACATTCTAGATAGTCCTGGCCCAGAGGCTCAGTAGTTGGAGCGTTGTCCTGTGCACCAGAAACGGTTACAGACTTGATTCTTGGTAGGGTGAGTATGGTAGAAAACTGTTGGATGTCTCTCTCTCACATTGAGGTTATTCTCTCTCTCTCTATATATATATATATATACATATATATATATATATGTATATATATGTATATATATATAATATAAAAACAATTTCCCAGATGAATATTAACAAATAAGATGAAAATAATTCTATATAAAATATTTTTCTAAATGAAATTGAGATTTGACTATCAGCCATATTAGGAAAGTCATGAGTGTTTTTTGTTTGATTGCTTTTTGGTGTTTGTTTTCCAACAAAATTCATAATAACAGGGATTTACCTTTAAGATGAGAGAGATTTTTAAGTTCAAATACATGTTTTGACAAAAAGATGGTCATTAATGATATGCATATGTGCATAACCCATGCACATAGATAGTAGTACAGTGAAGGAGGGGGCAGAAGTAGGGTGGAAAGGGTTCAATGGAGGAATAAAGGGGGCATCTGTAATACTTTCAACAATAAAGAAACATATTTTTATAAAATACACTAGAGGCCGATGCATGAAATTTGTGGATAGGGAGGCTGTCCCCTCAGCCCCATCTGCACCCTCTCCAACTGGGGACCCCTCAGGGAATGTCTGATTGCCAGTTTAAGCCAGATCTCAGGGATTGGGCCTAAAATGAGAGTTGGTCATTCCTCTCAAAATCTTGGATCACTGATTCCTAATCGCTCACCTGCCTGCCTGGTTGCCCCTAACTATCCCCCACCCCCATGAGCCTGATTAGTCCTCACTGCCTCTGCATACCAACCTGATCACTCCTAACTGCCCCCCTTGGTCACCCTTAAATGTCCCTCACTGCCACTGCCAGCCAGGTCACCCCACACAGCCTTCTTATTCAGTTGTTTGGTCGTCCTTCACTAACCACCTGCTGGCTTGGAATAGGCAGTCATCTTGTGAGAGTGTGAAGGTGAATTTGCATATTACCTCTTTATTATATAGGATTATCACTTTTCTAGTGTTTGAGGTTGAATCTTAGATTAAAATAGGATAGAGAGGTTATGGGGACTTTAATTTGAGTTATTTAGAGAATTACATATTAAAACACTTATGGCTGCCAAGACCGGTTTGGCTCAGTGGATAGAGCGTCAGCTTGCGGACTGAAAGGTCCCAGGTTCGATTCCGGTTGGGGACATGTACCTTGCTTGCAGGCACATCTCCACTGTGGGGCGTGCAGGAGGCGGCTGATTGATGTCTCTCATCAATGTTTCTGACTTTCTATCTTTCTCCCTTCCTCTCTGTAAAAAATCAATAAAATATATTTAAGAAAAAAACTTATGGCTACAAATGCTTAAGAAAGCTCCAACAATTAACATTTTAAAAATGAATATTCAAATATGCAGAAAAGTAGAGGTACCATTAGAAGTAAAAATTAAAGCAAAATTGAAACCCAGAGTGATTTCCTACTGTGAAATCTAGAGGCTAGACTTTATATCCAGACATCCAGACAATTTTGATTTTAACAAATGGTACAGACAGGGCTCATTACCTTGTTTTATTGAAAGAAAGTGGTTGAAACTAAAATTTCTGTAAAAGTAGTACTCTGAATGTAAGTAAAAAATGGAAATAAATTGTTTCTTTCAAAATAAAAAACTCACATAGAAAATTGTTCGTTTTCACTTAATCTCTATGTGAATAGTTATTCCAAAAATTTATATAAACTGGTATGTTCTCAGATTTGTGTTTAAATTTATGCTAATGCATTGCTAGTGGTGGAAACATCATGACCAATTTGTTCTGAATCACCTTTTTGTTCCTGGAAACAATTCAGTATAAAAAAACAAATATGTATTAACTTTTAGAAAAAATAGGAGTTTCAAGAAATCTCAAGTTCAATTTCTTTCTTTTTTTTTAAAGGCAGCTTTTTTTCTAAAGATTTTTAATTGACTTTTACCAAGAGTGGAAAAAAGGAAAGAGAGAAACATCATGTGATCAGCTGTCTCCTGTACACCCCTACTGAGGATGAAGCTGGAAACCCAGGCATATGCTCTGACCAGGAATTGAACTGGGCAGTCTTTCAGGAACACGGGATGACACCCAACCAAGTAAGCCACACCAGCCAAGGCTCAAATTATAATATATATATGAAGAAATTCAGATAATCAGAGTATGCAGTAAGTCCCACTAGAAGTTACAATTATATAGCAAAGAAGCATGACTGATATAGAGGGTTCTATTGATGCCAGATCTTTGAAACAATTTTCTATAAGAAGAAATCACTCGGAATGGAATTGCTAAGATTAAATAGTGCTTTCAAACTATGGAATCTGAAGAGAGCAAATACAAAAATGCGTAGGGAAACTCAAACAAGAATAGAAAAATCACCAGTAAAGAAGTATACCATCTTAAATAAATTTTATCACTTTGAAAGTCACAGGATTTGCCACTTGGGGACAATACTTTTGAGGGAACTAAAGCAGGTCATAGAAGGTAATACACCACGTCTAAACCTGAAAAATTCTGAGAAGCATGAGAGATGTGTCCTCTCAGATATGCCAAATGCCAATGTGACAACAGAAGGGACAGCCATTGACTTGGGAAAGACAGTGGGCTTATCTGGACCAACCCTATCATCTCAACAGGAAACTCTTATGAATGGCTGTTTTAGAACAATTCAATTCTGTGAGATATGTGTAGCAACAAGAATTGGCATAGCAAAAGCCACTGAGAGAGTGCAAAGGGAAAGTGTTGGGGTGAGAGAAAATGAGAAATCCAGAGAGATAGCTACATTCTTTCCCAGCTATGTTTTAGAGGTAGCTAAAATTTTCTCATGAAGAAAATTCATGTCATCTTGAAAGAGTTCAGTATTTTTCAGGGAAAGTCCTTAAGAGGATGAGATGTTTGATAAAGGCTCATGAAAGGATAATAGAGGTGAAAATTCTTGATAAGGTGAGAGAGAATTCAGTTCACACACAGAGGAAGGGACTGATCATTGAAAAAATAAGAGCTGCTTCTTGCACCGAAATGGTAAAAAAAAGAAAGGAAAAAAACAGAAGCAGACGTTGGTATTTTCATAGACTCAGTCCTGAGAAGATTGAAATGTTTCTGTCTGACAGTTTCTATTTTCACAGTGAAATATTAGGTAATTATCAGCTCCAATTGTGTACTTGATCATGATAAGGGATGAGGGATCATTTCAGAGTAAGGAAAAAGTGAAATAGTGTACAGAAAAGAGGTGTGAACTTAATGATGCATCATTTTTTAAAAAATGATAGCCAATAGCATGAGAAAAAGCTCAAAATATAGTGGTCCTTATAGATGTTATAATAGTCATAATGATCATAAGTAATACATAAATTAAAACTGCTGATATTCCACATTCCCAAGCCCAATTCCCATTGAATTCAGATGATTTCCCACTGTATCCAGATTGTAAAGGTTATCAGTTAGATGGTACTGTCTTTGGGATATTTATAATAATTTGAGATCTGTCTGTGTGTGTGTGTGTGTGTGTACTTCCATCTATATATCTAATTTGTTTTCTTTTACAATAGTGGTATCTGCTTTATCCTTTTCTTTTTCATTATGTAAGATCTATTTCATTCTTATAATGGTTTTATGGTACCTGTAATACAAATACCTTATGCTTTATTTGTGTACTTTCCTGTTTCTAAAAATTTAAATGATTACCAGATTTACTACTACAAAAAATGATGTTATGAGCAGTGTGCTTGTATATTTATAAGAACTGGGGAAAGGATTGAACAATGCTATTTTCTGATATTTACGGTTTTTATGTGGTGTTTATTAGTGTGTTTTGTATATTAGCTTTTTACACTTTCTAGGATAGTCTGTGAAAATAATGAGTATTTTGTCTGATTATGTTGGTTTTACACTTATTAATACTGGTTAAAATTAAACTTATTTATCAAAATCATTCTTGAAACGTGAATATGAAAGTTTTAATAGAACTTAAGTCTAAATTCTGACCTCTAAGCCACTTTTTGATATTTGGTTAGCAAAATATGTCTATAAGAATATTTGGAAATATTTGTTCATACATTTAAAAAAAAGCAGAGCTTTCAAATACATTAACATATATAGCACACATACTATTAAATATTAAAATATATACCACACATGACATATGTAACATACATTCATACATACACTGAGTGGCCAGATTATTATTATCTCTGAATGCATGAACATGTAATAATCTGGCCACTCAGTATATATATATATATATATTATATATATGTGTGTGTGTGTGTGTGTGTGTGTATTATGTGTGTGTGTGTGTGTGTGTGTGTGTGTATGAAAGGACATAGGCAGTTGGCCGGCCTGCCTGCTGGTCAAACTTCTGGTCAAGGGGACAATTTGCATATTAGCCTTTCATTATATAGGATATATACTGAGTGGGCAGATTATTATGCATTCTGAGATTATAATAATCTGGCCACTCAGTGTATATTACATACATACATACATACATAGTTTTATAAGAAATAGAAGTGACTATAAATATGTGTGTACACATAGACTATCTTTGATGTGATACAAAAAAAACTGCTTAGGGTTATTGCTCTCATTAAGGCAATGGGGATAGAAATACAGGCTTACTTTAAATTTTAGCATCCTCTCTTTTAAACATTTGAATTTTTAAGTATTACATATTTTTATTATTTAATAATTATTAAGTAATTATAAAATATTTTCAAAATAAAAGTATGTGGATAATTTTATACTCATTCTGCCTTTCAAGAATGTTAACTTCCTTAATATCTTACAGGTAAATTTTTATTTAAACACTAGGGGCCTGGTGCATGGATTCATGCACAGAGGGGGAAGGCAAGGTGTCCCTCAGCTTGGCCTGAGCCCTCTTGCAATCTGGGACCCCTTGGAGGATGTCCAACTGCTGGTTTAGGCCCAGTCCTCGCAGTGTTCCAAGTGGCCGGTGTTCAGAGATGAGCCCAAGATGAGACCAGGCTACTTACATTCATCCTGCCCATTGTGCCTGCCACTGCTGCAATAGCACTGCCATGAAGTTGGCAGAGGCTCCTGTTGCCACAGTTGTGCTGGCCAGCTATGATCAGGTTGCTGGCTGATCAGCACTCCCCTTGTGGGAGTGCACTGACCACCAGAGAGCAGCTCCTACATTGAACATCTGTCCCCTGGTGGTCAGTGTACATCATAGTGACTGGTTGACCAGTCATTCTGGTCATTCTGGTTGTTCAGTCATAATGGTATCTTAGGTTTTTATACCTATACTAGAGGCCTGGTGCATGAAATTCGTGAACAGATAGTCTCCCTAGGTATGCTGGTGATCAGAGCTGACCTGTGGGGCAACCAGCAGGGTAATTGGGAGGCCCCTGTGCCACCACTTGCAGGCCCCACCCCCTGCTGCTGCCACTGGTTGCATCCCTCTATGGGGTGACAGGCGGGGCGATTGGGTGGAGGGGGTGTAGGATGCACTGCCAGCACCTGCCTTGGTTGGTCTGGGGCCTGGGGGCTAGAGGCAGTTCTTGCATTAAGCATCTTTCCCCTGGTCGTCAATGTGCATCATAGTGACCAGTTGTTTGCTGGTAATTCTGCCATTTGGTCTATAAAGCCTAAGTTACCATTACAATGGAATGGCAGGTCCTGATTGCCTGATTGAGGCTGGGATCTGGGCTAGAATGGAGAACCAGGGGCAGATGGCAGTGGACATGGCAGCGAGGAAAGGAAGAGGTGAGGAGGTGAAGAGGTGGGGAACCTGATTGGCCCTGAACAGCCAGGCCCAGGGGCCCCACCTGTGCACAAATTTCATGTGCCAGGCCTCTAGTATATAGATAAAATGAGTGAGTTAAAATATTACCAATGAAAGAGAACTTTCCTTGTTAAAGTTCTAATTAATGCTAGACTATCATCAACTTATGAAAGTTCATAGTACAACTTATGGTAGTATATCATCATATACTATCATCAACTTATGAAAGTGGTGTTATTAAAACCAAAAAAATGTGGGTGTTTTGAGTCCCAGTTTTGTCTCCCCTGCAACAGGAATGGCAGGAATCTATTGTGCACTGTGTTGGAGAGAGAGAGGGCAAAACGGGAGCTCTTGCTCTTTGAATTTAGGGGATGGAGACAGCTCTGCTAACTCCTGATCGGTTATCTGCAAGTTGCCTGCCTTAGCTATATCCATACATTTTAAAGTTCATGTCCCTTGCACTCATCCTTTCTTCTCCACCCCATTAGGGTATCTTAGTAATTTTACTTAGTTGGGTCCATGGGTTTTACTTTCCTTCCTGTCGTGGTCCCACTCCTATCTACCTTTATTCTGTCTCCTCATTATTATCTCACTTAAAGAAGCATAATTAAGAAGACAAATAATTTACATATTAAAGACTGAGTATTTATGAATCTTTCTCTATGTTATTAGTTTATTTTGTTTATTCTATTCTACACATGAGTGAAATCATATGGTATTTGTCTTTCTTTTACTGCTTATTTCACTTAGCATAACTTAACTTGGGGTGCTGAACTCAAAATACTACATACAGATGAGCTGTACATCTGTAATCTATATAATTTTATTAACCAATATGACTCCAATAAATTAAATAAAAATAAAAGAACTTAATAATTTTATTTTGTAGAGGCAGGATTCCAATCCAGCTCTCATTGGCTACGAAATAACAATGCCAATATACATTTTTGTATATTTAATAATATTGAAAGTATGCCTGGGGGGTGAGGGGCAATGAGAAGATATGTATATATGAAACACAATTAAAAAAAAGAAAGTATGCAAATAACATATTAAGGAAGAGTGTATAAAAAGAACATATTTCAGAATAATTGTATATAAAAAATAAATGAAGTCTATTCAATAGAAGGGAAATCAGAGGATGAAGAAAATAAAAAGAATAAAAACTACAAGTTCACTGCTGGAACTACTGAGATTTAAAAGGAAAGAGAAGCAGGATATTGTCTAGAAGCAGTTTTAGTTCTGTTCTATAATTTCACAAAGAAGAAAGTGGTAGTAAAGAGAAGGAATACAACAGTGAGACCTCCGGCGGGGGGGAAGGATGCAAAATGAGACATGAAAATACATCAGACAGAAATGAAAAAGATAGTAACTAGAGATGCTTTTATTAAAAGTCATAAACCTACAGAGAACAATAAAGTATATCGGAATCAAAATCAGAATTGAGTGGCCCATATAGCAAATATGTCAGAGGTGAATTATTACCTGAACAATCATAGAAATTCAAAAAGGTAGATGATAGTTTATAGCACAAAAATACTGACTAAACTGTGTGTATAAAAATACAATCAGCTGAATATGGTAGGCAATATTAAAACAAGAAAGAATACAAATCCTATTGTTTTCTGTGTGTGTGTATATGTGTGTGTATGTGTGTGTGAGATACTGAATAAATAATGAAGAATTTCTGTTAAGTCATGAAATGGTGTAAACTTCATCAAGAAAATGGGGGGAAGGAAGATATCTATAATACTATCAACAATAAAAAGTATATTAATTAAAAAAATTAAAACAGTATAACAAAAACAGGTCAATCAAAAAGCAAATTTATATATCATTAAACCTATAAAAATAAGTTAAGTTGACTAGGATGATGTAATATTTTAGAGTGAAAAAAATTAATTTAGAATTCAAGATAAATAAAATAACTGGTAGGCTTGTAGATTTTACTAATTCAAAATGGAATATTGGGATAATTTCTAGAAATGAAGTGAAAATGGTCATGTTACCAACACAGCTTGCCACAAGTGTGTGTGTAACAGAAGATTTTCATGAATAACTGGAAAACCTAGGAAAATAGCTTCTTTCCTACATATGCAGACCTTCCCCTCCATAAGGAAGTGAAAGCTGTTAGAAATAAAATTATGCATAATGGAAGGTTAATTAGCAGATAAATAAGGACCCAGTAAAGAGAAAGTGAATTTTGAGAATGAAAAAGGAAGGTTAGAGACCTAGAGGAACTAAATTAGAAATCTTAATGTCGATACTAAAATAATAATAATAGATTCAGGAAGACTGGGATCTTTGTTTATGAAAGAGAAAAAGAATAGTATTATACTTTCAAAGAAAGATAGTCCTGAGGGAGGGGGAAATGAGAGGCATAGAGAGAAATAAGTTTGCAAGTGAGAAAATTTTATGCATAGAGAGAAAAGTTAACACAGTGTGAAATATACATGAGTTTTTTCAAAAGAACCATAAAAAAGAGATAGAAAACAGCAAAGATTTAAAAACTCAAAAGAACCTTTCCTGTGAATAATCTATGCAGCCTATGTCATCCTCTAAGAAGTATTCATATACAAAACATCCAGTCATATCTCCAGGAAGGAAAGAAATTCCAAATATCAAAAACCTGCTCAAAACACTTTTCTGAGTTTCAAATTTTTTAAAGTCTGAAGAAAAGTGAGGCTTTGCATGAGCAAGAACCTGAGGTTGGGAAGGTGTGCTGGAGCAGAACAGCTCTTACTAGCAGCTTGCAAGGCTCTTTCCCAGCACCATTGAACAGGTGTCCCCAACGTACACATTCTTTTCAATACTTATTTTTTTTTAAATAACAATTTATACTGATGCCAAATACACATAAAGGTTTACAGATTCCTAAATGGAGATAATAATTGATTGTCACAAAATTAACCCATTATTTTAACCATTAGCCAATGAAATATTATCAACATCAGCAGCATCCCGTGTCTTCAACTTTACTATGCCCTGGATCCTCCAAGGCCAGGTAACCTTATCTTAAGTTCTAAAACCAAAGATCCCTATTTTTCCTATTTTAAAACTTAAAAAAGTGAATTGTCTAATGCAGATCCCTTTATAATTGACCTACTTCATTCCATAGTATTTTTGAGAGTTTCACTATGCTCTTAGATTAAGCAGTTCATTTGTTTTTATTCTATTCTAGAAGCCCAGTGGGGTCCCTTAGCCTGGCCTATTGGATCAGGCTGAAACTGGCTTTCCGACATCCCCTGAGGGGTCCCAGATTGTGAGAGGGTGCAGGCCAGACCAAGGGACCTCACCGGTACACTATCGGGGCCAGGGAGGGAATTGGAAGGTTGGCTAGGATGTGTCCAGCCTGTCTTTCTCAAACCTAATTGGCCAGACTCCAGCAGCAAGCTAACCTACCAGTCTGACCATCTGCCCCCTGGTGATCAGTACATGTCCTAGAGATGGTCAACAGTCCGCTGGTGGTCAGTGCATGTCATAGCCAGTGGTTGAGCAGCCTTAGCATATCATTAACATATTATACTTTGATTGGTTGAACAACTAACTAGATGACTGGACACTTAGCATATTAGGCTTTTATTATATGGGACTAGAGGCCCAGTACATGAAAATTTATGCACTAGAGGTGGGGGAGTCCCTCAGCCTGACCTGCCCCTTCTCACAGTCTGGTAGCCCTCAGGGGTGGAAGGCAACTTGATGATCAGGAGAAGGCAACGCCCCATCACACCTCTAACAATCTGTAATAAATATGTAACTCTGATAATGTTGCAATATGTATGCCATTCATATAGGAGCTAAACCAGTATTTTGAATGAAGAAAATCCAAATCAGACCAATAATCACCTGCCATTCTAGCCAACAGTGCTTAGATGCTTTCAGAGAGTCCTATTATATAATGCTCTAACAATACTGAACAAAATTATATTTATATCCTTTTAGTAATAGTCTTTTATTGTTTAAAGTAAAATAGAGACAATACATTACCAGAAATAAAATCTTCTTAATTATATGATTAAGTATATTTAAACCCTAAAGAAAATAATGCAAAATTTTTTCTTGTTTATTGGCCTTTGACACTTATATATCTCTCTTAAATGGTGTTAGGGAAGCCCTTTTCTGGCATGGTCTTTATCTCCTCCATCTCTCCCCATACTGCTTCCCTGGATTTTATGCCCCATTGCTCTACAACACAAAGACCCTTTTGTTGTCTTGCTTTCAGCCATTGGTTTAGGGTTACAACCCAAAGATTGCAGCAGATTTTTTTGTTTTTCAATGAAGATTGGTGTTGTGAAGACAGGTCTTTCTAGGCCATATACCTAGATAGTACATGAGGAAACCAGCCTGCCTCATCCAGTTTAGAAAAAGGCATCTAGCATGCTCATTAATATACTTTATATAATTTTCCATGTTTTAATCTAACAATATCTCCTAGTGCTTAACTGTCAAACATTGAAATATCAAATTAAATTCTGGGTAAGTGGCTTTCCCATATGAATGAAAGATATATAAAAGACAAAAATAAATTTCTTACTAACATTGTTTGCCTTATAACAAAACTCTTTCTATCAGTCTATCAAGCAATGACCATTTTATTATAGCTCTAGAGGCCCGGTGCATGAAAATTTATGCAATGAAGGATGGGTCCCTCAGTCTGGCCTGCCCCCTCTCACAGTCTGGGAGCCTTCAGGGGTGGGAGGCGACCTGGCAATCAGGGGAAGGCGACACCCCATGACACCTCAGCCAGCCCTGGCTACCTGAGCCTTGGGCAGCCCTGGGTGGCTGGAAGACTGCCATCCAAGGCTTTCCTGAATCTTGGCTGGCCTAGGATGCTGGGGAACTGAGGAGACTGGGGCACTCTGGAAGCCAGTCTCACAGCTGGCTAGTGCAGCGGTGGTGGCGGGAGCCTTTTCTGTCTCTGGGACAGCACTAAGGATCAGTGAGCCAAGCAGTAGGAGCAGCAAGCAGGTGGGCAGTAAGGAGTGAGGGCTCTCAGACTGTAAGAGGGTTCATGCCAGACTGAGGGACTCCCCCCACCAAAATTGGGTGAATTTCATTCACCAGGCCTCTAGTATATGATAAAAGAAAAGAAAAAATATGGATTTGGTAATACTGAATACATTTCAATGTTTTTATTGGCAATATTTCAATAATATAATTTTTATCTATTTTTATGGACTATGATTGAGCTTCCATTAAACAATGGATACTAAAGACCCCTCAACCTGATCCACAAAGCTGAAAACACTATTTGTTGTTCTTTTGCTGAACATTGTAATGAGTTCACATTAAGACTCTCTTGCACAGTATAGCCAATATTAACAAATGTAGTAGCATATAGAATCAATAGACAATATCCTATATAATAAAAGGGTAATATGTAAATTGACCCTAAGAGTGGAATGACCAGTCACTATGATGCGCACTGACCTCCAAGGACAGCTTCTGAATTGAGCGTGTGCCCCCTGGTGGTTAGTGCACTCCCACAGGGGGAGCACCTCTCAACCACAAGCTGACTGACAGAGAGAGTGCAGTGGTGGTGGGTGGTGGGAGCCTCTCCCATCTCCTAGGCAGCACTAAGGATGTCCAACATCCCCTGAGGGCTCCTGGACTACCAAAGGGATGTCTGACTGACAGCTGAGGCCCGTTCCCCTGGGCAGTGGGCCTAAACTGGCAGGTGGACTTCCCCAGAGGACTCCCAAACTGCAAGAGGGCACAGGCCAGGTTGAGGGACTCCCCCACCTGAGTGCACAAATTTTCATGCACTGGGCCTCTAATTAATATATTAAAAAGCATGTTGCCCTACCAACTCTTTAACCTCAGTTATCTAGTTTCAGGGAGATACTTAAAGGAGCAGGTTAATGCAATGAAGATGCTGTGCTTACTCACAAATCAGTTATATTAAAGTAAGTGTGACAACTGGTTAGTTAGCATCAAGACCATTAAAAAAATCTGGAATTAAATTAAATACCTAAAAGTAAAAGAACAAAATAGCTACTGTGTATCTAACAATGTAGATCTATATATTTACTGTTTAATTTCTATTTAATTTCTGATTTTTTTAATCCTTTGTGATTATTTTCAGAAAATTCTAGGAAAAAGAATTTTACAAACTACATCTCACTACCCATTCGTGATTGAGGTATAGTAAAACAAAAGTAGTAAGTTACAGTATTTTTAAATAAAATAAATACAAATAAATAAGATGAAATGGAATAGAGATAATTACAACACATGATGTAATTCCTTAGCAAGAACTTCAACTCAAGACCTACTGCAATAAATGAGTCATGATATCTTACTGTACATTTAAAAATGTTTGCAAAGAATAAAACAGTAAAAATTAAAGATTTGATTTTTTAGAAAATCTTTGTATACAATGAAAATAATTTTTACTGTCAGAGATTTTCTTTGTTCCCTACTCCACCCCCATCAAAAATAAAAATAACATTAGGCCTTCTAAAACAGAAAATATATTATATTTTATTTTTTTAACTTTTCTTTAATTTCTTTAGAGTATCTCATGCCAAAATTGATTTGTTCATTCTAAATATAAGTAAAGAGCCTATATAATGCTGTAATCTTCCTTAAACAATTATTTTTAAATTAGAGGCCTGACAAACACAATTTGTGCAAGAGTAGGCCTTCCTTCCCCCAGCTGCCAGATTCCATCTGGCACTCAGGACAGAGGATTTCCTCCATCGTCTAGCAGGTACCGGGGATCCAGGCTTCCCTTATAGCCCCTGCTTTGTCCAGAAGGTCGTCAGGAAAGATGTCTGGTCTAATTAGCATATTACACTTTTATTAGTGTAGATATCTTGTTAGCTGACTTTATTAAACATCTAATTTAAGCAAATGCTTCATTTTAGAATTACCATTAGATAAAATAAATACATTTTTTTAAAATTCCTAGTTCATTATTTTTTTGTAGATTTAGGAACTCACTTCTTTTTTGATGAGAATTTTGCCCTCTGCACCTTTCTCCCATCTCCATTCTCATCATCAGATCTATTTCCAGAGAGCTAAACAGATATGCAGCAACTAATATAAAGCTAGACACTTGGTGGACACTCCATAAATATCTGTTGATTATAAGTTAGTTCTAACCAGATTGCCCAGATAATTGCATTAAGTCTCCTGTGACAATTTAGTTACACTAAGTGGAATCTGCCATGTCAATTAGAAACACCCTCCCCATATTTGCATATAAGCAAATGATGCTTTCATCAAATTAATTTAGATCCTTTTATTATAGACCATGACAAAATTTTGAGATCCAAAGTGCACTAAGGATTAAAATACTCATATATATCATAACTAATCCGAACTATGCCATAAACCCTTATTATATTACATCTGCATCTGGAGTATTTTGGGTTTGAGAATACTGAATCAATAATTTCATGATTCCATCTGTCAAAAGTCTATAAAGCTTAAAATTGCCACCAACTATGTTGTCAAAGTAGATAGATTTCCAAAATCTATCTGTATGACCAAGGAGATAAATGAGCACAGAATGGGAAGTCATACATGACTCACTTTCCTTCAGTGAACTTTGCTTTTTAACACATACACTGTATATTGTTTAACTTTATAAAATTCTCTCTGCATCTTCCATGAATTTGTATAATGAATAATATAATCTACAACATTAGAGCTCTTATTTCCTCCCAAAGATATGCATTTACAATTATTTTTTCTTCTTTTGTAAATGTAGAGTACTCAAATAAATAAATATAACTGCACTTTCAAAAATTAAACAGATTAGAAATTTAAAATACACATTAAACAAACACGACTTTATCTTGTCCCTCTTAATTATACTTGCTCTCCTATTATTTAAAAAAAATTCCAAATCTGGGCTAATTTTCTAATTCTTTGTTAATGCACAGAGTCCTTCTGTGAATGCCATTATTTAAAACACAAAATATTAAGACTCTCCCAAGTGTCTCAAATACCTCACTCTGGAAATTATTAGTAATTTCATGATTTCCATTTTCCCTGTCTACTGGTATTTTGTTGCTAAATGAAGGACTAGAGGAACAAACACTTCTGTGAATACTTCTGGAGAGAACATACCTTCTCTTGAAGCCAAATTAATTGTTATCAGAGCATGCCAGCCACTGAGTACAAATATCTATGTACTGAAACTCCACTGACTGTGGGAGGGCCATCTCTGAAGTCTGGTCACAGTGCATCATTCCTCATTCTGTCCTGAACACAAAGCAGTGTAGACCAGACCTGCATTATCCACTGGCCTGCCCTGAGCCAGAGAGGTCTGCTTTGCAATGAACTCACATTAACTGTAGTGTGGTACACATTGTAGCTAGCAGATAGACTACACAGAATTTTTATGCTTATCCTATAGTTAGTGTGGATACATGGTTTGATTGTATTTCCTCCACTTTCCTCTGTATTTCATTCTGTTTTTCCTATGTCAAACACAGACACCAGGAGGGTGAGGGCATAAGTGGGGGACAGGGAAAGGACAATTGGGGGATAAGAACACATATGTAATACTTTAATCAATAAACAACAACAAAAATAAAATAAAATAAATCTGAAAATGTTTATCTGGAAACTAGAAGAATGATGTTCTTCATTAGAAGTTATCTCAATTTAAAGTGTTATATTATTTAATTCATCTATTTCTTAATATTTTCTTCATCCTCCTTTTAAAATCAAAACTAGTGATCTTTATGGAATTGCAATCATTTTTAGTTTATTTTAAAGGGCTAAAAACAAAATCAGGTATTCAAATCCTAGTCCAGTAAGTGACATTGCAAACATCAAACTATTTTAATATATTTTGTGTATATAAATATGTTCTACATGTTTTGTTACACTTCTTTTCTTCAAGAAAAAATTCAAAATCTATTTTGTTTACTATGCACTTTTATATTAAACTAGTGGCCCAGTGCATGTAATTTGTGCATGGGAAGAGATGTCCCTCAGCCCAGCCTGCACCCTCTGCAATCTGGGATCCTTCTCACAATTTGGGACCGCTGGCTCCTAACCGCTCACCTGCCGGCCTGCCTGATTGCCCTTAACCACTCTGCATGCTGGCCTGTTTGCCCCCAACTGCCCCCTCCTGCCAGCCTGCTTGCCCCCAACTGCCATTCCCTCCTGGCCTGATCATCCCTAACCACCTCTGCCTCAGCCCTGCCACCATGGCTTTGTCCAGAAGAATGTCCAGTAGGTCTCTTGGTCTAATTAGCATATTATTCTTTTATTAGTATAGATGCTGATTTAATTTGTCACATTTTCTTCTAGTTTTTTAAATTTATTTTTCATTAAACTTATTGGAGTGAAATTGGTTAATAAATATTTATAGGTTTGTACAGTTCTGATATATACATTGTATTGTGTGCCCAAAAGTTAAATCTTCTTCCATCAATATATTTTACCTACTTTACATTTTATCCTCACCTCCCTTCCCTCTGTTGTCTATGTCTATGAGTTTATGTTGTTTATTTAATAAAATGGAAAAGCCTATGGCCAGACTCACTAAGAAAAAAGAGAAAAGACTAAAATAATCAAAATCAGAAATGAAAGAGAAGACACCAAAGAAATACAAAGAATCATACAAGAATATTACGAAAGACTATATACCTCCAAATTCAATAACCTTGAAGAAATGGATAAGTTCCTAGAAATATGTAACCTTCCTAAACTAAATCAATAAGATCTGAAAAATCTAATTAGACCAATCAACAGTGAGAAAATTGACACAACCATAAAGTATAGAACAGGAAATACAGTCCATAATCCTATATAATAAAAAGCTAATAAGCAAATTGACCCTCACACCCTTGCACAAGATAGTCACTTCATATGGTCAAAGATGGCCACCACAAGATGACCGACAGGAGAGGATAGTTGTATGCAATCAGACCGGCAGGGAAGGGCAGTTAGGGGTGACCAGTCCTGCAGGGAAGGGTAGTTGGGGGCAACCAGGCCTGAAGGGGAGGGCAGTTGTGGAGGACCAGACCTGCAGAGGATCAGTTAGGCATTGATCAGGCTGTCAAGGGAGTGATTATAGAACAATCAGGCAGGCAGACAGGCAAGCAGTTGGAAGCCGGTAGTTCCAGATTGTGAAAGGGATGTCTACCTGCTGATTTAAACTGGCAATCAGACATCCACCTAGGGGTCCCAGATTGGAGAGGGTGCAAGTCAGAATGACAGACTCCCCGCAGTGCACAAAATTATGCACTGGGCCTCTATCTAGTATTGCAATAACTATCTATGGTGCTATTTGAGTACTAGAAATATCAGGAGTTACATTTTATAAAGTATATGATTATCTAACCACTATACTATACACCTAAAACTAATACAACCTAATATTGAACTTAAACTATAATTGAAAAAATAAAAATATATTTTACAAAATACCTTCTGCCATGGCCAGTGTGACTCAATTAGTAGGGTCCCATATGCCGAAAGGTCTTGGGTTGAATTCCCGGTCAGGGCACATGCCTAGGTTGCACTAGGTTGCAGGTATGATCCCTGGCCCCAGTTGAGCCACATGAGGGGTACAACTGATTGAAGTTTCTCTCTCACATTAATGGTTTAATATATATATATATATTAAATATATATAATGCCTATCCTCAAACTCTTCAAAAAATTAGAAGAAGATGCAATACTTCTGAACACCTTTTATGAAGCCAACATAAACCTGATATCAAAACCAGGCAAGGAGATAGATAGATAGATAGATAGATAGATAGATAGATAGATAGATATAGATAGAGATATATATAGATATATATAGATATATAGATATATATAGATATATATATAGATATATATAGGTATATATAGACATATATATATGTATGTATGGATATATATATATATCCATCCTCTACCCCTCAAAAAAAAAAAGAAAAGAAAATGTCCTCAGGTAAGGATTTGAAAAAAAAACTCTCCCAAAAATTAAAAGTCCAGGACCAGATGGTTTCAGATGGCCTCATTGGTGAATTATTTAAATTCAAAGAAAATTTAATGCCTATCCTTCTCAAACTCTTCAAAAAATTAGAAGAAGATGCAATACTTCTGAACACCTTTTATGAAGCCAACATAAACCTGATATCAAAACCAGGCAAGGATAGAACACACAAAACCATGACAGATAATATCTCTGAGAATATTGATGCAAAAATCTTATACAAAATACTAGCATATCAAATACAACAATATACTAAAAAAAATAAATACATCACAATACTGGGAGGTTTGTTCCAGAGGCACAAAGATGGTTCAACATATGCAAGTCAATCTATGTAATATACCACACCAACAAAATAAATAATAAAAATCATATGATGATACCATCTATGTAGAAAAAGCAAAAGATACAATATCCATATATAATTAAAACACTCAATAAAAATAGGTAGAGAAGGAAAGTACCTTAACATAATAAAAGGTCACATATAACAAACTCTCAGCTAATACCATACTCAGTGTTGAACAACTGAAAACTTTTCCTCTAAGATCAGGAAGAAGACAGGGATGCCCTCTCTCATTACTCTATCCTATCTAATAAGAGTAATACGCAAATTGGCCATACCCTTGTTACACCCACAAGCCACGCCCACCAGCCGCACCAACCAGCCAATCAGAGGAAGTATGCAAATTAACCCAACAAAGATGGCTATGGCCACATAGAGAGCAGGAGAGAGGCCGGGGTTGCCCCTGTTGATGGAGGAAGCCAAGCTTTCTGCACACCCTGATGGGTCCAGACTTCCACTTAAGGCAACAAAGATTCAATGATGTGCGAGCAGAAGGCTCCACCTGAGGCTACAAAGTTTCAATTGTAGAAGATAAATAAATCCCAGATAGCAGGGCCTCTGCTTGGGTTGCCAGGAGATGTGGTGGGTCTATAAACCACCACAGGCCCCTCGCCCAGGCCACCCCATGCTCTAAGGGAATACCTACCCTGACCCAGGACACTCTTCAGAGCAAACCAGTTGGCCCCTACCCATGCACCAGCCTCTATCCTATCTAATAAAAGAGTAATATGCAGATTGACCATCACTCCAACACAAAAGATGGCTGCCCCCAGGTGGTCAAAAGATCCTGCCCCATGTGGATACAACATGGCCACCACACGATGGCCTGCAGGAAAAGGCAGTCGGGGGTACCCAGACCTGCAAGGGAGGACAGTTAGGGGTGACCAGGCCTGCAGGGGAGGGAAGTTGGGGGTTACCAGGTCCACAAGGGAGGGCAGTTAGAGGCAAACGGGCTGGTAGGGGAGCAGTTAGGCATCAATCAGGCTAGCAGGAGAGTGGTTAGGGGGTGATCAGACTGGCAGGCAGAATCGGTTAGGGGCAATGAGGAAGGCAGGCAGGTGAGCAGTTGGGAGCCAGCAGTCCTAGATTGTGAGAGGTATGTCCCAAATTGGAGAGGGAGCAACCTGAGCTGAAGGACCCCTCCCCCCCCGCCCTCTGCACAAATTTTGTGCACTGGGCCACTAGTTTAACATAATATTATAAATCCTAGCAGAAGCAATCAGGAAAGAGAAAGAAATAAATTGTATCTGAATTGAAAATAATGAAGTACAGTGGTCATTTTTTAATTTATTTTTAACTTTCAGTTGACATGCACTATTAGTTTCTGGTTTACAACATAGTGATTAGATAGATATATTTATGAAGTGGTTACCTAAGTCTAGTACCCATCTGATGACACTGACATAGTCATCACAATATTATTGACTTTATTCCCTATTCTGTACTTTACATTCTTGTGACTATTTTTTAACTGATAATTTGCACTGCTTAATCCTTTTCACCTTTTTCACCTACCCTCCCAACCTTCTAGCCTTTGGCAAAAATCAATTTGTTCTCTGTATCTATTTATTTGTTCATTTATTTTGTTATATTTTTTTAAGATTCCACATATAAGTGAACTCGTATGGTATTTGTCTTCTCGCTCTCTGACTTACTTCACTTAGTATAATGTTCTCTAGGTCTATCCATGCTATCTCAAAGGGCAAGATTTTATTCTTTTTATGGGTAATATTCTATTATATACATTTCATTTTTAAATTATTTTATTCAAAAATTCTAAGAATGACTTAATTCTATCTCTTTTATAATGTACTACGGTAGATGCTAATCACATTTCTACAGTCCCTCATAAATAATAAACTAAAATATAGTGAAATTATATAATCACTATTTACTTTTTTGTTCCCTCTAAAGCAGCAGTTCTCAACCTGTGGGTCGCAACCCCTTTAGGGGTCAAATGAGCCTTTCACAGGGGTCGCCTAAAACCATCGGAAAATGTAGTAATGTAGTTTACTGTTGTTATATTAAGACTGTTACCCATGCTACACCATGCTTCAAGGCAAAATTTGTAATTAGAAATAAATATTTCATAATATCTAATTGTGATTATCACTATGCTTTAATTATGTTCAATTTGTAACAATGAAAATACATCCCGCATATCAGAGATTTACATTACGACTCATAACAATAGCAAAATTACAGTTACGAAGTAGCAACGAAAATAATTTTATGGTTGGGGGTCACCACAACATGAGAAACTGTATTAAAGGGCCGTGGCATTAGGAAGGTTGAGAACCACTGCTCTAAAGTAAGCCTATTATGTGCAGTATAGTTAAAGGTAAAGAGGTTAGCCAAAGAACATATATGCATAATGCAGACAACAGTGTGGTAATGGCCAGAGGGAAGAGGGATGGGGTTTAGGTGGAAGAGGTCAAAGGGAGGGAAAAGGAGGACATCTGTAATAGACTCAACAGTAAAAATAAAGTTTAAAAATCTGATGGATTCTAAGTATTAACAAATTAGTAATAAATATTATTCCAAAAACATAGGAACATACCATTAAGCCAATTTCAGTCCTCAAATCAAGAAAGTCAGTTAATGGGTTCTGCCATTAACTGTATTTTATATCCGGACTTCAGTCTCATTCTAAAATAAAAGAATTTACTCCAGCATAAATTCTGAAACTCCTCTTTTGCACAAATTAAAGCTTTTTATTTCCATTACCAATGTCAATCCACATTCTCTTTAATCTTGAGATATATAAAAGTGATAAAATGAATCCAAATTATTAAGTCAAGAATAACAGTATATAGTTTTAGTGCACATGTTTTATAATATGTATTTCTTTTAAGAAATAACTTTTACTATGATTGACAGTAAAATACTCTGTCACCAAACACTGTCAATTCTCCCCAAACATGTGTCTCAAATTCAGTCTATCCTCTCCATTCACCTGTCACTCCTTAGGTCTGGGTCATCACTATTTCTTCCTGAGACAAATATAATAAGGACCTCATAACTCTCTTAGCTGACAACCCACTTCTTCCTCACTCTAGCTCATTTTCCATATCGCTGTCAAAGTTATCTTTCTAACAGTAAACTGGTTCAGGTCACTCAGCTGCTGAAGAATTTTCCGATATATAATATGAAATCCAATTTCTATACCTTGGCACAATCTGTTCTCAACCTAGTTGCTCATTCTCATTTTTTACCAACACCTTTGAGACCCAACCCTCAACTTCATTGATCCAGCAGTTCAATTTTTAGAACATTCTAGCCCCTCTTGCAATACATTACCTCATGAGTCCCTGCATTACAGTAGGCACGCCATAACTATTTCCTTTTTTTTTTTTACTTAATTTTTATTGTTGACACTATTATAGATGTTCCTCCCCCCAACCCTTTGCCACCTCCACCCAGCCCCCAGCCTCCTTTCTTCTGGCTATCACTACATTGTTGTCTGTATCTATGGATTGTAGATATATGTTCCTTTAACTAATCCCTTGATTAAATGAATAAATTTATATGCTGCTGCTATCATTTGGTGTATCTTTTCATGTCATTTTCAAGTCCATGCCATTTTTTTAAGTTCAGTTTAAGTATCACCTTGGAATTCTCCTTCAACTTTCCGAAACAAAGCATATGATTTCAGTAAGTGAAAATTCTTAGTTATCTGTATATGTTTAAATATGAAAGTTTTATACATATTCAGTACTTAGTATTCTTCCAGTAGCATAGTAAAAACTTAGTAAATGTTATTGGATCAATAAAATATATATAAATACTTTAAAAACCATAAAACTTGTCTTTATTGAATTGTAACTAACAGGGTAGTTTCTCATTATTCATGAGATATATAATAAAAGATTATTTCAAAATCTGGCATTGAAATATTTAATTTAAGCATAGCATAACATAAAAACTAATGAAGTATAAAGGAGAGAATAAGAAAATAATTATATAACATAGAAAAAATAAATCCATGTGAATGTCTGTAAATGATTCAAATTAAAATAGTACAAAACTAATGATTCACATGACCATAGTGGCAAAAATTTCTGAGCTAAAGTTTACATTTATAAAGCCCTAGACAGTTTGGGTCAGTGGATAGATTATCGGCCTGTAGACCAAAGGGTCCCAGGTTTGATTCTGGTCAAGGGCAAATGCCTAGGTTGTGGGTTTGGCCCAATGTTCAGGAGGTAGCCAAACAATGATTCCCTCTCATCATTGATGTTTCTATCTCTCTCTCTTCCTCTCCCTTCCTCTCTTAAATCAATAAAAAAATAAAAATTAAAAGAAAAGAAATTTAAAATATATTGGTACAAATTACATTAAATTTAATTAATAAGTTTAAACTCTATAAAATCATGACATTGAGGTATTATTTCAATTAATAATATAATATTGTAAATTAAAATATACATCTATTTTTGTAGATCAAGTTTAAAGCTAAAATTATAGCAACACTTAGCATGAAACTATGTCAAAGTGGAAATATATAAAAGTATTTGAGTTCATGTGTTTGATGATTATCTTGTGACTTGATAAAGAGTTTGGTAAAAAATTCCCAATCTTACTATTTATGAACATTTTTTGAAATTTTATGGGAGCCTCTATAAGTCATAAGTTTCTTTAAAATATATGCTTAAATGATCATTTAATAATAAAAATATATATCATTTTTAAGTCATGGATTTTGCCAAAATAAAAATATGAAAGAATTTTCACCTGACTCTGTTATATGCTTGCAAAAATAGTTGCTTAATTTATGGTACTTGTGATCATGAAGTCATGCAGGTGTCAGAATCATCTTGTCAAAGCAATTTTTACACAGGTATTAAAAAATAATAAAGATGTTCATTATTTTATTTAAAATAAACTAATATTAACCTTCTGAAAATATTCTGATATGATTTATGAGTTGCTTCATGCCAAATATAAAGATTTATTTTAATTTAAAGTCACAATAATTATATATAGAAAACTGAATGAATAAAACTAGCATCTGAGAAAGAAAAACAATGTAGGAGGGATCAAAATACCAGATATCAAGTTATATTACAAAGCCACTGTTTGCAAAATTGCCTGGTACTGGCACAAAAACAGACATGTAGACCAGTGGAACAGAACAGAGAACCCAGAGATGGACCCAAGGCATTATGCTCAATTAATATTTGACAAAGGAGGCAAGAGCATACAAAAGAGTCAAGACAGTCTCTTCAATAAATGATGTTGGGAAAAAATACATGTAAAAAAATGAAACTAGACCATCAACTTACACCATACACAAAAATAAACTCAAAATGAATAAAGGACTTAAACATAAAATGGGAAACCAAAAAATCCTACAAAAAGCCATAGGCAGCAAAATAGCAGACATCTATCGTAATATCTTTACCAATACAGTTCTTAGAGCAATGGAAATAAACTAAGGAGAAAATAAACAAATGGGACTACATCAAAATATAAAGCTTCTGCACAGCAAAAGAAACCATCAACAAAACAACAAGAAAGTCCACTGCATGGTAGAACATATTTGCCAATGTTATCTCCAATAAGGATTTAATCTCCCAAATTTATAAAAATGTATACAACTTAACAAAAGAAAGGTAAACAAATGGGCTAAGGACCTAAATAACATTTTTTGAAAGAAGACATACAGATGGAAAAGAGACATATTAAAGTATGCTCAAAGTCATTAATCATCTGAGAGATGCAAATCAAAACAATATCTCACAACCATCATCAACAAATCAACAAATAAGAAGTGCTGGAGAGGATGCAGATAAAAAGAAACTCTCTTGCACTGCTAGTGGGAATTCAGACTGATGCAGCCACTGTAGGAAACAGTATGGAATTTCCTCAAAAAATTAAAATGGACTTCCACTTGGCCCAGTGATACCACTTCTAGGACTATATCCTAAGAAAACAGGATCAACCATCAGAAAGGATATATGCACTCCTATGTTTATAGCAGCACAATTTACAATAGCTAAGATTTGGAAACAGCCTAAGTGCCCATCAGTACATGAGTGGATTAGAAAACTGTGGTATATCTACACAATGGAATACTATGCTGCTCTAAAAAAGAAGGAATTCCTACCATTTACAATAGCATGGATGGAGCTGGAGAGCATTATGCTAAGTGAAATAAGCCAGTTAGAGAAAGATAAATATCACATGATCTCACTTATTTGTGAAATATAATGAACAACATAAACTGATGAGCAAAAATAGAACCAGAGTCACTGAAGCATACTTTCCAACCTATGAGGGAAGGCAGGAGGTCTGGGGGTAGAAGATCAACTAAAGGATTTGCATAACCAATGGATATAGATGGGGGGTGAGGGTATATGCTGGGAGGTGGGGGGCGGCCAGGGAGAGATCAATTAGGGAATTAGCGGGGGTGGAGACTTATGTAATACTTTAAACAATAAGGAATTTAAATTTAAATAAATAAAATAAAATAAAGCCCACTTGACTCATAAGGGAGCCGAGACAGCTACCTAATGTTTACAAGTGCTGTAGCTCAAACACAGCCTTTATTTTTTTTTAATTGAGTTTAAAGAGGAAGGGAGAGGGCAAAGAAATAGAAATATCAATGATGAGAATCATTGATCAGCTGACTTCTGCATGGCCCCTACTGGCATGGCCCTTACTGGGATAGAGCCTGCAACCCAGGCATGTGCCCTTGATCAGAATCAAACCTTCGACCCCTCAGTCCACAAGCCGATGCCCTATCCACTGAGCCAAGCCAACCAGGGCAACACCAGTGCCTTTTAATGAGCAATTACCTCCAGAGCTCTAACTTGGGAAGGGTTGCTTTGAACTTCCCTCTCTTGCCTCAGAAGGGTCAGAAATTTCTTTTCTCCACCCCTCTTTAACAGGAGATAAAGATCTCATGGTACATACTTTAAAAAAATAAGGAAACACCATTCTTTGCATTCCACAGAATAAATTATATTAAAACATTTAATCATTTATAACCCATTAGACAGTATCTTAGATCTGGTCCTTGACTCCATCCACATTTATTTATTTTTTTCTTGGTAAGCCACCATGATTAAAATAATTATTTTCAATTTAATGTTTTAGAGAATCTTGGAACAACTGTCCTTTTGAGATACTGTGCTCCTCAATGATATCTTATATCTTTAATATTTCAGTATTGAACGTCTCTGATGTTTATTTTCTCCAGTTAAAAACAAACTAGCAGCAATGTTTTCTTTATGATTTTGGGGGTGTGGTGCTTTCTTTTTAAATATATTTTATTGATTTTCTACAGAAAGGAAGGGAGAGGGACAGAGAGCTAGAAACATGGATGAGAGAGAAGCATCGATCAGTTGTCTCTTGCACGCCCCCTACTGGAAATGTGCCCACAACTGAAGTACATGCCCTTGACCAGAATCGAACCTGGGATCTTTCAGTCTGCAGGCTGATGCTCTATCCACTGAGCAAACCGGTTTCGGCAGTGTGGTGCTTTTTAAAAATTCTTTTTGCATGTATTTTAACCAAATTTAATAAGTATTATTCAAAATCAATAAGCAAAATTATGGTTAATTATATTTGATCAATAAATGAAATAGATATTTGTTAAAGGTTATGTTACATGCTATCCAGGTGCCTTTAAAGTTGGTCTTAATATGGAAGGTGAATATGATATAAAATGCAATGAGGAAAAATCAATCCAAATTTTAATAAAAATTCAAATAAGAGATTATATCTAATTGGAGAGAGAGGAGATTCAGAATTAGAAAAGAAGGATAGTCTGATGCTATGAACAAGATTTGTTATAATAGGCAAGGAGAAAGGTATGCTAAGTGTACATAAGAAGATTAACAAAAATATTGAATAAAAATGTCATTTTACATGCCTAAAATAATACAGCTCATCTATGTAGTGGCCTAAGAAATCAATGTGAAAATATGCATAAGGTTGAATACATAAAAATAATTCATTTAGTTATTTAATCAGTGTCAAAAAGACATTCAGAGTCTTGTGTTGCTGGTACTAGAAGTCTATTTGTATAGGTCTATTTTGGCCAAGAAGTTTTTACATTTGGAATTTCGTTCAATGCCTATATTTCAGACACTATTTATGGCCAGAAATAATTAGGTTGGATGACATCTTATAATATTTTATCCCTTATCTCTTAGTTTGTTTATTTTCTTTAAAAACCAATTTTGGAGGTATTGTTATTGATGTTTACTCTGTTTTAGGAAAGAAGAGAACTTGATAAAGATGAAAAGAGCAAAAGTAATGAAGTGGGACAGATTGTCAAATCATTTCAGTTCTTCCACTATGTTTGCCTTAAAAACACTAGTACAACTAAAATGTGAGAAAACAAGTAATAAATAATAATAATAAGCATCAGCAATTAGTCATGTGCTATCATCACTTGCTCTTATTTTGAAAAAATAAGGAAGTACTCTCTAATAGATATAACTGGTGAATTAAGGAACTGGATGGCTTTGAGAATTAGTAAAGTTTCTGTCTCTAAAAATGTGCAAACAGAGTCCCAAAATCCCCTTGGTAAGGATGACAGGGCTGACTTCAAGAAAACTTCCAGTGGGAACTGGCCAGTTTCAGAGGGCACTCTAATTAGCTTAATACTCTGGTGTCACTGTCTTGAAATTCTTAATTTCTTGAATAAGAGGCCCCACATTTTTATATACTGCTGAACTTTACTTATTATGTAGCCAGTGCTGAGTATCACACCAGTGGAATGAAAGTAGACTCTTAAAGATGCTTCTGATATGGAATTATTTGATTCTGTATGTTTACTCTGTGAATTCAAAGTGAGAAATAGTCTTCAAATGATAGTGCTGAGTTGGACCTTTTGAAGATGTGAGGATTAATTTCAAGAAATATGATAAAATCAATCTATGCTTTGTGATCAATATTAGCTAAACCAATTAATATGACTTGAAAAAAAATTGAATAGTCTTAAATTCTTAGAATGAATGAAATAAAATTAGACAATTGTGGAGGGAATGGGCAGGATATCTAATTACTGCTATGACATCTGTACAAATTGAAACAGGCAAATAGGTAATTAATGATTCTAATGGCAATTCAGGGCATGATGGCATGGTTCAAAGCAAGCAATTACTTGTGCAAATGCTAGAGGCTAAATAAGCTTTTAACTCTATACACGGTCCACTTAAAACTGTTAATTGTAGTAGATATATTTTTTCTCTTATCAAAATTGGGTTATTTTTTATTCTACTGCTACATTAAATCTTTCAATAATTTCATTCATTATAAGGTTTCTTCAAAACACAATAAAAAGTTAGAGTTTTTACATCTTCAGAGCAAAATCTAAAGACATCTTTGAAAGAGAAAACACTGATATTAATATTGTCTTAATCCTCCCCCTCTGATGCCTCAAATATTCTCACTGTGGGTGTGAGTAGTTTATTTCCCTTGACCCTTATGAAATTCCCATTTGTTATACAGTGATATCTGGAAAGCCCATATGGCTCAATGCAATTTTCTCATAGAAAACTCCTGCTAATAACACTTTCTCTTAAGTCCCTGGGTGAGATGCAAAGCTCCTTTATCATCAGAGGTTGAGAAAAATGAATCAAAAGAAGGGAGCAAGGTCATTTAAGAAAAAAGGAGAATTCTATAAAAACAACTCAATTTTCAGTTTAAAATGTAAACTTTTAGTTTAAATAAATTTTCAAGTCACAATTACAACTTAAATAAAAATAATTTCATGCCTATTTGTATATGAAATATTACCCACCTCATTAAAAATATGAAGATTGAAAAGTTGGTTTTAAGGAAAGTATTAATAAAAATTTTGATGACTGAATTTGACAATATTTTCTGCATTAGTTATCCAGAAAAACAAACCTAACATTTTGTATATACATTATGTATAATATATCTGCCATATATATATATACATATATATGCACACACACACATATATATGGTATATAAATATATATATATATACACACATATGGTATATAAAATATATATATACACACATATATACATATATATATGGTATATAACACTATTTTTACATTTATATCATGTTTTAAGGGTTTTTAAAAATATTTCTTGTTACTAATTCCCAAATCTCCATAAGATCTTATTCAACATTATCATTCAAAGATTGTGTGTGAGTGTGTAAAGAAAGAGATTTTAAGAAATTGGGTCTGTGCAGCTGGTGTGGCTCAGAGGTTGAGCATCAACTTATGAACCAGGAAATCACAGTTTTATTCCCAGTCAGGGCATATGCCCAGGTTGCTGGCTTTATCCCCAGTGTGGGGCATGCAGGAGGCAGCTTATCAATGATTCTCTCTCATCATTGACGTTTTTACCTCTCTCTCCTCTGCCTTCCTCTCAATAACAATATATTTTTTTAAAGGAAATAAATTGGGTTGTATGATTCTGGAGGCTTTATAAATTCAAGATCAGCAGGATAGGCCAGCAAGTAAGAGTTGCAGAGTCCAAACAGTCTGCCGGCAGAATAACTTCTTACTCTGGAAAAGTAAAGACTTTGTCCAGTTAAGGTTTTCACATTGGTAGGATAAGAACATTCACATATGGAGGGCTGTTTGACTTTAAGTCATCAATTAAAATGTTAATTTTATTTTAAAAATCTTCAACAAACAGAATAACATTTGTCCTACTATCTAGGCATCATTGCCTAAACAAGTTGATACATAAAATTAACCATCATGCTACTTTCAAGAGTTCATGGCTACTACCACAAGTTTTTTTTTAAAATAAAAGTCACATATATGAATAAAATATCTATATAGCAATAGATATTTGTATAACCCACCAGATTTTTGTATAACCCACCAGAACTATATGGAGAAAAAAATAGTACATTTTTAACTCTAAAAATCTTCACATTAAAAAAAAAAGCCACACAGTTTTCAATTCCTTTTCTTATATTTTCTCTGAAAAAATATCTCATTATTTAACTCCTTCCTTGTACTTGAAGAGAGAGTTCCTTTATTTTGGAATAATGAGGTTAATTTTAGCCAAAAAAAAAAAGAAAACGTAGAAATTAAAAAAAATACCTCACACAATAAAACAAGCATCTAAATACATCAGAAAAAGAACAAATGACGTATTATATAATAATAATAATAACAATAATAATAATAAAGAATATCCAATAATACAATAGTTGAAAAACATGAAAAACACTCTCCAGTTGAAGACCTTCGACTAAAATAGTGTCATATCTAATGGCAAAAAATACTTGTCATGTTAGAAAGGCTAGGGAGAGAAAACACCAATAATTATTACTGAATTATTAAGATCCACTGGCTTTTCAACTAAGCCCTGATATTTAACTCCTAAAAAATAAATATATGCAGAGTGTCTTAAGAAATGTAAATCTTAAAAGGAATAGAAAAATATTGTCTCTAACATCTGTACTTCAGTAAAGATACTAAAAAAGATGAGTTAAATTTTGCTTCAAATACAAATTCATTTGATATATGTATATTATGTTATCTAAACATAAACTTTATATAAGAGAAGTATCTGAACACAATAAAAAATAAAAATTCAGAGAATAGTATTATGGGATTGAAGTAAAGGTGATTCGAATAACATTTTACTAAGCCCATGTTAAATATATCTAAAAATACTAAATCCTATAATTCGTAAGTTCTGTGTTGCTGGCAAGAATTAAGTCTACAGATAGAGATTGAAATAAAAATGTTTCTTATTAGAAAATAATCTTTGAGCAGATAATGTAATAATAGCTCCTCCAACTCTAAGGAAATATTTCTTGATGCATCTCTATTTAAATTTCATGCAGCATAAACCATATCCAATCATCCCCCTCTTTCATCTGAGCTGTGTTCCAGGTCAGAATGTGAATGCACATAAGTGAATTAGTTCTAGATTTATGCTTAGGCTTGGATTTGCTCAGAGCGTATCATATGAAAGGCAAAACCTGAAGCATAGAGAATTACACAAGAAATTGCTTAAATGTTCAGAGTCTAAGATGTATGTTACTGGAAAGTGCTATTTGAGTTCTATTTTACTCTGTTTGACTTGCTGTGAGCTGGCAGTTTACTTCATTACTCTTGGATACAGGTTTCACCTTCTCATAAAATTAAGGCTTTGGCATAAATCATCTTTAATCTATGAAGTTCTTTATTCTATAAAACTAAAAAGACAAAAATTTTGAAAACCAAGAATTCTAAATGCATTTTGATTCTAGGGGAGGCATTAAGAAATTAAAATCATTCATGCTTACACTGGAGTGTTATCTGCCAATAGATTTATGTCAAAATAAAAGATTTATAAATACATGCACATCAATGTACTTTTTACCAAAAATACTAGAATGTTATTTCATTTGTGAGACATAGACAAGATGCTGACACAATTTGTTAGTCTTTTTACCTTTCTGTATTAAAATGAAAGTTATCAAAACACTAGAGGCCTGATGCACAAAATTTGTGCATGGAGGGCGGTATCCCTCAGCCCAGCCTGCACTCTCTCCAATCTGGGACCTCTCAAGGGATGTTCAACTGCCCATTTAGACACGACCCTGGTGAGATCCAGCCTAAAAGGGCAGTTGGACATCCCTCTCACAATCCAGAACTGCTGGCTCCCAACAGCTCGCCTGCCTGCCTGCCTGATTACCCCTAACCACTTCCGATTGCCAGCCTAATCACCCCTTAATAACTCCCCTGCCAGCCTGATTGATGCCTAACTGCACCCAGGCCAGCCCAATTACCCTGTACTGCCTTCCCCTGCTGACGTGGTCACCCCTAACTGCCCTCTCCTGCTGATCTGGTCCCCCCAAACTCCCATACCCTGCAGGCCTGGTTCCCCCCAATCTCCCCCGCCCTGCAGGCCTGGTACCCCCAACTGTCCTCCTCTGCTGGCCTAGTCATCCCTAACTGCCCTCCCCTCCTGGCTTGTCACCCTCAAATGCCCTCCCCTGTAGACCTGATCCCCCCTCCCAACTGCCCTGCAGGCCCAGTTCCTCACAACTTCCCTCCCCTGCTTGCCTGATTGCCCACAACTTCCCTCCCCTGCCAGCCATCTTGTGGTGGCCATCTTTTGTCCACATGGGGCAGCCATTTGGACCACCTAGGGGCAGCCGGCCTCTTGTGTGTTGGAGTGACTGTCAATTTGCACATTACTCTTTTATTAGATAGGGTAGTCTACATATAGATTAGACATTTGATATGAAACACAAAAGTTCTATTAAAAAGATAAATTCCATTATATGACATGCTTCTTGAATTTCTCTTTAAACATAAAATCCAGTATTTTTGTTTATAAAAGACAAGCTTTAAAGATCCTCAATCAAAGCAAAGTATGTAAATCAACAGTATATTATTTGTTTTGAAGATCCTTTGCTTGGATCTAAACAACAATACTGTGCTGCTTTGGTGAGGGGAGAATTGAGTACTTTTTTCCCTTTCCTTTTTAAACTGGAGAATTTTAAATCTACAGAGTGTAACTATGAAAATGAAATACTTTATGTACAATGTGTAGTCCATATATGTGCCAGGCTGAAATAGATTTAATTTCCATTATTGCTGTATATTAGGTGGGACCTGAAGAGTGAAAAATGCAGCAGTGAGCAGAAGGCAGTTCATTGTGAAATGGATGCTTAGTTCAGTGATCCAGAACATAGCATGAGTGAGAATCACTAAATTACTGATCCATAATGTATTTATTGTCACATCTTTATGTCATTTACATTCAAATCAAAGGGAGAAGATGGTGATATTGCTCTAAATTAGAAGAGAGTAATTAAAAGAAAGAATGGCTAAATTGGGATATGGAAATATTGGAGAGCTATTTGTGCATAGCATTGGGGGAAAGCAAACAAAGAAATTTTGCTGGTGTCTAAATTATTGTGATTTTTAGCTCTATTTTTATAACTCATGAGCAATGAATATACAAAACTACTTCTATATATTATTCACAAACTCGGGGAAATTCATTCATTAACCTATTATTTTATGTGTAATATAAGTTAAATTTATAGGTTTTAAGTACAATGCTTGATGAGTTTTGATAAATATACCTGTGTAAGCAATAGCCAGATTAATATTAAAAAGAATATTATCACTGTCACCAAGTTATCTTATGCCCTTTTCTAGTTAAGAATCCCGCTCACCCTGCAAACCACTTTTAATTTTTACCACTGTGGCTTTTTTTTCTAACTTATTCTAGAACCTCGAGAAATCTGAACATTGTAGCAGAGGAGTTACAAAGGCAATTTCTGTTATCTGAGTTTTATTCTAGCAAATAAATTATTTAAATGGATACCCTTGAACTTGTGGATTTTGTTTAGGTGAGTCTATTATTTCACTGTGTAATTAATTCCAGGGTGAACTTCTATGACTCTCAGGACATGGTCCTTTTGGGTGGAAGACAAAACCCAACTTCTGTACCAATCTCTACCAAGTTGGGTTCAAATTCTAAAAAGTGTCTCCTCTGCTTTAAGGAGCAGCTAAAATACTAACTCCTCTCTTTCAGCACCATCTGTTGTTTCCCTTGGACTCCGGTAATTTCATCCTGATGTGCATAGGTCATTGCTCAACTAAGATCTATACACAGTTTTGGGGTTCTTGCATTGTTTCTCCCTCCTTTTCAGATCTCCCTCAATTTCTATACATTGTATAGTGGCTGTCTCAACTTCTCTGAGCCTTTCTTTCACCAGGATGGCTGACACTTCCCCATTGCATCCTATTCACCTACCCACAGACAGTGTGCCCTGGGGGGGATGTTGCACACTGCAGAATTCCCACAGTAGGGAAACCTTTGTTTGAGGGAAAATCCCCTCCAGTTTCTCAAGGCTTTTCTTCACCCTCCAGTGTTTTCACATAGTTCTTTTAAAAATTATCTCCATAGTTTAAAAGTATTTATAGCTATAAAAAATATTCTGTTCACCAGAGCCAAACTCTTATTATAATTTGAGATTTTTCTTGAATAGAAGTACCTTGCTGGCCCTTACTATACCAAAGTCCCTATGCTATTATGTTTATATATTATTAAAAGACAAGCTTTACTAATTATTAAAAGTAGTAATATATAAACATAATATGTTTCCAAAAAAGACAGATTTATCAGAGAAAACACATAAAGCAAATAATTTATATTAGATTTCATAAAGTACCTATTTGGGACATTTGTAGGATAAACATTTGTCAGATAATAAGGGATAGAAAATGTTTTTAAAAGTTAGAAGAGAGGACATATGCCCCTGGAAAGAGCTTATTTCACACAAAAACTGAAAGCGGGCCCGTGTGATTTGCCTGTAGTGAGCAAAAGAGAAGTGACTGGAGTTAGACAGGGACACACCCTTTGTAGAGATATGCTTGTATACCAAACACTAGGAGAAGCTACTGACAATTTTTAATCAAGGTAATGACATAATTTTGACTATAGTATAGAATCATTGATTCTGGCTAAAGTACAGAAGATGATTGGATTATGTCATGTGCAACTACTAAGTGAAAGATTGCTATGTGGATCAGGTAAAAATAATAGAGAAGAAATTAGCAAACTTAAAAATGTATTTTTTGAAAGAACTGTAGGTAATTTGAAAACATTGTCTTTAATTTTTAAAAATTTTTATTTCATTACCAAAAATCAATAATAGCTCATAATAAATTAAAATAAAGCTTTTTCAGCAATTATTAAGTTTTTTGTCCTTTATAAATATAAATCATATAGTCCAATTTCCACTCCAAATTGTAGCATCTATATATATTTTTCTAATTCTAATTCAACTTCTTTAAGAACACATTTAGCCCATTACTTTTCAGGAAACTATTTAATTCTGGAAAATAATAGCAGCCTGAAAATACTTATTTCTAGTGAAATAAAATATCTCTCTTAACTTTTACTTAAAGTTACTTATTAACTAAATTATAGATGAATAAGGTTGACATCACCTAAATGAACTTTCTTAAATCTTATGCATATAGTTGAACAATGATTACTGTTACATTCTCCTATGAATTTCACTGCCTAGTATGGTATTCTAAATTTCTAAACATCCTGTCACTTCTATTCCTATTTAGTTCTTGCTTCAATTGTTTATCCTTCTATTGATAGGAGTTTATACAAACCAATAACTATTTGACTCACCTACTTCTTAATTACTTATCTTTTAGACTATGAATCTGAAAAAATTTAATGGGCAATAATAAAACCATTACATGAGTTTATGTTATTCGTTAGTGTCTGTTACATTTAAACAGCAACATAATTTATTTTCTCTCATTTCTCGCTTTTCTTATTTCAGTGTTAATCCAAATGTTCCCACTAGTTGTTTGTTTGGTGTTTTTTTTTTTTGGTAAGTTGATTATTTTCATGTATGTATATATACTCTGGACTTATATCAATACTTGTTTATTAGATATGCTTCTTTATACAGCCCTATCATTGCTTAAAGCAATGAACTCTTCAGTGCTACGTATTCCATGCTTTAGCCAGGCTCTGTCAGTACTTTTTTCTTAGGATATACTTAAATCTCTATTGTTGCATGGTAAGGCCATTTCATTCTGCTTTCTTAAATATGAAAGGTAGTTGTTTAAAACTTTAAGATTATTAATTGCTGCTGCTAATTAAAAAAATCAACATGTTTAAAAGAGTGAACTGTTTAAATGTTTCCTTACTAGCTCTAATTTCCTTACAACCATGTGGATATCTGTACATGTAAATACATAACATATATACATGTATAAAAAGAGTAAATCAGTATTTAGTGAATTTTTTCTTCCATAATTTTGCCTACTTTGGTTATAATAACCATAAATAATCTACAGAAGAACTTCAGTTCTTGAGCTTAATTTTTTCCAAAAGGCTGTTTGAGAATTGATTTGTTAGAAATCCAAATCATTTTTCCCCAGCTCTGTTATGTTGGGGGAATGTTGATGGGGAGGTGGAGGGATTGAATAAAACAGAAAATAAAGGAGAGAGAGAAAGAACTCATGGGCATGAACAACAGTGTAGTGATTGTGAGGTGGGGAGGAGGTGGTTGTAGTGGAAGAGGACAGAGAGGGGATAAATAGTGATGGTAAAATAAAACAAAAGTAAATCATGTAACTTAAATTAATCTATTCCAGACCCCCAAATGTTTTCTTGTTTTAACCTTTCTTATATGTAGTACATGCCTAATCTATAGTAATGTTTACTCTATAAATAAACTCTTTAAAAACAAAAAGACATAACATGTAAATGAAAATTTAACAAAAAGGAAATGAAATGCATGGTAAAAAAATGGTGATTTACTATATGTATTTAATAATAATAAATAGTAACATAAGCAAAAACAATTGAACAAACAAAAAAACCCATGAAACTATTCACAGCACTATTTCCAGAGATGTTAACACAAGGTTTAACAGTAAACTGATTTCAGTACTCATGCATTATCTCCTTTGTTACCTAACAGATGTGTGACTGAGTACAGTATATAGATATCAGCATGAAAGGATTGTCAGGTCAAGAACCAATGTTTTGTTCAACAACTGAGACATCCCGTTTCCCCCACCCCCACTCCTTTAAACAACTGGATCCAGAACCAAATTGTTCAAGATGAGAAAGATTCGAGAACCAAGGTTTGACTGTACTAGGACTTTATACAAACACCCAGAAGGGTCCTTTAATTCTAAATTTTATAAAAAAACAATTACGACTTTTTTGAAGCCTGAAGAAATGAAAACTATATAGATAATAGTACACAACTTAGTATAATGTACTAAATCTAAATGACACATAGAAAGTCATGATATAAACTTTCAGATTCTTCTCCCTATTCAGATGTCATCAAGCTTTTCCTTTCTTTTCACTGTAAAATTCTGGTTGATCTTCTTTTCATCTCCTATGGCATTATACTACCATACTCTATCCCCACTTGACAACAATTTCCATGAACCCAGGGGGTTGGCTTCTCTCCATGTTTGCCTATGAACCCAATGATAACCAATGCCAAATATACAACTCTTAAAAAATAAATGTTTTCAATAATATTCATAAACTAATAAAGAAAATATTTGTCATGGGGCTTCTTATTTCATCCTGTACTAATAACTTTACTTCTATTTGCACCAAGTTAGATTGGTGCTATATTCACAAAGATTATTTTATACTTCATTTTGTTACCTGATTTATGAAGCAGTTGCCAACTGTTCAATGAGCCTCTCTTCTGTGCCCTTTCAGAGCACACTTCACTTTCCCACTTTGTAATAAAGGTAGTTTAATTATTCTCATGGAGTTTCTAACATAGTGGCTTTAAAAAGGCAGGCAACATATGCTAGTTATTCTGATGGTACCACATCTACTTCTATATCCTCTTTGTTTAGCATGACTATGTGACTTGCTTTGGACAATAAAATGTGTGAAGGATCTCACTTCTGGGTAAAAGTTTTAATAGCCACTACTCTCATCAATGCAATCCCTTCCTCCAGTGACATAAATACAGAAACTTGTACTGAGATGGATCCCCAAACTTGTTCTAAGATGGCATTCTTTTTATTATATATATAATTTCCTTTATTTTAAAATAATTCCCTCTTAAAATGAAAAGAAAAAGTATAGAAAAAAAATAACATATAGAATATGGACTATACACTTAAAAAAAACATTTATCAAGATGGGAATTTTAAATAGTAGTTATTTTAGGCTATAATAAATGCATTATTAATCCACTAGAGGCTCGGTGCACAAAATTCATACATGAAGGCGGGGGGCGTCCCTCAGCCCAGCCTGTACCCTCTTCAATCTGGGACCCTTTAGGAGATGTCCAACTGCCTCTCCCAATCTGGGACCAACGGTTCCTAACCGCTCGCCTGCCTACCTGATCACCCCTAATTCCCCTGCCTGTCTGCTTGATCATCCCTAACTACTCCCTTACTGGCCTGACTGTCCCTAACTGTTCTCCTGTTGGCCTGATCATTCCTAACCATCTCTGCCTTGCCCCAAACCCAGGACTCAGGATTCTCTCCTCTAGCTAGTCTCAGCACACAGGACTCAGGCTTCCCTCCCTCTGGCTAGTGGCTGGCACTCAGGACCTGGGCTGGCTTCACCTGGGCCAGCTGCAGCCACAGGCGCTCGGGACCGCAGGGCTGGCGGCCTGTCCCTCTCCCGGGCCACAACCTGGCTGGTCCCCATTCCTCTCTGCAAGCTCATCTGTGCCTGGCTGGTCCCCATTCCTCTCTCACCAGTGTTGAGTGTCCGAGCCATTAAGGCATAATGGCATGAGGGTGTGATGACCATTTGCATATTAGCTCTTTATTATATAGGATAATCCTAGATCCTATGTTTTAGGATCATCATATTACTACTCAAGCTTTATAGTCAGTGCTATTGGCCTTTCAAAAATCCACTCTCCCTTTTCTTTATTATAAGAATTTTGATATTTATAGAACAGAAACACACCCAATTAAAATATTTGGTTTTTCAAGGTCTTAGAAAGCTAGCTAGCTATTTAACATTTTAGGATAATACTCATTTATAATTTATTTACTAAAAAATCTCCTTCTATTCCAAACTAAACTCTCATTTATGTGTCTCACTGATATTTTTCATATGTGACATGTAGCCATGACATGTAGTCCTGATGAATAAAATATGAGCAAATGTTGCTGGATAGGACTGTTGGACAGGCTATTAAAAAGAGAACAGGTTCAGCTGACTTCTCTCTTTACCTCCTACACTCTGCTCTTCATCATTTGCCCTTTTCCTGGCTTCCTGCCTGGGGGACAGATGGGATGGCCAGAAGGGGAGCAGCCAAATTACAACTGTGAGGGGAAGCAATCATATGCTAAAAATGGCAGAAAGGGATGAACACACCAGCCCTGAACCAGTTTTCCTTGTTCTTACTGTTACACAAGGAAAATAAACTGTGTCTTAATGATATTAAGTTGTTCATATCAGTTGCATGCAGCCAACAGCAGTGACTACCTCTCTTACTACTCTCTGCATAGTGTGGGAGAAAAATCTATTCAAATAGTATTATGTAAATAGAAAACTGTTTTGATTAAAAATTTACATATGTGTTTTTCACTCCTGCATTTCCTACTCCCCTTTTCATTTCTCACCCCTAGTAAGGAAAGTTTAATCACAAGAGATAGCTTCTAGTTAGAAAAAGTTTGAGATTCCATAGGGAATACAAACTATGCTTAATACATATTAAATATTTTAAAATTTTCAATATGAGACAAAGTTTTTAGAAAGAACCTATACTGGTAACCATTATGCAATAGAATGAAACTTGGGCTGTTTTAATGAATCCTTAGTTTGGTTACTGTATATACTTAGGTAATTTGTTTACAGTTTCTAAGCTTCTGTGTCTCATCTGCATAATAGTAACAACAATATTAATTGTATCAGGTTATTATAATAATTAGTGACCAGAATTTCATAATAAATGCTCAGGAATCTGCATATGTTAATTTTTTCTCTGATATTTTCAAGTATAGATATTGCTAAAGAGAAAATATTTTCTAGAGAGCCCAGCTTTGCCCTGGGCATCAATGATTGATTTGATTTTCAACATGTATCCCTCTAAGTAGGCTGATTATTCTTCAACGAGGAAGAGTGTTATTTGTTCAAACACAGGATAGAAAAATCTATTTTTATTGAGTGTGCTACTACAACCTGGTTGTAACAAAAACATGGAGTATATTTCACCTAATTCTAGAGCAATTCAGGGAAGGGAAAGAGAAGGGAAAGAGAAAGATAGAGTTTGTAGATAAGGAAAAGATTACTTCATACTCAAAACAGAAATACTTTGCATGCCACATATGGTCGACTACCATTTAGCATCCATGCTTGACACCTCCTAATGTCTACAGGATCTGGAAAATGAACAGGATATTTCTCAGGTGCTTTTATAGATAAGATTTTTTATGTATATCAAGAACTGGCATTTGTATGCATTCACAGGAGATACAAAATGTGAAAATAAAACAGAAGTTTTTTGGCACTCATTTTTCTTTATATTTTCTTTTTGCAAGATTGTGCAGATATGGAAGTTTTAATATTATCACTGAAGTGTTCAATCTATAGCTTCATAGGTGTTTAGAAACAATTGTATTCCATATTTCATATTGATAAATCACAAATTCAGTGATAAATTTTTAACTCAGAAGTTTTTGTTTTTGTTTTGCCTTTTTGCAGCTTTCTCATACCTCTTATAATGTGCCCCACTTCAAAACTTCTCTGTTGGTCATTTTAAGGGTTCTGGGAATCTTTCCAGAACTCTCCCTGACAAATTACAATGAATTTGTAAGCACCAAATTGGTTGGTTTCCTCCACTGAACACTGATGGAGATAATCTGTTAACCAGAAAACACTTTCAAATTCAATTATTTTTTTCTTAACAATTAAGGACTTTCTTCCTCTCCTTTCTACACTTTATTTTATTATCATTATCTCAACGCTATCCCATTAACATTACAGTTTGGTTTAAAAAAACATTTTCAGCTGTATTATATTGAACTGATACTTTAAATGTTTTATACCTCTGCTCCTACCCTCCTAATCTTAATGCTTTCACTTTATCTGTAATAACTACTGTTTTTTAATAAACTGCTAGCTTAACTCTAAAGAGATATTGGTACACGTTCCCTAGTAAATGAAAGTCTTCATGGATAGACTAAGATAAATTAGAAATCTATGAGGGTTTTTATTCTTGTCCTCTGTGGTGGAAGATACTATTGTATCAGTGAATAATAAACACTTTTCTCTGACAGTCTATTCCCAAGTTTTAATTCAATCCCAAACTAAAAGTCAGATTTTTAAAACATAGTTATGCCCTTCACTTTTTTTGTTCATGATAGATGTTGATGGATGCAAATAAGGAAGGAAGGACGTGAATGAAAATACATCAAGTGGAGAAATAGGAAAAGTATTTATGATTATAGGAATAGAACTATTAAATGATATAAGAATAACAAAACTATGTATGAAGAGGCGATAATATAAGTATATAACCAACCACCAGATCTCTCCATTCCCACGTGGCATTCATGCTCCCCAAGCATAGTTATCTCCCAAACTATAGTGGTATAGGTCCACTGACCAATAGAACAGAAGTGGCAGTAAGCCACTCCTAAGGTCTGGTTATAAAGATTGGAGGGGGTTTTCTTTTGGACTTTCTTGCATGCTTTGACTCTCATTTTCCCTTTCTTCACCTGGTCTGAGAAGGCCAGCATCCATGCCATCTGAGCAATCCTATCGAGGTACCTACATAGCAAGGGAACTGAAACCTCTTGCAATCAGCCAGCTGTCAGGAAGAGTTTGGTCTAGACTGCCCAGGCCCTTCAGTGACTCTCTCGCTAGCTGACAACTTAAGTGTCACACAGGAGACACTGAGGCAGAACCACCCAGCTGAGACATGGCTGGATTCCTGACCCTCAGAAACTAAATTTTGAGATAATTTGTTATATAGTAACAGATATCTAATATAATATGTAAACAGAGGTAGATATATTGTTATATGTGTGTGTGTCTGTGTGTATGTAGACACATATATAATACATACACACACACACACATACACACACACATATATATATATGAATATTATTATGAATATTATTGGTTGAAGTTCAATGTAACAATATAACAATTTCAAATCAACATTGATTTCAGTGGAGTATTGCAATTTGGAATAGATGGCCAAATTCCTTCCAGTAACTTAAAATATAAACTCCTACTGCCATCTATTGGTGAATTAACATCTATACTTTCTTAGTAATTTTTTTTTTTTAGAGTAAGCTGTATTTGGAATATACATAAATATATTCCAAACACTTGCAATAATAGTTTAATATCAGTGAAATATTTTGTTGCTCATGTTAGCTAGTTAGATAACTTATCCTAAGGAAAATATAATGTAGGCAAAAGTAGATTTACTGCTGTTCTTAAGAAAAGATTCAAGTTATGATTGTTATAGTAGCTTTATTAACTGTATTTCACGTATTTGCAGCAATTTCCCACCCCTGTGTATAATAATGTTAGAGGTTTACAAGTCTCTTTTTTGCTTTACAATTTTGATTTTGCATTCAGTCTCCTTAGTTAAAGTATTTAATTTTTATTTAATTTTATGACAACTTTCTAAATCACTAACAAAAGCAAATTTACTTTCAACATCATTTTAGTGTAAAGTGCACTGAATTTTTTCTCTTAAATACTAAAAAGTTTGATAAGTTGGCAATTCTATCAGTAATAAAGAGATTTTTTATTATTCAAATTGCATTATTTAAAACAACTGTTAATGAATGGACTTCTTTCAATTGAAAAAAAAATTAATTATATAATTTATGGTCTGCTGTACTTGCAAGTTGCTAATAGAGAATCCTTAAAGATTTATACATATATAAAGTTCATACTAATACCTGGAACAATATTAGACATCACTTGCACAAAACTTTCTGAAGTTGATGAAATGGAAATCATCTCATGGCTCCCAATTATATTTCTTGCCTCAACTTCCTTAAGTAACCAAAAATAATAAGAGGAAGTTACAATTCTCACTCTACATTTCATGGGAACTTCTCTGGTGACACCAAAATTTTATATTCCCTAGTATCAAATTACTGTTAATTGTTGGGTTTTCTTCCTCGTGTTTACCTCCTCTATTTCTTTAATTTTATATATTGTTTATCACATTTTAAGTAGTTGCTAAGTGTTAAATAATGAGGACAATGAGGATCTCAGAAAGAACAAAGCAAGACATAATTGCACAACAGAAAAATGATAGATACACAAATGAGCAGACAGGCAGATAGCCCACTTGCAAGATTAGAATAAAAACTCTAAAAGCAGTACTTTTCTCCTTACTTTATTTTATTGCCCCAGTGATCCCATGTCCAGAAATTTATCCTAAGGAACCAGAAACATCAATCAGAAAGAATGTATGCATCCTATGTTCATAGCAGCGTAACTGCTGTTTCTAAGATCTAGAAATAGCCCAAGTGCCCATTAGTAGATGAGTGGATAAAAAAGCTGTAATGCATTTACACAATGGAATACCATGCAGCAGTAGAAGGGATCTCTTGCCCTTTGAGACAGCATGGTGGGGCCTGGAGAGTATTATACTAAGTGTAACAAGTCAGTCAGAGAAAGAAAGTTTCAAATGTGGAATAGATTCCACTGATATGGCAGGCTAGAATAAGTCAATGGTGGAAAGGAAGCAGGGAGGGCATATGTAATACTTTCAACAATGAAGATTTTAAATATAAAAAATAAATAAAAGCAGTACTAAGTCCAACTCAGGCAGATCAAATTTCTTCTTTTGTTAGTCTGGATTCTCCGACTTATAAATCTTTGCGTCCCAATGGGCTAGCCATTATAGATAATTGGTTAGTGTATTATTTCCTTGCTGTGTACAATAGTTACGTTACTAAAAACATTTTTATAGGCGGTATATTGACATGCATAATTTTTTTAAACGAATCTCATAAAACACCTGGTTTTCATTAGTGCTTCTTATCCATGTATTTCCTGTTCAATAATTTGATCACTTACCCCCCTTCTGTGTAGCTGAGAGAATAAAGCTCTCTCTTAAGTGATAATTTATTTTTATAAGCCAAGCATGGAGTGCAACACCGCACATTTGTTTCCCTACTGCTCCGCTTTAATGCTAAAGATGAGACAGAGCTAGTGAAGTATGTAAGAAAGTGTTTATTGGGAAGAAATTTATGAGAACCAACTGGCATTATGTCCTTTTGGAGTTACATTTCGTGCTATCTTATGGGAGTCATGGCTGAATCTGTCAAAAAGAAATTAGCAAAGATTTAGGGATAATTTCTTAATGCACGATTAACGAGCAGTTTTCTTTGATGGCTCTTTAATAAGTATCATATAATATAGGAAATTATCCATTAAGGATATTCCATTCTCCTGTTTATAATTAATTTGGGCTGTTAGCAAATATTTTCTTGCAATTATACTGACCTTTGTGTTTAAAGCCATGAAGAAAATATTTTAACAAGGGTTTATTTTGTACGCATCTGGAGTCAAATGACAAAAATATAATAATTTTTATATCATAATGGTTTTATAAAATTTCTTATGCCAAAGTGAGATGTGAAGATTATTTGCTATAATATACATTTTGCTACAAATTATACAAATGAGTACAAATTTATTTAAAGAGAAAATAATAGTAATTATTTCCAGAGATTGCATCAATCATCTTATTTAGTGACCCAAAATTCACCTTAACATACCTTTTCACCTAGTCTCTCAGTTTATTCTAATTGTTCATTCTATTGTGTTCTGTTATCTAATGTGTATTTAAAATAGCCAAGGCCGGCTAGGCTCAGTGGATAGAGCGTCAGCCTGCGGACTGAAAGGTCCCAGGTTCGATTCAGGTCAAGGGCATATATCTTGGTTGTGGGCACATCCCCAGTAGGGGGCATGCAGGAGGCGGCTGATCGATGTCTCTCTCTCCTTGAGAGTTTCTAACTCTCTATTCCTCTCTCTTCTTCTCTGTAAAAAATCAATAAAATATATTTAAAATAGAGTAATAGTAGAAATTTCTGTTGACTATGAATACAAACTGTAATTTAATTTGTATTAATTACTAATAGTTTAGACACTGTGCCAGAAACTAATAGCTACACAGTGAATACATTAGTATTCTGAGCACATACGCCAATATTTTCTTAGTCCATGGTGACCCTACTGAATTGAATATATTTCTCCAGAAAAGAAAATTGATATTCTAGAGAAATAGACTAAATTAGAAAAATTGAACTAAGATAGTCTTTGAGGCTATATTAACACATGGGATCATGGAAGACTTTCTTTGATCATAAAATGTGAGCAAAAGAAAGTACAAACAGTTCTATGAGATGGAGGTATAAGAGTACAACAGCAAAATGCTCACATTTAAAAAGTGGAAATGAACAAAAAATGTTCCCTAACTGTATGAATTCTATTGTATAGAAATTTGTTAGGTGAGTGAAAGGACTGAAAAATAAAATCATTGAGAATCAGATTATGGACTGAGTTTTTTTTTTAAGATGAAGGGACTTCTTGGTACTCACTTGTTCTTTAATTTTTCATTCCACTATTCAATAATTATATGTTTAGCACTTTCCATATTATAGACACTGTCCCATGCATTAATTCACAATGAACAAAATAAGCAACATCTGCCCTTCCTGAGTTTAAATTTTGGTCTGGTATTGCTTCATGTTGCAAGAAATTTACTTGTCATGTGTGAGTAAATATTCACCCTCAAAAAGGTAATGAGGAAGGATTCCCCCAAGGGGATGTGCTTCAGTACAGTATCATTACAACAACCCACATCTGACCGGTACCTGAAGATTAGCCTCCAAACCTTGTTAGTTAAATTAGTTTATATATTATTATTATTATTATTATTATTATTATTATTATTTTACTTTGGGATTTCTGACAACAGAGCACCTTAGTGGACTGCTTGTCGATTTTAGTAAGGGCACTTTTTTTGTCATAAGTCATTTGCAAGCATGTTGCTCCCAAAACCAAGGTCTGATTTTCTCCCTAATGAATACCTCTGTATTACTGTAGTTCACTCTCATTTTTCTCCTGGCAATTTCCTTGATCTCAGAACAGATGAATCGTGATAATCAGTAGATGCACAAGAGAATGACTTTTTTCCATAAACACCCTCAAAGTGAAAGAATCTTCACATTGAGAAAATGGGGAGAAAGAGCTAGTGTAAACATGTTTTAGAAGATCCAGGGCTATAGATTCCCCAGTTATACAAACACTCTCTCATGTTCAACTGGGTAAATGGCTCTTGCCCCTATTTCACAGTCTTAAGTTTAAGAATATTGACTATTCAAATTTACCAGATCTCTGTACTCCCAAAACAGTGCTAGTTAAAAAAAAATGTACCCAAACTTTTGTTTTCCAAACCCATTTAATATCATTTTGTGTTCAGGGAAATGGCTCACTGCAAAGAACCAGTCATCTTTCACCATATGACTTAGATAAGACTCATAAATTCCATTGATCCATAATGACTCCCTTTGCCTGTGACAAAGCCAACCACAGACATTTTCCTTTCTACCTGGATACACTGACAAGATCAGACACAAATTTCCAAACTCTGATTCTCTGGTGGATGAATAATTAACTGAGATTAGAATTGTTTGTCTAATGAAAGTAACTGGACACAGAGATAGACATTCCCTGTACAGCTAACTGAGACTTCCTCTGAGGGCAAAGCAACATCAGTTCTAAACCACACTATCTTTGCCTTCTGCACTCCTCCCTATAAAACCTAAGGTAGAACCACACTGCTGAGACACTATTATCTTCATATCTGGGATGATCTCCTTTATGTACTAGCCTAAGGCAGTGGTCGGCAAACTGCAGCTGGAGAGCCACAGTTTGCCACTCTGTTGATTAATGAGTTTGCTGGCCACTGGGATAGGGGCTTAATACAAGGAACAACAACATTCTGTTAATATTGAAATCCAGAATCTAGGTCAGTGGTCAGCAAACTCATTAGTCAACAGAATGGCAAACCGCTACTTGCAAGCTGCAGTTTGCTGACCACTGGCCTAAAGGATATCAAATTCTAACTTGTATTTTTGAGGATATTCTTCAACCAAGGTCTATCAGTCTGCATTATCTGTGGATGTTATATAGATAACTAGAGGCCTAGTGCACAAAATTCATACACAGGGTGCGGGGGGTAAGGGGAAGGTAGGTGTCCCTCAACCCAGCCTGCATCTTTTCCAATCTGGGATCCCTGTGGGATTGAACCTAAACAGGCAGTCAGACATCCCTCTCACAATCTGGGACTGCTAGCTCCCAACTGCTCCCAACCATTTGCCTCCTGCCTGCCAGCTTGATCAATCCCTAATCACTCCCCTGCCAGCCTGATCAATGCCTAACTGTTCCCCTATTGGACCAGTCACCCCCAACTGCCCTCCCCTGCTAGCCTGGTTGCCCCTAACTGCCCTCCTCTGCTGGCCTGATCACCTACAACTACTATCCCCTGCCAGCCATCTTGTGGTGGCCATCTTTGACCACATGGGGTGGCCATCTTGTACAAAGGTGTGAGGATCAATTGACATATTACTTCTTTGTTATATAGGATTGTTAGTGCTAAATGCATTGTATGCCAATAATCATATTTTTCCTTTTACAACTCCAAGAATTTTAAGGTATACCTGATCCAGTGAGGTGATTTGTATGTAGCCTGCATGTAAGCAATACTAGATGTTTATGGCTAGACCTTGTGACTGGACAATATACTTTCTTTATTTTCACATTATCAGCCATACCTAAACTCCCTATTAAATATTGTTAATATCTTTATTGGGAATTCTAATGATGCTGATTTTTTTCTACAGTCTTCAAATAAACTTTCTTGGTTTAAACAATCCTTATCCATGCCTGAATTTTACTCTAACATATAGCTTCCACAGGCATTTGACTATGTAGAAGTTGAAGTCCATTTGAGGACAGTATCTAGTAAGAAAACTGACAATAAAGAACTGTTTCTTCATTTCTGCCAAATTGCATAAATTATTTATCTGGCACACAGCAATCAAGACTAAATGCAAAAAAACAATTCTAGCAACAGAGATACAAAACTGTGTGACCATTTCCTAGTAGTATTGAGCTGAATGGCCTGGAACCAGAATTTTTCTGTCTTCTGTTGTATTATTGTCAAGGACATTCATTTTTCATCAAGTTTCTACAAAGCACCCTCTCTTCCTCTATGTTAATCTGTTCTAGGTTCTGAAAGACAACAGGGAAGGCTTTAGGTACTTCATACCTACAAGGAAATAATTGTTTCCTACTGTTTCCGATCCTGTATACTCTTCCATCACAACCAAATCTACATTTTCTTTAAGGATCTGCTTCTTATAACCATGCTCCCTAAAAGGGTGGTTGTGAGGGTTACATGATAAAATATAAGTACATTCTATACAGGAATATTGCCTAACACATAGCACCTTCATATAGAATATTAGTTATATAAATTCTCTTTCTCTCTCTCTCTCTCTCTCTCTCTCTCTCTCTCTCAATTCTGACTTTACTTTGGAAAACAAAATGATGTCACTGCTGTCATTATGTTTACTTTATTGTTGCTTTCAAATGTTACATGCAACATCTGTCTGTTTTCCTCCACTTTAATGTTCTCAAAACATAAAAGGTCACTTAATAAGCTATATCCGTAGGGCAAGGGGAAAGACATTTACTTCGAGTTACTAGCACATGTTTATCCAAACCACATTCCGATGCAGTCCTTTCTACAAGTCACTGACATTTCTAGATAAATGAGATAGCACATTTCAATGAGTATAGGGAAAGTCAATTCGCCAGAGGCCAAAGTGAAGGATTATGGGAGAATTTATTTTCCTTGCATTTTGTCTTTCATTAGCAAAAATGAGAAACCGAGATCATTAAAGAGCTGGTTAAGAACTGGAAAGAAAAATAAATGCTACAATAAAGCAAGTCTTGAAGAATAATAATAGGATAAATAATATAGTACTAAATAGGCTAATTTCTTCTAATCCCCATTAAAGCACAAATTTTAGCAATGAGAGTTCTAGCAAGATATTTGGCAGGACAATTAATAATGATATTTTACTTAGAATAAATTTTGAAGTCAGACTTATATTTGCCTTGTAATTTAACAAAGATGCTTGGAAAACATGGCTAAAAATATATTATTTCTCAAGGAGTAAACTGAAAAGAAAGGATTTATCAGAATACAATATCACTTTAAGTTAAACTATAAAATGCTATAATGTCAATACAGAGGGAGAAGGGACTGCTGAATAAAATATGCTTTGTTTCTTCTAATCACAAGAAAATATCTTGCCTTGTATCACTTGGTTAAGATCTTTCCTAGTAAATTGCAAATCCCTCGTTCTTTGTAATATCTTGTCAAGTCTACAATATATATATATATATATATATTTAAAAAATTGAAAGCTTCAATGTTATCCTAAACCACAAGCCTAGTGAATTCCTCCTAGTATGTCAGTTCACAATGATAGAATTTGAATGACAAGTTTCAGAGAGCTCTATCAATTAAATTAATGGACATATTTGAGCATACTTTTAAGGTATGATTAATGACAAGACTTCATAACAATATTAATCCTATATGATAAAAGCCTAACATGCTAAGTGTCCAGTCTCCATTCAACCAATCAAGGTGTAATATGCTAATGATATGCTGAGGACATTCAACTGCTCATTATGATGTTCACTGACCACCAGGGGGTAGATACTCCAACCGGTAAGTTAGCTTGATGCTGGAGTCCAGCAGATCAGGACTGAGCAAGACAGACCAGATATGCCCGGGAACCCTCCCTCAATCCCTCCCTGGCTAGCCAATGCCCTGCATCCTTCCCCAACCCATATTGTGTACCAGTTGGGTCCTCAGCCTGGCCTGCTCCTTTTCATAACCGGGAACCACTTGGGGGATGTCAAAGAGCCAGTTTTGGCCTGATCCACCAGGCCAGACTGAGGAACCCCACTGGTGCACAAATTAATGCACCAGCATCAAGTCAGTAAATAATAGTCATATTCTTCACATGTATCTTTTCTGTCAATGTTTAACTGTGGGCTTACTGATGTTGCTATTCAGATTTCTCAGCATTAATAAATGTTTCTACAAATTTTGGAAATGAAGATAACCCTTGAAAAAGAAACAAATAGAAGATGGCAGCATAGATGAACACCTAAACTGCCGCCTTCCACAACAATTTCAAAACTACAGCTAAAAGACAGAATAAACATCATCTAGGACCACAGGAAAGCTGTCTGAGTGGAAATTCTACAACTAGAAGGAAAGAGAGGGGCTCACAGAGACTCAGAGAAGCTGTAAAAAGCTGAGGTATGGAGACATGCACATGAAGAGAATGGGTGGCAGAGTGCCTGGCTGGCTTTCTCTTCCGGGAGGGAGACAGAAACTCCTGACTGCCCTGAACCCTACTTCCAACTGCACTGGACCCCAGTTCCAGGCAAGACTCATATGGGGGAAGTCTGGACTGTCATGAAAAGGGAGGAGTGCATGGAAACTCAGGGGAGCCATGAAGGACAGAGGACTGGAGGAGTGCATGCCAGTGTGCGCAGAGGACTGACTGCTGATTGTGCTGCTGGCTTTCTCTAGTGGCAGGGGAACAGAACCTCCTGACTGTGCTGAACTCCCCTGCTGACTGCAATGAACCCCAGTTTTAGGTGAGACCCTGGGACCCAGACTCATATGGGTCCCTGGAATGCACAGAATCTGAGGGGAGCCGCGAACAGCAGAGTTCTGGAGGTGCACAAGCACGAGTGCATGCAGAGAGGGGTGCAGTGAATACCAAGGGACACTAAGAAAACAGTGCACCAACAGAGTCCACCTCAGGTAACTGGGGAGGTGGAGCTACTGGGCCATATAGGACAACTAGCACACAAAGCTACTCTACCAACTCAGGGAAGCAGCGAAAATGTGGAGACAAAGGAAACATCACAAATAAAAGAAATGGTGGAAAACAAATGACTGGATATAGAGTTTAAAACCATGGTTATAAGGTTTTTCAAGTATTTCCTAGAAAAGATGGATAAATTTAGCATGACCCAAGAAGAGATGAAAAAGGGCCAACTAGAAATGAAACATACACTGACTGAAAGAAAAAATATTATAGAGAGATCTAACAACAGACTAAAGGAATGTAAGAATCAAGTCAAAGATCTGAAATACAAAGAGGCAGAAAACACCGTACTGGAAAAGTAAAAAGAAAAAAAGAATCCAAAAACTTGAAGACAGTGTAAGGAGCCTTTGGGACAACTTCAAGCATACCAACATCAGAATTATGGGGGTGAAAGAAGAAGAGAGAGGGCAAGATGCTGAAACTTATTTGAAGAAATAATGACTGATAACTTTCCCCACCTGGTGAAAGAAATATACTTACAAGTCCAAAAAGTGCACAGAACCCCAAACAAAAGGAAGCCAAAGAGGAACACACCAAGACATATCATAATTAAAATACCAAGAGCAAAAGACAGAGAGAGATTAAAAGAAGCAAGAGAAAAACATTTAATAACCTACAAAGGAGCACCCCTAGGAATGTCAACTGATTTCTCAACAGAAACTATGCAGGCCAGAAGGGTGTAGCAAGAAATATTCAAAGTAATGAATAGCAAGAACCTATAACCAAGATTACTCTACCCAGCAAAGCTATAATTCAGAATTGAAAGGCAGATAAAGAGCTTCACAGATAAGGAAAAACTAAAGGAGTTCATCAATACCAAACCAGTATGAAATGCTGAAAGGTACTCTTTAAGAAGAAGAAGAAGAAGAAAAAGGTAAAGATAAAAATTATGAACAACAAATACATGTTGATCAACAAGTGAATCTAAAAATCAAGTGAATAAAAAATCTGGTGAACAGAATAAACTGGTAAATATAACCAGGGGCATAGAAAGGGAGTGGACTGACAATTCTCAGAAGGAAAGAAGTGAGGGGGGTGCAGGGAGAGACTGGACAAAAATGGATGAGGACAATGGTGGGGGGAGGAAAGGGCAGAGAGAGAGGTGGGAACCAGGTGGAGGGGAGCTATGAGAGAAAAAAGAGGAACAATTATAATAATCTGAACAATAAAGATTTATTAAATTAAAAATTAAAAACAAATAAGCAACAAATAATAGACAAAATTAATTATCTTGATAAGTTCCCAAAGAATTCTGTAAATGTGTTAATGAGAAGTCTAAGAAACAAAAATTTTAATCAGAATGAATACATTCCACTCCTATATTTTCCCTCTCACACTCCCTCCAGCCCCAGGGTCCATAAAAATGCAGGAATATTTTGTTTTACACTCCCTCAAAGGTGAGATGGCCCTTCGTCTGTGTGCAGTTCCATAGGGCAAAATAGAATATGAGAATTGACACTTTCTCCAGTTTGGATTCTTGCTTATACCATCTCAGTAAGTAACTCCCCAAGTTATTTCTATTTTGATTTGTTGGCTTCATTGGCTATTTGGACATTTGACAGGTCAGCTCTCTTTCCAGCTGAGCTGAACTCCTAATACTGGGTAGATCCATCACTAGCTAAGGGGAGCTGAGTGGGATGCCTGAGGCAAATACTACAGCCATTTTCAGTTGTGTTTATTCACTCTAGTTTGCTCTTCATTTTGAGATGGCTGTTTCTTTTCTAATTCCTAAGTTCTGTCAGCTCTACTTTTACTTGTTATATAGTAACCAGAGGCCTGGTGCACAAAATTTGTGCGTGGAGTGGGGGTCCCCTCAGCCCACCTAGCAACATCTTCAATCCAGGACCCCTTGGAGGATATCCGGCTGCCTGTTTAGGCCCGATCCCGGGTATTGGGCCTAAACAGGCAGCCTGACATCCCTCTCACAATCCTGGACCACTGGTTCCTAATTGCTCACCTGCCTGCCTGCTTGGTCGCCCCTAATTGCCCCCCACCCCTCTGATGGCCTAATAGCCCTTCACTGCCTACGCATGCTGGTCTGATCGCCTCTAACTGCTCCCTATGCAGACCTAGTCATCCCTACTGCCCACCCTGATTAGCCAGGTCATCCCCAAATGCCTCTTCCCTGCCAACCTGGTCGCTCCTAAACGCCCCCCCTACCAACCTGGTTGCTCCTCATGTCTCCTTCACTGGCCTGATCACCCCATGCAGCCTGCTTGTTCAGTTATTTGGTTGTCCCTCACTAACTCCCCTGCTGGCCTCGTTGTAGGCAGCCATCTTGTGAGGGTATAATGGTTAATTTGCATATTACTTCTTTATTATATATGATTATAATTTACATTATTCTCATATCTTTGAATATTTCCAGAATTTCATTTAGTTCATTTAAAAGTATGAGATTCTAGGTTATCTGTCTAGGGCACTAATTCCTTTAAGGGATGATTTTTCTCCTCAGTCAGTTTTTTTCTTATAACTTTGTTTAGGATTCAGGAGCAATTATTTTTATTATATACTTTTACATGAAACAAGTTTATCTTATTTTTAAAGGCTGGCTTGCTGGGATACGTTTTTGAGCTTTAGGCTATTTAGATTCCTCCTTAGTTATTTGTAATGAATTGTTAGAAATATAGCCGCTGTTGTCTGCAATCTCCAGGCTCTGTCTCGCAGCCTACAACTTCTGCATAAATATTTTTCCTTTAAAATCCTATTTTTCTTGTTCTGCTCAATGTGAATTCTCCACTTGGCAGCTCTATCCAAGAAGGAAGTGCTGTTGGTTTGTTGTGAGATCATATGACAAAGTCTTCTGGACATTTTTCAGAACATAATCAGAATATACTTTATTGCGATTTTATTTGAAAACATCCCAGTTTCAGCTGCTATTTTTAAATTAATTTATTTTTTAATCCTCACTTGAGGTTTTTTTACATTTATTTTTAGAGAGAGAGAAAGGGTGAGTGAAAGAGAAACAGAGGCAGAGAGAAATATCCATGTGAGAGAGAAATGTTGATTCGTTGTCTTACATATGCACCCTGACCAGGGATGGAACCTGCACTCTTTTGGTGTAAAAGATGATGCTTCAACCAACTGAGTACCCAGCCAGGGCTAGTTTAATTATTTTTAGACTAGAGGCCCAGTGCATAAAATTCATGAACAGGGGGGAAGGTGTCCCCCAGCTCAGCCTGCACCCTCTCAAATCTGGAACCTAAATGGGCAGTTGGACATCCAGTGGGATTGGGCCTAAATGGGCAGTCGGACATCCCTCTCACAATCTGGAACTCCTTGCCTGCTTGCCCTCCTGATTGCCCCTAACCACTTCTGCCTGCCAGCCTGATCACCCCCTAGTCACTGCCTGTTTTCCTGATTGCTCCTAACCATTTTTGCCTGCCAGCCTGATCACTCCCTAACCACTCCCCTTTTAGCCTGATTGATGCCTAACTGCTCCCCTCCAGCCTGACTGCTCCTAACTGCCCTTTCCTATAGGCTTGATTACCCCAACTGCCCTCCCCTATTAGCCTGATTGCCCACAACTGCCCACCCTTGCAGGCCTGGTCCCTCTCAACTGCCTACCCCTACTGACCATCTTGTGGTGGCCATCTTGTGTCCACATGGGGGCAGCCATCTTTGTGTTGGAGTGATAGTCATTCTGCATATTACTCTTTTATTAGCTAGGATAGAGGTCTGGTGCATGGGTAGGGGCCAGCTGGTTTGCCCTGAAGGGTGTCCTGGATCGGAATTGGGGTTCCCTTGGGGGGTGGGGTGGCCTGGACAAGAGGTCTGTTGTGGTTTGCAGGCCAGCCACACCCTCCAGTGACTCAAGAGGAGGCCCTGGTATCGGATTTATTTATCTTCTACAATTGAAACTTTGTAGCCTGGAGCAGAGCCAAGCTTTCTGCTCACTCTATGGCAGCAGCCATTTCTGTTAGGATTTATTTGTCTTCTATAATTAAAACTTTGTAGCTTTAAGTGGAGGCCAAGACAGGCCAGGGCTGCAGAAGTTTGGCTTCCTCCATTGCCAGGGGCAACCCTATCCTCCTGCTCTCTCCAGCTCTGTGGCTGCCGCCATTTTTGTTAGGATTTATTTAACTTCTATAATTGAAACTTTATAGCCTTGAGTGGAGGCTTGGGCCTGCCAGGGTATGTGGAAAGTTTGGCTTCCTCCATCTCTGGGGAAACCCAAGCCTCCCTCCTGCTTGCTCCGTGACTGCAGCCATTCTGGTTGGTGTTAATGTGCATACACGCTCCTGATTGGCTGGTGGGCATGGCTTGTGGGCATGACTTGTGGGTGTAGTGGAGTGATGTTAATTTGCATATTACTTTTATTAGATAGGATTCCCTGTTTCCTACCTCAGCTTTCTTCCAAATGGATTCTCAAATTATACTGATCTTGTAGCTCTCAATCATTTGTCTTCACTTTGGGAAGTTCTGGAAAAACCTCATTATATTTATTTTAGTTGTCCATGAAGTTTTAGTTTCATTGCCCTCGGAACTCTGTCAGCTTTATGAGGAGTTTGGGGAAATTTAAAAACACAGTATTTCCCCCTTAATTTCTCTTAATTTCCTTTTTAAGCCATGAAACTATTATTAAATATAGATTATAGGTATGCATTAGAATACATATTATTAAAATTAACCAAAGAACCTATATGCATATATGCATAACCCATGGACACAAACAATAATGTGGTGGAAGCCTGGGAGGATACAGGAGGTCAATGGGGAAAAAAGGAGAAACATATATAATACCTTCAATAGTGAAGATAAATTTTTAAAAAGAAAAATATACATATTATTAAAATGTGTATATTAAAATAATAAATATTTATTAAGTTAATATTAAAAATACATTGAGGAAGATATATAGCCAATGTTCAGAATTTAATTATCCTAAATTAAAAGTCAATATTTATCACTGGTGTAATCCTGGAACTGCATGCGTACAATAAGCGTGTATATTCTTAAACAAGACTTAGGGCCTGAGGCATCTGTACCTTGCTTATATTAGCAAGGAATTCACATATCCTCTACTCCCACTGTCCATCCCTGTCCATGCACTCTATATTTGAGAACCAGTAAATTACTTTTTATTCCCCAAATGTGCCCCTATTGCTCTTATCTTCAGGTCTTCATCTGTCTGAAGCACCTTTTCATAATCCCTTCTTTTCTAAAGTTTCCAGAAAATATAGGACACTCATCTAAATTTTAATTTTAAATAAATAAATATATTTTAGTATAGGGATGTCTCATGCAACATTTTGGATATATTCTAAAATGTACTTGTCTGAAATTCTAATTTAACTAAGCATCCTGCATTGATAGGTGTTTGCTATATCTGACACATTTCTCTTATCCTTACCACTGAAATGGTTTTAAAGATTGGCAGAAGTCATCCACTTTAACAGAAACACCCTACTCTAAATCTCAAGATTGAATTACAGGTCTCTCTAATAAAAAACTTAAATTCTGAATATATATACAAACAACCAGGGAGTAAATACATGAATCTGAAAATGCTTATATGGTAATGTTTTTAAAACCCAAGTCTTTTAAGACATAGCCACAAATTTAATAAAAGACAATGCTATGAAGTTGTATCTACTGTTTGATAAACATGGACTTTAATCTAATTTTAACAGTTTTAAAAGTAACCATATTATTCTTTTGTTAAATTTAAAGCATCACATTTTTATCCCAGAGCTGAACATAGTCAAACCAAAAAGCAATTTTTCCTCAAAAAGAAAACTATTATTTTTCAACACTGGACAGACTTTAATAGATGTATTCCTGATATCCTACATGCTGTGTTTTACAAGTATACATTCTCATTTATAAGCAGAAAATGGTCACAAACTTTATAATGCACCCTCTAAAAGCTGGCGCTGTGAGAGAAGAACCACACATAATCTGAACTAGTGATGTGCCTCTATTCTGCAATAAACTCATCACTGATATTGAAGTTTGCTTTCATTTTAATTGAAAAAAAATTTTTATCACAGGAGAACATTTTCAATGCTCAACTATTTCTTGAAAAGCAAGATCTTGCCTATTTTCCCTGAAGGCTGGGTTTTCCATGAGCATATTGTCCTTTCTGCACATTATACAGACAATATATTGATATACAGATGAAGAAAAAAAGGAAAAATAATAATTTGCTTTTTAAGTTTTAAAAAATAAGAAAATCCAATTTCCAAAACATGTTGAGAAGAAAAGCAATGGTCACTGTCAAGTCATTCTTTAATCCTGATCTCCAAATACTTTTTTCTGAGTGAAAAAAATGCCCTGAGCTAAGTAGTTTTATGAAAACTGTTACATGATATTGTCAGAGGAATAAAATATCTTAATTGTATCCAAACAATGACGATAAATTTAGGGAACAACAGCAAAATAAATTCTACTAAAAGGTTCCTGAGTTTGATTTCCGCCTAATTTTGGATTGGGGTTTTAAAAAAATAAAAACAAAACATTTTGGTGTAGTGGGAAGATTGCTCTAACATTGAAAAAAGAATCTCCTGCCCTAGCCAGTTTAGTTCAGTGGATATAGTATTGGTTTGCAGAGCAAAAAGCCACAGGTTCAATTCTGATCAAGGGCATGAACCTTGGTTGCAGGTTTCATCCCACCAAGGGCCCTGGTAGGGGCTTGTGCAGGAGGCAACCAATCGATATGTAACTCTCACATCCATGTTTCTCTCTCTTTCCCTCTCTCTTCCACTCTCCCTAAAAATCAATGTAAAAATATCCTCAAATGAGGATTAACAAAAGAAAAAGAATCCCCTAATAAGGTATATAAATGCACATTCTGCCAGGAGAAAAATTATATTGTCAACAACTGATGATGCAACCACCTGGTCAGGCAGTCTTTCTAAGAGCAAGATGTTAAATTTATGTGGGTATTTTTTAGAAGCATAGAGATCAGCGATTGGTAGAATATCAAAAGGTTTAAGTAAACTAATATTAGCTGTCAAAATATGGTTACTCTGATAAAATAGTTGTCAACTAGTTGGCATTAGAGGTGTATTTATAAAAGTGAATCCATTTCTAATTGTTTGGCTTTCCAAAGTAAAAAGGTGTTACTGATTGGTTTTCTTATAATAAAATTATCATCAACCAGTTGAGTGGGTTAACATCCAATTTGTTTGGCTATTTTATAATTGTAGTCCTTTTTTAGGACTGCAGAAATATGTTATTCAGTTTCCTATTTTTGTTTTCAAATAGATAAATTTTCAGCGAAGATCACCAAGGATTCTCTGTCTTCACTACTATTGTTGACATGAGGTTTCATTAGCCAATAAATATTTATTTTCAGTTTGAGCATCAATCAGCATGATTTCATCATGTTTTTGTCTTTGAATCACTTTTTGAGTCATCTGTTGAGAAAATTCCTATGCACAAGCACTTAAGATTTGGAATAGCAAACATTAAAGAACACAAAAGCAAAACTATATAGCTACAATTATTTTTAAAAAATAAGAAATATTCTGAAACAATAACAAAAGGCTTTCAATGCCTGGCAGAGAAAGTAAGTCCCAAAGACTTATTGTCTTACATACCCAAGTTCTTATTTCTCTAAGTTTATATGTAGATTATTTCACATTCTGGTTCACATGAATTGTTAGCAATGGCACTGACTCTCCTTAAGCAACAAAAAGAAAATCAAAGACTAATCTATTGTTCATAACTACTTATCTTGATGAATTCAAATTGGTTTGTTTTGCCCTACAACTTGGGCTGTCTTATTCATTATGTCAGCCAAAGTGATAAAATAGTTTAAACAAAATCTACAAGAGTTTGAATTCTTCAACTCTTACTAATGGAATTTATAGCCTTAGATGTTTCTTCCACTCACTGTTACTTGCATCCATAGAAAAGGTGCTATTCATTCAGACCCCTGTAATCATCATTTCAGGGGCCTGAATTACCCACATAAAATAATTAGCCTTGGTTCAAGGTTATCATTGTAGAGCATAATGTCTGTATAAGAAAGAGACCACAGAAGATAGGATCATCTTTAGTACAGCTATAGGTATGTTATGCCTGGGTACTGGCATGGCAATCATTACTGTATCTTTCTTCATTTATGTATCATCTACCAGGAATATCAGTATTGGTAGTGTTAGTGTAACTTTCTGTTAATTTATAGGAATACCTTAGGATTTGAGAAGCTCAATCTTTTGGAGAATTTACCTACTATAACAGAAACACCATGAACAACTGCTAAAGGCACTTAGTCAATACTTGCTGTCACATTAATTAAAGTAGTAGATTTTACATTATTGAATACTAGAGGCCCTGTGCATGAAATTTGTGCACACGGGATGGGGGGGCTTGTCCTTCAGCCCAGCCTGCTCCCTCTCCAATCTGGAACCTCTTGAGGGATGTCCAACTGACTGTTTAGGCCCAGGTAGGATAGGGCCTAAACTGGCAGTCGGACATCCCTCTCACAATCCAGGACTGCTGGCTCCCAACAGCTCACCTACCTACCTTCCTGATTGCCTGTAACTGCCTCTGCCTGCCAGCCTGATCACCCCCTAACCACTCCCTGCTAGACTGATTGATGCCTAACTGCTCCCCTGCCAGCCTGTTTGCCCCTAACTGCCCTCCCCTGTCAGCCTGGTCACCCCTAACTGCCCTCCCCTGCAGGCCTGGGTTCCCCCCAACTGCCCTTCCCTACAGGCCTGGTTACCCCCAACTTTCCTCCTCTGCTGGCGTGGTCACCCCTAACTGCCCTCCCCTGCAGGCTTGATCACCCTCAACTGCCCATTCTGCCAACTGCCCTCCCCTATTGGCCACCTTGTGGCATCCATCTTATGTCCACATGGGGGCAGGATCTTTTGACCACATGGGGGCAGTCATCTTGTGTGTTGGGCTGATGGTCAATCTGCATAATACTCTTTATTAGATAGGATAGAGGCCTGGTGCACAGGTGGGAGCCAGCTGGTTTGCCCTGAAGGGTGTCCTGGATCAGGGTGAGTGTTCCCTTGGGGTATAGGATGGCCTGGGGGAGGGTCCTGTGGTGGTTTGCAGTCCGGCTATGCCCCCAGGCAACCCAATCAGAGGCCCTGGTATCTGGGATTTATTTATCTTCTATAATTGAAACTTTGTAGCCTTGAGCAGAGCCAAGCCTTAGGCTCACACAGCCATTGAAATTTTGTTGCCTTAAGCGGAGGCCTGTGCTAGCCAAGGTATGGGGAAAGCTTGACTTCCTCCAGCACCAGGGGCAACCCACGACTCCCTCCTGCTCTCTCTATGGCTATAGCCATTTTGGTTGGGTTAATTTGCATACTCACTCTGATTGGCTTGCAGGTGTGGCTGGTGGGCATGGCTGGTGGGCATAGCAGGGTCCAGTCAGTTTGCATATTACTCTTTTATTAGATAGGATAATCTTGCAAACCCCATTCTCTAATGTAAAAATGAAACTTATCAGTCTGGATTCAATTAAGACAGAAAGCCACACAATAATATAAACATGGAAAATTTAATAAAAGTAATAATTCAATTGTAGAGTAGGAGAATCAGTATAAAGATAGGCAGATACCTATTAAGGGCCCAGAGCTGAAGCAGAGCACCCAAGAAAGAACATACGTGCGACAGTAGAACTGCACCAGGCTGAGAGTTACAGCTCAGGAGATAGTTGATAAGTTTCCTGGGTTTTTGAGGCCAAAGCTGGCCCAGTCACCAAACTAGAAGAAAACAACCTTCTGGATTGTGGGTGAGTCAAAACTGTTTGGCAGGCACACAGAGAGTATAAGAGCCCTGTGGTAAGAGTGCAAGATGTCTGTTTTGAAAGTGGACATTAAAATTGGCAAGTAATTATAATGGCAGTGTAATTGGCAAGATGGCCATTGTACCTAGAGACTGTTCACAGAACACTACTTTCTGTCCCACACATGAACCAATTCAGTAGGAGCAAGAGAAACCAAAACAGGAATTGAACCAAAAGCCCTGTTTCACAAGCAATGTCCCTTCAATGCCCTCTACTGTCCCAGTATAAGAGGCTCACTATGACTGGAGAGATGAAATGCTTAGTCAAGTCCATTATCACAGAGCAAACAATGCAGGGAAAATTTGGAGCTCAGACACAATAAATTGGTAACTAGCACAAAGAGGAACAGATAAAATGTACTAATATAGTTGAGACCAGTTTGGCTCAGTGGATAGAGCATCGGCCTGTGGACTGAAGGGTCCCAGGTTCGATTCCGGTCAAGGGCATGTACCTTGCTTGCGGGCACATCTCCAGTGTGGAGCATGCAGGAGGCAGCTGATCGATGTTTCTCTTTCATCAATGTTTCTGACTTTCTATCCTTCTCCCTTCCTCTCTGTAAAAAATCAATAAAATATATTTTTTAAAAATTTACAAATATAAATTAAAGATGTTTAAGTTAATATAAAGTAAATTATATTAGAAACAATTTTATTATGAAATAGATGCAATAAAGTTGGTTAATCAAAAAAAGGTTAAGAATTGCAAACACATAAAAGATAAACATTCTAAAAAAAATAAGATAAAGAAACAACCTAAATATATTTCTATTGGGGAATGGATTAAGAACATTGAGCATATTAAAGTAATGGAATTCTTTGAGCTACATTCTTAAGCACAATGGAGTGAAAACAGCAAGTTCAGTACATAAAAGTATGAGTACACTTGCATGAGGCTTAAAAACAAAAACAATAAAGATACAAGGATATAAAAAAAGATTTTAAGGTAATATATTTGTGAATTCTGAGAAAATAAGAGGCAACAAGATCATTAGAAAAGAGGGGGGGAAAGACATATTAACAATTACCCAATCAAAATTGAATTTAATTTCTTAAAAGTCACACTAGAATCTAGCGGGAAATGGAGCACTCTAAAATGTGAGAAAAAATATTTCTAAACTAAAATTTTATCATATTATAGTCAAATGCAAATGTCATTTAAAACATGCTCAGACATGCTGTATCTCAAAAAGATTACATCAATGTCCTTCTCAAAATAAATTGGATTATGTGCTCCACCAACATCAGAGCATAAACAAAAGAGATGAACATCTATTGAATGTCAATAGCTTACACCAAAGTTTAAAAAATTAAAAATTATATTACAGTTAAATTATTTCAAAATATGCTAACAGTTGAATTCAACTGAAATCTACAAGCCTCTGTTAATAAATATAAATATCAACCAGTGTTTCACATAATTAGAGGAAAACCCCACTACAATTTTAAAGTTTAAAATATCTTCCTTTTCTCCTTGTCAATACACTATATTTTACTGCACAAACACACATTTAACCTTATTCTTTATTGTATAAATCATTTTTTTAACTTTGTATCCTTCCCAAGCACTCTATTTTCAGCTTCCCATCCTCACTATGTTCTCTGATCCACAGTGTAGTTACTACACTGATTTTTCTTTGCACTCTTGAGTAACTTCTGAAGATTTTTAATATATATATATATATTCTCCTCTCCATATATCTTATTCAAAAGATACACAAATTAATTTTTCTGACTGTTTTGCTCTTCCAAGCAAAAAAGAACAATATTATGTTACTTCAGCCGATTGACAATTGAACTAGATAAAGAATTCTAATTTTAAAACAACTTCCTTAGAAGTATGAAAACAGATTTATTACCACCTGCCATATCATGCTGGTGATGCAAAGTCTGATAACTCCTTGGTGACAGTTGCATTCTTCAGTTAGCGTGTTTGTTTTCCTTTCCCCTATACAAGCTTTCAAGGCTGATATTGGTGACTCAAAACCTCACTCACATATTTGTAGCTGCAATTGATTTATTGGGAAGAGGAGACTGCTAATCTATTTTATCACTGGTTGAGCCCTTCAATGACAATGTATATTTTTCCTTAGCTCTGAGAAATTTTATACAATTGTTTCTTTGATTATGTTTTCCCACTCCATTTCCTCTATTGCTATTTTTGGGGATTTTAAGTAGGAAATCATTAAATTTTCCAGATTAATCTTCCATTTTATTATATGTTTTTGTCTTTTTGGTGGGGTTTTTATTTAGTGTTTTATAGATTTTCCACCATATTTTTTACATCCTTTCTATTGATGTTTTGAACATCTTTGGTTTTTAAAAATTATCACAATTTCTTCCTTGTTCTTCAACTGCTCTTTTTGTGATCTTTTTGGGTTATTTAAATATCTCTGATAAAACATGTAATGTAATTTTCTACTCTGTCTTCATTTATTCATTAAACAAATTTTATTTAGTGACCATAATTTTCCAGGCACTGTTCTAAGCAACACAAGCTATGTTAATAAATTTGACAATGAAAGTTGTAATTTAAGTCCTTGAATGGTATGTGCTCCTTTCAGGTAGTTGAGAACCATAAAAATAATGGAAGTTGAAAACATTCAAGGAGATCTTAATAATCAGTGGAAAAACTTAGGTCTATAATAAGTTCATCTCCACTAAGGTTCTTTGACTGCATATCTAAAATTTCTCCACTGTTGGCAATCTTAACATTCCCAAAGCCAGCTACTTCTTCTATAACTCTATCATGTTCCTTTGAATTACTCTTCATTAATCGCTTTTCTGGTGTTTTTTTTTGGCTGTACTTTTATCACTGTCAGCCAAATCTATCTTCCAATTATCTACTTTAGTAAAATATTACATGGGTTTTGTATTGTGAGACAAGGAGGCAATACAACTACATGCTTTGGTCTGTGTGTGAAATGAATAACAGATGTGCAGCAAACCAATCACTGACAGACTTTCAAAGGAGTAATGCAATTAATGTGTCAGCTATTTTTGTAGGGATTTGTGGATTGAAATGCTAAATGTGAGGCTTGTGCATTATTCAGCTTTTCACTGTGAACAGATCATAATGACTAAAATTTGAACAGGATTGTTGGGGAACTGGGATTATTTAAGTAAACTATTGTATCTAAATTTTTTGCATATTGGAAAGGTGTGATGTGAGGATTGCTAGTGTATGATTTAAAAAATATATTCTAAAATAACTTCTGAGTAATAAAAAATTAATTGGTGAATAATAGGATAATAAGAAATAAGTGACTAATATATAGAAGCAAAAAGGAATATTCCATGTAACTAATGTACTTGTTTAGAAAACCACAACTTATTTTTATGATGAATTCATGGATAACACACAATGCCTATGAATATTTTGCTTTGGAAGGGTGCAACTTGTTTGCTGATAGAGAAAATGGGAAGTGGATAGCTGAGTTTCCTTATCAAATACGCAATAATAATATAATTTTAAAATCCTCTATTTAGAATTGTCTATAAAATGGTCAAGATCCAGTACAAAACAAAAATGGGGGTTTCCCATGTTCAAAAATGATTAAGAATGTCCTGACAGCAAGAGCAGAGAATTAAAGAAGCCTCCTCTGAGAGTGGTGACCTGTGAGACCGCACAGGTTATACTGCCGAGTCGTGCACCTTGCATGTAATAGCATGTTAACACATTGCTAAGGAACATATTGGGATGCTGTTGATTGCCTGTGCAGAATGTCATAAATAGTTTGTCTTGGTATGATTATTTGCCATACAACTTTCACTCTTAAAATTGAACCACTGAGATTCTGAATTTCATAGTCACTCTCATTAGAAGGATGATATATTCTTGAAAATAAATGATTTATGCTTTTTATGACTAATACTTATATTGGTACCTCATAGATATGATGTTCTTTATACAGGATAATAACACATCTGTTCTCTTAATGAATCTGATATGCAGAAGAGACAGCTGGAAAGGCGGGGACAGAGGTGAGGTAGAGAAGGACCCTTCCTTGTTTAGAGACATGGCTCACTCAGGTGGATGAGAAAATTATTCCACTGTAAAAAGCATTCAGATCTCATAATGTTCCTGCCCTCAATGTTTTCTCATAAACAAAAAGAAAGGGAAATTGTTGATAAATTATGAATAATAATAGCATAGATTTTTCTGTATGTATGGTATTGATATGTACCATACATATATCAAAACCTACATATGTATATTACATGTAACAGATATAGATATTGATATAAGTAATGTTTTATATAATGCATTACATAGAGAGCTATATTATTTGTACATATGTACACCATATAATATATATATTTGTGTAAATGTGTGTATTTTAATACAAGAAAATTTATCCATGAATCATTATTTTACAAAAAGTTATTTTGTAGGATTTTGGCCTAATATTCGTTTTTTTCTAAGTTCCTCTTGATTAACCTAAAATATAAGGTAAGTGAAACTCTTTAGACTATTTCTTTCTATAACCACATGGTGGCAGCAAAGGATAAGAGCATCTGCAGAGGGTCACTGCTCTACAAAGAAAAAACACCAGAAACTTCTAAAAACTGTGACAGAACAAGTACACAATTACAGAACAGTCACAGAGTATAAAACTGATAGACAGTCTATGGGTTTTTCAAAACTTTAACTGCATTTCTGTTCAAATTTCTTGTTTCTTTATTCTAATGGTTCAACAGTGTAACCATGTAATGGTTCAATAATGTAGCCTTCAGGAGTTACTATGTTAACTATACTTTACCTTAGCCAGACATTTAGCTTTGTACTTTAAAAGCAGTTCCACATTCTTAGTCATCCATCCTTTACAACTCTTCTCTACATATAGATTTATTTTCTTCTTATTATTATTGTAGTATTGGATATAAAGAGCCACTCTAGATATAGATATCTCTTTCTTTACATATATTATAAATTTTCTCTTCCTGTTTGTACTGCCTTCAGTTATTACTTTTAAAATACATCTTATTTTTTTCCCATATGGTGCATGCTCAAACTTTTTATCTAAATGCCAGAATGTGTGGCTGTCATAAAACAATCGCATGTGTGTGGCCCCTGCCAGCTGCTTACATCACTGCTGTCATACACCATGAAGCTGGTGATAGCACAGTAGAGCTAGTACCTGACCATGGCTAAAATTTATATCTGAAAAAGTCCACTCTTCAGCCACTGGGAAAAATTGCCTCGACTTTCTGCCTTTAAAAACTTGTGCAAATATACTTAATTTGTAGTGAGAGACTAAATATAAAAACAAAATCTGGGTCATATTAATAGAACATAGAAACAAAATCCAGGCCCTAATAGCAGAGCTATAATCCATAACCTGCAGCAACCTGTCTGGAATCCAACCCTTTATCTTATCTAATAAAGAAAGAATATGCTAATTGACCATCATGCCTCACAAAGATGGTGGCACCCACAGCCAATAAAGAGGGATATGCTAATTGACTACCATGTCTTTAAGCACCTACGGCCACAAGATGACGGCACCCAGTCCTGTCAGCCCCATCAGAGCAGCAGGCACATGGCATAGCTGGGCCTGCCCACAGGCAGGTTGGGCCGCTCCACCTGCCTCTGGAGTTTCCAAGGCCTCTCAGCTTCCAGGCTGCCCAGGATCACCCAAGGCTCAGGTAACCAGTGCAAGCCGAGGCTTGAGCTACTGGCAATGGCAGCAGGAGAGGTATGATAGGGGCATTGCCTCCCCCTAATTGCCAAGTTGCCTCCTGCCCCTGAAGGCTCCCAGACTGTGAGAGCAAGCAGACTGGGCTGAGAAGATCCCCCTCCAGTGCATGAATTTTCATGCACCAGGCATCTAGTCTATAATAACATCCCAGAGTCAGCCTTCTGCAAGTCAGATTTGTAGGAAGTAAAACTGGTATCTCTAGAACAATCAAGGAAGCTAAACAATCCTGTGTAATAAAAGAGTGATATGCAAATTGACCATCACTCTAACACATAAGATGGCTGTTCCCATGTGTTTAAAGATGGCTGCCCCCATGTGGACAAAAGATGGCCACCACAAGATGGTCAGAAGGGGAGGTCAGTTGAGAGGGATCAAACCTGCAAGGGAGGGCAGTTAGGGGCAATTAAGTCTGCAGGGGAGGGAAGTTAGGGGTGACCAGGCATTCAGGGAAGGGCAGTTGCGGGGGGACCCAGGCCTGCAAGGGAAGGCAGTTGGGAGAGACCATGACTGCAGGGGAGAGTACTTATGGGTGACCAGGCCTACAGGAGAAGGCAGTTAGGCATCAATCAGGCTGGCAGGAGAGTGGTTAGGGGGTGATCAGGCTGATAGGCAAAAGTGTGTGTGGCCCCTGCCAGCTGCTTACATCAAGTGATTATGGGCAAGCAGTTGGGAGCCAGCAGTCCTGGATTGTGAGAGGGATGTCCAACTGCCTGTTTAGGCCCGATCCTATTTGTACTGCTTCAGTTATTAATTTTAAAATAACTATCAGGATCAGGCCTAAATGGGCAGTTAAACATCCCTTGAGGTGTCCCAGATTAGGAGAGGGTGCAGGCTAGGCTGAGGGATACACACCCCTGCACAAATTTTATGCACTGGGCCTCTAGTAACTTCTATAAAAATCTGCTCAAATGGCTATGACTTGATTAATAATTGGCAGCTTCCCTAATTGTTGCTGCCATTCCCAATTTAGAACTAACAAGAGAAAGCAAAGTATGCACCTCTAACCAATCACATAGGATGCTCTGCTTCTGGTTACCCCAACTCTGCCTCCCTGTACCAACAGCCCCTAGTAGAGCAAACCTGAAGCCTTTCCTTTGCTTCACTATATAGCATTCCCACTTTTCTGCTTGATTTTGATACTAATATTATCAATCGTCATCCCCACCTTTATCTTTATCTTAACATCCCTAAACCCTCCTGAAACACTTGAGAAGCAGGTGACAGTAACCGACTTCTTTGCTGCAGCAAGTTCAGAGTAAACAGATTGATTTTTTTCCCATTTGGTTGGCCTTCATTTATTTCCATAGTAAAATCACCCAGAACACAAGAGTAAGGAAGCAAGGGAGGCATCAATATGTAATTTTAGCAACCCAAGTCCTTACAAAAAGAGGGCAATGAAACACAGAAACAATTGAACAACACAGTAGAAATTGATACATTGTAATTGCAAGCATCAACTATTCCCTTCTGGCTTCTCAATAATCTTACATGCTTTCTACTAACTATTGCAATCTATGATTCTCTCATTTTAAACATTAGCAAGAAAAAACTGCTCTGACCTCATATAATTCAACAATGTTTTCACTCTCTTCCTAAAACCTTGAAAGCCAAATCCATTAGCCATTATCATGTGAAAACCTTCTTGACATCTACCAGCAACACACCTTATAAAAATAATATGAAAAATAACTTTTAAAAGATAGAGGAAAAGTAAAGCACAATAGTTAACATACATATACAGTATGTATATATGCAGCTGGTAATGAAGCCTTATAACTTTCTTCTCCATAACTCATTATTTGCTCCTCAGCCAGATTCTCCCCAGCTGAGATTCATTAACTTAGGCATGACCCAAACTTTCCATTTTGAAGGTATTAGTATCTCTGCCTGTGTATCATAATTTTCCACCAAATTTGACCACTAACACAAAAGAACTAGGAGGCAATCCAGCTGATCCCCTGAGCTTCACACTGTGTAACAAATTACTAATTTATCCTGCTAATCAGGATCAATTATCATAGCCAATACAGTAATCCCTTCTTTGCCTGTTGGCAACAATCTCAATGCCTATTTCTCAGACACCACTGTTGGATAGCCTTATGTATGTATATGTGTGTGTGTGTGTGTGTGTGTGTGTGTGTGTGTGTGTGTGTATTCCCCCCCCGCTTTGGAATCAAAACCTCTAAACCAGCAGTGACTGCAGTAGTGTGTGGATCATCAAAGGTTATATATAGAGAAAAGACATTTCTAGTCCCAATCCTTGATTTTCAGATCCACCAATTAAGTTGGGCTATAAATTAATGTTGAGTGCCAATAGATATTTTCTAGTATACATGCTGATCAGCTTTGTTATGTTTGGAAATATCTAATATGTCTGAAAATATCTAGTATACATGCTGGTCATTTTGCTATGTTTGAAATTCAGCACTGTACAGAAGAAATGAGTAGAAATTCTCCTGTGCTTCTAGATGTATATGTTATAAATGTTGGTCATAATTTCCAAGATCTGATGTAGGATATTCATAAAAAATGCCAGAAATTGTTAAATGTTATCAAAACATATTTGTTTAAAGATTCCAAATTACTTTATATACAGAGCCAAGCTGCCTCAGATATTTCCAAAGGTAACATTTCTTTTATTTTAAAAAACCACCTAAAATTCAATCATTACAAAACCTATGTATTCTTAGGAATGGAGAATTATTAACTAATTAATATTGCAATGAGTGCAATCAGTTATTCAATTTTTATTGCAATGCATTTTTAAAAAGTAAGACGCAATAAAATTTGGATTCCTGCAATGTATAAGATAATATTTAAAGTATATAAGAAAAACAAAATAGAAGAAAAATGAGAATTAACATTGCACTGTGTTTCCAAACTACTTAAAATCTGAAAAAGTCCTAAAGGAATTAACATTCTAGTAATAATGCTTTATTACAAACTATCTCAGGCTCAGAGACATAAAGAAATTAGGCAAGATCAATAGCATATAATTTGAAGTGTCCTGATAATTAAACCAACATCAACTTAGTTTCTAGATTACAAGAAGTTTTCCATGACTACAGGACACTAAAAAAGAGATAGAGGAAGATATTAACAGATGGAAGAGCATACCATGCTAATGGATTGGGAGAATCAACATCATTAAAATGTCCATACTACCCAAAGCAATCTATAGATTCAACGCACTACCCATTAAAATACCAACGACATATTTCACAGACCTAGAAAGAATTCTTCATAGATTCATCTGGAACAAAAAAAGACCACGGTTAGCTACAGCAATTCTGAGAAGGAAGAATAAAGTAGGTGGGATCTCAATACCAGACTTCAAGCTATACTACAAAGCAACTGTTCTCAAAACAGCCTGGTACTGGCACAAGAACAGACATATAGACCAATGGAATAGAATAGAGAACCCAGATATCCACCCAAACCACTATGCTCAATTAATATTTGACAAAAGAGGCATGAACATTCAATGGAGCCAAGATAGCCTCTTCAATAAATGGTGTTGGGAAAATTAGTCAGATACATGCAAAAAATTGAAACTGAACCACCAACTTACACCAAATACAAAAATAAACTCAAAATGGATACAGGACTTAAACATTAGAAGGGAAACCATAAAAATACTAGAGGAATCCACAGGCAGCACAATCTCAGATATATGCCAAAAGAACTTCTTCACTGATACTGCTCCAAAGGCAATGGAAGCTAAAGAAAAAATAAACAAATGGGACTACATCAAAATAAAAAGCTTTTGCACAGCAAAAGAAACCATCAACAAAACAACAAGAAAGATCACTGTATGGGAGAACATATTTGCAAATGTTATCACTGACAAAGGTTTAATCTCCAAAATCTACAGCCAACTTATACAACTTAATAAAAGGAAGATGAAGGATCCAATAAAAAAATGGGCAACGGACCTAAATAGAACCTTTTCAAAAGATGACAGAAGGAAGGCCAAGAGACACACGAAAACATGTTCAAAGTCATTAATCATCCGAGAGATGCAAATCAAAACGACAATGCGATACCATCTTACACCTGTCAGAATGGCAATCATCAACAAATCAACAAATGACAAGTGTTGGCGAGGATGCGGAGAAACAGGAACCCTTGTGCACTGTTGGTGGGAATGCAGACTGGTGCAGCCACTGTGGAGAACAGTATGGAGTTTCCTCAAAAAACTAAAAATGGATCTCCCATTTGACCCTGTAATCCCACTCTTAGGAATAAATCCTTAACACCAATCAGAAAGGATTTATGCACCCCTATGTTCATAGCAGCACAATTTACAATAGCTACAATTTGGAAACAGCCTAGGTGCCCGTCAGCAGATGAGTGGATCAGAAAACTGTGGTACATCTACACAATGGAATTCTATGCTGCCATTAAAAAGAAGGAATTCTTACCATTTGCAGCAACCTGGTTGGAACTGGAGAGCCTTATGCTTAGTGAAATAAGCCAGTCAATGAAGGAGAAGCATCACATGATCGCACTCATTGGGGGATAATAAAGAACATTATAAACTGATGAACAAAAGGATAGATACAGAGACAGTAAAGCTTCAGACAGACTGTGAAATTACAGCAGGAAGATTAAAGTTAGGTGAGGTAGATAAGAGATCAATCAAAGGACTTGTATGCATGCATATAAGAATAACCAATGATCATAGACACTGGGGGGTTGGGGTATGCCTGGGAAGGAGGGGGGGCAATCGGGAGATATGTATAAAAATTAATAAAAAAATAAAAAAAGAAGTTTTCCATGTATGTCTATTTTTAAATACTAAAAGTTTAAAACCAATTTCAACATGCTATGAAAAAATACTATTTAAAATTCTTACATTTAACTTTTATGATTGACTAATAGAGACACAGTCAGGCTGCTTTCTGAGTCTAAATTCATACCATAGAATTTAGTTGTACACACTGTACCATTGGACAGAGAATTAACAAGGACCGAGTCAGTGGAAATCTCCGGGAATTTTTCATTGGGCTGATTCACTCACCAAAGTGCTTTCATTGAATTGCCAAGACCACTTTCACAGCACTCCTGTTCTTCACAACGTACTTTTATGCAGTGACCTTCACTGACATGGCTGTGCTTTAGAAACTCTGTGATTACTTGAAAAATCAACTATAAAATGTGAGTATCTAAGACCTAGTGTTTTAGAAGGGTTAGGGATATTAAGGTAAAATTGAAGGTGATAATGATGATTGATAATAAAGTCACCAGTTTCAATTTAATGCAATAGCCATTAAAGGAAAAGTTAGGGCCTTATCCAAATTTATTGATTTACTCATTAACACATAAAACATTTATTTGGGGTGAAGAATTTGGACAAATATTAAAAATTAATGACAAAAATATTTGGTTACATTTTTCCCTCCACTTTGTATTTCTCAACAAATCTTTTGAAGAATCTAATTTTATGTTTTGATGTACTCTTCATTTGTTTAATGAAAAAAAAATAATGCTTTAAGAGCCATTCCTGACACTTCTAACAATATTCATATAGTTTAAATTACAAAAATTCTGTTAAATTGTAAAATAATATTAATCACCAATTTATCAGATTTTATAAATGATTTAATTGCTTCCTAAAGAAATAAGAACTGCATTGCAAGTAACTGAACTATGCTTTTCATTTGAGGAATGCACAAATAAATCTTACCTAATAATCTTACCTAATAATAGACAAACATGTAAATTTACCGTACATCCGCTATGCCCATAGCCAATCAGAGTGATTATGCAATTTAACCCAACAAAGATGGAAGTTAATTTGCATACATAGGCACTCAGTGCCTGGATCCTGGGGAACATCCTGGCACCATATCACTGAGATAGGCCCTGCATGTACCCTGAGCAGCCTGTGAAGGGCCTGAGCTAGGAGGGTCCTGGGCAGGGCCAAACCTGTAATCCGAGCAGAGGAGGCAGGGATGGAGTCCACCATCAGAGGGAGCTGAGGATCCGCTGCCCTGGCCGAAAGGTTTTCGGCCTGGGAGGGACGGAGCCGGCGATGGGAGGGAGTGGGGGTCCACTGCCCAGTCCAAAAGTCTTGGCCAGAGGCTTTTGGATTGGGCAGGCCTGGGCAGGGGTGGAGTTGGCAATTGGAGGATGTTGGCAATTGGTGTGAACTACAGAAGAAACACCTTTTCTGACTGCTCTTTGGCTAAGTTTCCTGTAGTCCACTGGTAATATTCTTAGTAACCTGGGTAATAAGAATCCAAAAGGTGATCTGGGGTTTTTCCATCACACTTCTGGAGAAAAAAAACAAAGGTCTGCTGCTGGAGGGCTAAGAAATGTCATATTCTGCCCTAGCTGGTTTGACTCAGTGGATAATGTATTGGCCTAATGACTGCAGGGTCTGGATTCAATTCTGATCAAGGGCATGTACCTAGGTTGCAGACCCCTCCCTGGCCAGTGCCCAGGCCAGGGCTCATACAGGAGGCAACCAAAGTGTTCATCTCACTTTGATATTTCTCTCTGTCTTTCTGATGAAAACACCTTGGTGGCTGTGGTGATTGGCAGTTGCTGCAGCAGTGGAGTGATGGGACTGGTGCCTTCCCCTGATCAGCCCCATTATCTCCCACAAAGGGAGGCCAGACTGCAGCAAGCCTAAGCCATCAGTAGGATATCCCCTGAGGGCTCTCCATATGTGAGAGGGGGCAGGTTGGGCTGAAGAACCTCCCCACCCCCAGTGCATAAATTTCATGCACCAGGCCCCTAGTTATATATAATAATGCATATCCAAAATTAAAAGATTAAATTTCATAAAAATAAAGTATCATAATGATTAGACATAAAATATTGGAAAACCTCCTATATAATAAAAAGCTGATGTGCAAATCAACCAAACGACAGAAGGACTGGTTTCTATGATGTGCACTGACCACCAAGGAGCAGATGCTCAATGCAGGAGCTGTCCCCTGGTGGTCAGTGTGCTCCCACTGGGGAGTACCACTCAGCCAGAAGCCATGGCGAGTGCAGCATTGGTGGCAGGAGCCTAAGGATGTCCATGGGAAGTAACCCTAAGTCATCAGTGCAACATCCCCCAAGGGCTCCCAGACTTCGAGAGAATGTAGGCTGGGATGAGGGCCCCCACCTCCAACCCCAAGTGCATGAATCTCAGCACTAGTCCTCTAGTAATTATATAATCTCCTATGAACATACCACAGAAAAAACTTTTTTTATGAAATTATTGAGTGGAAGACTACAATGTTACCAAATAGGCACTTTCCAAATCAGTTAGCTATTATTTTACAAAAAGTGTCTGCATATCAATGGCTTGAATATTAGAATATTTTTTCAGCAGAACAATACCAAGTACCATAAATATTTATCAATTACACTGGCTAGCTCATGAACCTTCCTGAATTTAATATTAAACTAATAAAGAAAAGTTTATATTGCACATTTCTATAACTGGGAGAAATTAACCAAAGAACTTATATGCATTTATGCATAATCCATGGACAAAAATAACAGTGTGGTGAAGGCATGGGTGAGAAGCAAGGGTGGGCTTGAATGGGTCGGTGGAGAAAATAAGAAGACATATGTAATACTTTCAACAATAAAGATTTTTTAATATGCCATTGCTGAGACAACTTAAGCTTGCTGAGCAGTATCATAAACATTTCCAGAAGCATGTTGTGATTAAATTTATATAGACATACTAACATCAGGCAGATGATGTAGAATCCAAACAAAGTCTAAAGCAATTGATATAGAAGGTAAGTAATATAATATTCAGAAGCCTAAATAGGAAGCTAACAAATAGCCCAGCACTTTAGCATAAGGTAGCTATGAATTGTTGTCTCAGCTATAGGAATAAAAGGTCAGAGACAAAATTCCAAAAGGATAATGCTAAACCAGCAAGTGTCAAAGAAAACCCTGACTTGTAAGTTAAGATCTTTACTCAGCTTATCCTACTGGTGTAAAGGATGAGATGGCTCACATCCTATCTATTAGCTAATTGTCAGTGCCACCTTCAAAATATATCTAACATCTGACCATGTCAGACTGCTTCTAACTTCACCATTCAAATCTTCATCAAACTATGAACCAGGAAGCGTTTGATTCTATATGTATTTTGTTAGATATATGACTAAGTATTTCATATTTTTGTGCTATTTTTAATTATATATTTTTACTAGAGGCCTGGTGCACAAAATTTGTGCATGGTGGTGGGGGTTGTCCAATTTGGGATCCCTCTCACAATCCAGAACTGCTGGCTCCAACTTCCCTCCCCTGCAGGCCTGGTCCCCACCAACTGTCCTACTCTGCAGGCCTGTTTTCCCTCCAACTTCCCTCCACTGCAGGCCTGAATCCTCCTCCAACTGCCCTCCACTGCAGGCCTGGTCCCCTCTCACCTGCCCTCCCCTCCAGCCCTAACCCCTCCCTAATTGACCTCCCCTGCTGACCTGGTCTCCCCCAACTGCTCTTTTCTGCTGGACGAGTCACCCCAACTACTCTCCTACTTGCCTGATCATGCACAACTGCCTCCTCTGCAGGCTTGGGTCCCCTGCAACTTCCCTCCTTTGCTGGCCTAATCATCCCCAACTACCCTTCTCTGCTACTCTGGTCACCACTAACTTCCCAAAAGTGCCCTCCCCTGCAGTCCATCCTGTGATGGTCATCTTGTGTACACATGGGAACAGCCATCCTTTGATCACATAGGGGTGGCCAACTTGTGTTTTGGAGTGATGATCAATTTGCATATTACTCTTTTATTAGATAGGATTGCAAATTTCAATTATTACTAGTATATTGAAAAGTAATTAACTTTTATATGTTAATCTTATAACCTTGGTATACTTTCTTATTAGTTCTCTATAGATATGTTGAAGATAGAGATTACATGATTTAACAATGGAATGGTTCTTCTAAGAGAAAGAGGAACCAAAGCTTTTGGCCTGGGTAAATGAGCTTGGTGGTTATCATAATGGAAAAAAAAAATTTCAAAGAGTAGGTTCAAGGAATTTGCTTTTGGAAATCCAATCCTGAGAAACCAGTTATTCATCCAAGTGGAGATATCAATAGCCAGTTGAACACACAAATCTTGGGTTCTTGGAAGAAATCTGGTTTGGGGACATACACTCAGTGTTAATTATCACATATATATTCTTAGAATATGAAATGAATAAAAATAACTTAGATAATAAACATAGACTTAAAAAGAATATGCCCAAAAACTGAGGCATGGGACAAATAAAAATTTAAAGTTTTGGAAGATGAGAAGAAATCAGAAGGGACGCTGAGAATAAGTTACCAAATATATAAATACAGAACCAAAAGATGGTAGAATCTTTAAAAAGAAGTGAAAGCAGTATTTCAATAAAAAATGTTGACCAACTACATCTAGCGCAGTAGGTAACTCAAATCATTTAGTTTTTAAGAAATGACCACTTAAATTGCAAACATAGATGTAATCAGTGGCCTTTGAAAAAAGCTATTTTACTGAAGCAATAAGAAAAAATTAGTTCCTGTTTGAAAAAGATCCAAGGAAAATATAAAATGCAAGTTAATATAATTTGCATTAACAAGTCTCAGGAAATTTTGCTATAAAGGGAAATAGAGACACGTGGGGTATATGGATATTTCTAAGGAAGGATTATATTTTAGCTTTAGTACATTAATAGAAATAATCTAGTGATTTTGTGATGAAGGAGAAAATGAGTATTTATGAAGAAACATCTCTGCAAACCTGAAAAGTAATTGGATTGTTTGCATGATTACAGGTGACTGGCAACAAGAAGAGCGCAAATTCCTTTAATAGCCAGAAGGGCAGAGCATATAAGTAGAAATGCAGATAATAGGTAGGTGTTATTTATAGTCTATGTAAATAAATTAAATGAATTAAAATGATTGTGTACACATAATTGTAATGTCATATATCCAAAATATCTAAAGAAAAATCTAAATTATACTTTATGTTGACAACGCAACAACATGAAATATGTGAGTTCATATGTCACTTTACAACCACAGTATATTATCTAAACACCTAAAAATAAGCCATTAACAAGGAATGATATTTGTTACCATATATATACATTCAATATATATGGAATCTATACAAAAACATAGCTCTAAAAGAACATATGCATTTGTATACATACACACATATGTACATATATGTAGAAAAAAGGAACTGGCCTTGGCTAATAAGTAATTGAAAATGCAGGTTCAGCTGCCTGTCACAAAACAAAACAAAACAAAACAAAACAAAACAACTGTGAGACAGGTAAAAATTAAAAAGGACTATTCAGGTGCTGCAAATTGGTAGAATGGTGTATTTCTATCTCAAAGACCATCCTCTTCCAGCTCAAGACTGGGTTCTTATACAGGTAGAGAAAGAAGGGATTTTTTTCTATCTAATCATCTTACTAGCTTTTGGCAACCTGGGCTCCTGCTTATTCATCTTTCTAGTCTTTGGTGCAGTCAATGGAGGAACCTCCCACCAAACAGCCAAATAGGGAGACTTCCCAGTGTTCTCTGAGTGTCCACAATAACTGAACTGCAAATAAAGAAAAGGTAAAAAAAAAAAGAAAGAAAGAAAGAAAGAAAAAAAAGAAAAAGAAAAAGAATCAATAGCAAAATTTAACTAACAAGTTTAGGAGCTATCAAAATGGGCATTTAAAATCACTGGCTTTCTTTTTTACATTTCATTGGAGAAGTAAATATCATGTGTTAGATAAATTTTAATTAAAGTTATAGGACATAAACATAGTAAAAGGCATTAGGAAAGTTTGTTTATAACTGAGGCTGGGATCTCATCAAGTTATGAACAATGATTATTTGTTGATAATAGGATGAGTTACCATTTTGTTTTATTTAATCATTTTTTTCAGATTTTCTAAAATGAACATATTTCAATGATCAGAAATGTGATTAATAAAATATATAAACATTTTAGTCATTACATTGGAAAAAATACTACAAATTGGAATCTGAATCTCTAATGATAGAAAAATAATGCATTATGATTTGAACATTCCATGGACAATAACAGATCATAAGAATTATTAAAAGATAGGAAAATACTCAAAATATAATTCTAAAAAATAAAGAGATATGGAAAATATAGTAATTGCCAGAGGGAAAGTGGTGTATGTGGGGAGGAGGTTGGTAAAGTGTAAAAAGGACCAAATATATGGTGATGGAAGATGATAAATTTGGTTGGTGGAAACACATGATACAGGTCATGTATCATAGAAATATATACTTGAAACCTCATGATCCTATTAACCCAATAAATTAAATAAAGATAACAGACTACATATTTGACATCTAGTAATATAGTAATGTTTTAGAGTTTATCATAAAAAGTTGATTAAATATCACATAGAGTATATTGGTTGCCTCTGCACCAAGGAACCTTTGGGTGCCAGAAAGATAGGAATCGAGGACTTTCTACCAAATATCCTTTTTTATTTAAAAAACAACTAATGTCATATGATAAACAAAGATACTCTACTATATTTTACTATGTTTACATTCATGTCTTTTTTGTACTAAGGAAAAAGGGGGTGCAGTAATAAAGAATAGGAGCCTTGTATGTCTTGTATGTACTCTAGGCTCAATGTCTGGCACAAAGTAGATGCCCAATACTGTTTGTGGAAATGATGTTTGCATCTAAATATTAATACATTAAGACTGAAGGAAATAGCCTAAAATGTCATGCATACTATAGTTGAGTTTGGGTAATGTAATTATAGGTGATAGGTGACTTTTTTAAAAATATAGTTTTATTGATTCAGAGAGGGAGTGACAGAGATAGAAAAATCAATGATGAGAATTACTGATTGGCTGCATCCTGCATGCTCCACACTGTGGGCTTAGCCCACAACCCAGGCATGCGCCCTGACCAGAAATCAAACACAGGACCCTTCAGTCTGCAGTACGATGCTCTATCCACTGAGCCAAACCAGCTAGGACATGATAGGTAATTTTTTTCAAGAATGTTTTATTTTAGGAGAAACCAAGATGGCGGCATAGGTAAACACCTGAATTTGCTGACTCACAGAACCACTTCAAAACTACAACTAAAAGACAAAATGGACATCATCCAGAACCACAGGAAGAATGGCTGAGTAGAAATTCTACAACTAGAAGCAAAGAGAAAAGCACACTGAGACTCAGAGGAGGTGCGAAAGTAAAGGCAGAGGTACAGAGGCTCGCATTGAGAGGGCTGGCAACGGAGGAGGTGGCAGTCTTTTTTAAGTGGAAGGGAGACACAAGTTCCAACTGCTCTGAACTCCAGTTCCTGGCAAGACTCTCTGGACCCAGATTCATAGCGGATGAAAGTAGACTGTCTGGCATCGGGCAGAACTTGAGGATGGCTTTCTCTCAGAGGTAATTGCAAGGATTACCAAAGGACACTGGAGACCTGGGGCCTCTCAGTGCAAGGCTGACAGGAAGCCATTGCTGTTTGCTCCACCCTGAGACTCTGCCCCACCCAAGTGTGTGCAGAGGCTTTTGCATATGAATGGTCTGGTCCTTTGAAATCTAAACTTACCTAACAAACTTTAGCTGAGTCAGAGAAACCCAAAAGATCCAAAAGAAGGCCCAAGGCTCCATAGCAGCCTGCATTGCTTAACAGGTGGGCCTCATCTGGGCACCTTCAAAACCAAACAAAGAAGAGGAATGTGCAGATCTCTCTGTAGCTCCTGCTGGTTGGCCTCAGGCAGAAGCTAAATTAGGATCTCTTTGGAGATCCAAGAGACAGTGTACCCAGTGGTCAGAGTGGGACCATCCAGATTACAACTCCTCAGTTCCATAAAGGACACACTCAGGGGCCAGACTCAGTGAGCACCAAAGCCCCACTGAAGCAAGCCTTGCCTCATAAAGGTGACTCCAGCACAGAAGTTCTCCCATCATAGACACAGCTGATCCTTGCAGCCAATTGGTATGGAGGTCAATTCCTCCCAGTGATACCAACAACAATCAAGGTTTAACTACAACAAGACTATGCACCCACAAAGGGTGCACCAAGAGTATCCACCTCATGTAACTGAGAGGGCTGAGCCACTGGGCCCTACAGGACACCTAGAACACAAAGCCACTCTGTTCACTCAGGGAAGCTGCCAAAATGCAAAGACAAAAAAGCAGGTCACAAATGAAAAAAATAGAGGAAAGCAAATGAATGGATATAGAGTTCAAAACCATGGTTATAAGGTTTTTCAAGAATTTTCTAGAAAAAGCCAATAAATTTAATGAGACCCTGGAGGATATGAAAAAGAGATCAACTATAAATTAAGCATACATTGACTGAAATAAAAATATACAGAGATACAACAGCAGATTAGAGGATCGTAAAAATCAAGTCAAAGATTTGAAATACAAAAAAGTAAAAAACACTCAACTGTAAAAGAAAAAAGAAAAAAAGAATTGAAAATTATGAAGATAGTGTAAGGAGCCTCTGGGACAACTTCAAACACACCAACATCCAAATTATTGGAGTGCCAGAAGAAGACAGAGAGCAAGATACTGAAAACCTATTTGAAGAAATAATGATTGAAAACTTCCCCCACCTGGGGAAAGAAATAGACTTACAAGTCCAAGAAGCCCTAGGACCCCAAATAAAAGGAATCCAAAGAGGACCACACCAAGACACATCATAATCAAAATGCCAAGAGTAAAAGACAAAGAATATTAAAAGCAGCAAAACAGTAAGTTACCTACAAGGGAATATCCATGCAATTGTCAGCTGATTTCTCAACAGAAACTATGCAGACCAAACAGGAGTGGCAAAAAATATTCAAAATGATGAATAGCAAGAACTATAACAAAGATTACACTACCCAGCATAGCTATCATTCAGAAATGAAGGGCAGATAAAGAGCTTCACAGATAAGAAAAAACTAAAGAAGTTCATCACCACCAAACCAGAATTATATGAAATGATGAAGGGTATTCTTTAAGAAGAGGTAGAAGAAAAAAAAGGTAAAGATAAAAATTATGAACAACAAATACATATCTATCAACAAGTGAATCTAAAAATCAAGAGAATAAAAAAATCTGATGAACAGAATAAACTGGTGAATATAATAGAATCAGGGGCATAGAAAGGGAGTGGGCTGAAAATCCTTGGAGGGAAAGGAGTAGGGTGGTTGGGAAGAGACTGGACAAAAATCATACACCTATGTATAAGGAGTAGAGTGGGTGGGAAGAGACTAGACAAAAATCATACACCTATGGGTAAGGACAGTGGGGTGGGAACTGGGTGGAGGGGAGCTATGAGGGAAAAAAGAGGAACAACTGTAATAATCTTAACAATAAATATTTATTTTTAAAAAGAATGTTTTCTTTGTCATTTATTTATTACTTAATATTTTATAAGAGATATGCAATATATAACTTATCCTAATATCAAGTACCTCAAAAAAATCAAATACATGTCAATATGATTTTAGTTTAGGCATGTACAAAATATCTATAAATTTAAAATAACATACTTATACCTAACAAAAAATTATTTTAAGAAAAATCACAGTGAAATGGCTACTTTGATAAAAATAAATTTTAAAAAATCTCTAGTTCTGTAGTAAATTCTTATATAATGTCACTATGAAAATCTCTGCTGATGTTTAATTATTGTCAGAGTTGATATTAGTATTCCAGCTACAAACTCTTTAAAGAGATCTTAGTGTGACTGAAAGAAGCTCCAGATGTTCAGATGGCTGTAATTTTGTCCTCAGCAAAGGTTATAATCAGGTTCATAATACAAGCCTCAATGAAGAAGCAATAGAAGTGTATAATAGAAGAAAAGTATACTGGGCAAAAAATCATGAAAAAAAAAACAGCTCAAAATAGGTCTCCATCACTTAGTAATTATGTGTTTGATTCATTTTCTACTGTTGTAAGCCTCAATTTCTTCAACTATGTAATAGAAATCATAATAACTGGCTCATGTGCTCATTTCATATATAATTTAGTATATTTGTCAGATTTGAAAGAACTCTGGTGTGTGTGTGTGTGTGTGTGTGTGTGTTAACTGAGAATCAGCCTCTTATTTTCCCTCTCTTACCCTCAAACCACATGATGTCCTTAAAAAGTAATTACATTGGAGCAAGTAACCAACTATCATGGATAAAACCACTACTATAAAATTATTTTGAGAATTATGTTTACATATTGTTTTACTTAAAATAAATATTTTTAAAGCATATGATAGTACCAAATTAAATGTGATCTTTACATTGTTTGCTTAATTTTACTTTCAAACTGGTGTAGCTAAAAATAGTGCAAGATTATAGATCTTGGTATTTCTACATGGACAAAGTAGGAGGCTCCTGTAGGCTATAAGTTCTGAAGCTTCTGAGTCATCCATCCTTTCAGCTAAATTTTTCTTTGGAAATCAGGCAATTGCCCACATTTCCTAAAGAGAATTCCAAAATAATATAGGTCTCTTCTCCCATAAGGTAGCCTCCTGGCTGATATTCCATCAAATCTTCATTCCAGTAACATGAATTTTCTTGAGTCTATTTGCATCCCTTTTCATCTCCTCTTCTCTTGGTTCTTTAATATTATATTTATACCTATCTAATAAAAGAGTAATATGCAAATTGACCATACCTCCACTACACCCACCAGCCATGCCTACCACTCACGCCTACCAGCAATCAGCACAAGTATGCAAATTAACCCAACCAAGATGGCTACGGCCACAGAGAAGCAGGAGGGAGGCTTGGGTTGCCCCTGGCGATGTAGAAAGCCAAGATTTTTGTATACCCTGGTGTCCAGGCCTCCACTTAAGGCAACAAAGTTTCAATGACTGCTGCCGGGCAGAGTGAGCAGAAGGCATTGCTCTACTCCAGGCTACAAAGTTTCAATTGTAGAAGATAAAGAAATCTCAAATGTCAGAGCCAATACTTGGATTGCCAAGGGTGTGGCTGGCCTGCAAAACACCACAGATCCCTTGCCCAGGCAGCTCCACAGGCCCCAAGGGAACACCCACCCTGATCCAGGACACCCTTCAGGACAAACCAGATGGCTCCCACCTGTGCAACAGGTCTCTATCCTATCTAATAAAAAAGTAATATGCAGATTGACTATCACTCCAACACACAAGATGACTGCTCCCATGTGGTCAAAAGATCCTGCCCCCATGTGGATACAAGAAGGTCCCCACAAGATGGCCAAGGAGGAGGGCAGTTGGCAAGGATCAGGGCTACAAGGGAGGGCAGTTGTTGGGAATCAGGCTAGTAGAGGAGGGCAGTTAGGTGGGGCCATCCCTGCAAGGGAGTGATCAAGCCTGCAGGGGAGGGCAGTTAGGGGTGACCAGGCTGGCAGAGAAGGGATGTTGGGTGTGACCAGACCTGCAGGGAAGGGCAGTTAGGGGCAAACAGGCTGGCAGGGGAGCAGTTAGGCATCAATCAGGCTGGCAGGGGAGTGATTAGGGGATGATCAGGCTGGCAGACAGAAGCAGTTAGGGGCAATCAGGAAGGCAGGCAGGTGAGCAGTTGGGAGCCAGCAGTCCTGGATTGTGAGAGGGATGTCCACCTGCCCATTTAGGCCTGATCCTACATAGATCGGGCCTAAAAGGGCAGTCGGACATCTCTCAAGGGGTCCCAGATTGGAGAAGGAGCAGGCTAGGTTGCAGGCACCCTGCACCCTGTGCAAATATTTTATGCACCAGATTCCTAGAATCTTTATAATTAGCAAACCTCTTATATCTTCATCTTCTCTGAAAGATCTCTTCCCCTTACTTTAAGCCAGACTTGGTCATCCTCTCAGTTTTTGTTTCTTCACTCTCACCCAAAACTTTGAAAGTATATAAATATAATCCTTTTCACTTCAATACTAGTATTTCTCCATCTTCTTGCAAAAATTCCTGTTCAAATTTTTTTTAAAACTTCACTGCCTGTACCATAGTCTTCCCAGCTCTCAGTCCAGTGCCCTTCCCCTTGATATACAAATTCCTCAAATGCATTTTCCATATGTACTGTTGACTTTCCTTGCTTCTTGCTCTCAGTTCAATACATTCCAACACAATTATCATAAATATAACTTCATTAAAACACTTCTTGGTAAGTTTCCAAAAGGGTTGTATGTCTTCAAATCAAATTGACATTTTAAATTATCACATTTACTTGATTGATTACTCAGAGGCATTCAACAATAACTACACTAAAGTTCTTTAATACAGTGGTACCTCGAGATAGGACTTTAATTCGTTCCGTAACCTTGAGGCTTCGGAAACTATGAGATGCTCAAGTCGCAGTAAACTGGTGGATCGTGTGCAGCCGACAGATCCGGGCTATTACTCGTATCTCAACTGTTGCTCGTATTTCAAAGCAAAAATCACTCACTCAACAGCTCATATCTCAAAAATCTCGTATGTTAGGGCACTCGTATCTCGAGGTATTTTCCATTTCCCACAGTCTTCTGATTTTTTCTAATATGTATTTTAACTCAACTTTCTACTTCATAGCTAAGTTTTCTGTATATTTGTTGACTTTATTCATGACTCAAGGCAAAAATTTCATTTTAATCCTCTGTACACCCTTCCTTTATTATTGAGTTCCTAAACCCATGACTGCAATTCTCTAAAAAGATTCTTAAATGGAAAGATAAATTTCAAATGATCTCACTCATTTGTGGAATATAATGAACAACATAAATTGATGAACAAAAATAGATCCCAAGACAAACCTCAGAGGGAAGTCAGGGGAGGAAGGGGCAGTAGTGGTGGTAAGAGATCAACCAAAAGACTTGTATGCATACATATAAGCATAACCAATGGACATAGACATTAGCATGGGAAGGAGGGGGAGGGCATGTGCTGGGGGTTGGGAGTGGCTAGGGAAAGGTCAATGGGGACAAAAGGAGATATATGTTATTCTTTAAGTCAATAAAGAATTTTCAGAAATACTAAGAGAACAATAAAAAAGACTCTGAAATGTATATTTCTAGTTCAAAAATAACAGCTACTCTAAGGAAGATAAAACTGGATAATATGTTAAAGAATGAAAAGTGGGACAAGTCACTGGAAAGACCTCTTTAAGAAGCTATCATTTGAGTTGAAACTTAGATCATGAAAAAAGCTTTGGGCAAGTGAATGTATGTGAGAAGAGTGGTCTACACAGAAATGGAAGCAATTGCAAAGTTAGTGCGCAGGGAGCTGAAATGAGAATGGTTTGCAGAGACTATGCATATAGTGTTTTAAAAGATACCTAAAGAGTTTTGATTGTATAAAGGTGCCATAGGGACATTGGAGAACTTTAAGCAGGAGAAACAAAAATTATTAAAAAATAAATCAAACTTGCCACTATGTTGAATAGGAAATGGGCTGCAGAGGGGATGCAGTAAGATCAGTTAAAAATGTTATACAGAATCCAGGTAAAGCAGCAATGTGTGTATGAGCAAAGAATGTAGAAGAGAATATGATGAGAAATAGCAATTTTCTAACAAATATAGTATACTGTTATATAATATGTAGTAATTATAACTTATTTTGTTGTTGAATTAGACAATGCATATGAGTTGTCAGGAAAAGAAGGGAATCAAGAATGTCTTCTGGAGTTCCACTTTTAAAAATAAGAGGATTTTGTTGCAACTTTATAATTTGGAGTTCAGAAATGCAAATTAAATAGTAAAGATCATGTCCCACATTTCAAAAAATTTTAAGTGTCATAATGTTCCATTTTCGTGAAAATATGGGGAAATAGAGGGTGTCCCAAAAACATGTTCATACTTTAACAGCTGATAGCTCAATTGATGTTTCTTTCTTTTCAGATTTAACCCATTGAAATTAATTATTCAAAGTGTGTATACATTTTTTGTGACACCCTATATGATTCTTCCACATTTTTGATTAAAGCATATATGAGTCTCAGTTTGGGTTTGATACATCATTAAGTGGGAAAAAAACTTATAAAATACGTGTGCATTATGGAACAACTGATGTAATAATATTAATATTAATAAAAATGTAATTCTGTTATATATTTCTCATATATATTTTGTAAAGGTGTGTTTTAGCATAATTCAAACTCTGACAATATACACTTTAAGTATAATGCTATATTAGGCAATTCAGATAATTGTTAGAATGATTTCTAAAGTCACCCAAATGCTTAGAGTAACTATCTCTCTTGATAAGTTTTGGGTACAGAAACTTCAAGTTCGTTTCTGGAAAACGAATTATTTTTGTTGAGTAGAATTAGATCACAGACACTCACTAAAAGCCTAGATCTATTTTCTGGAAATTTCTGTTGACTATAACTAATGCAGCCACTTACTCTAATGCTATGTTTAGTTGTTCTCTGCCACCATTCAGTTGTTTTTATCTGGCATATCATATGTGCTCACCCTCTCAAAGCTGGACTATTCCAGGAAATTGCCTGTCAGACGTCTGAACATCTACTGTTCTGGGGCAATCTAGCTTTTTTAAAAATATTAGTTGAATTCAGCGAAAAACATTTGCTCAAAAGAAAACACATTTTAAACAAAATATCATTTTTTTTCTAAAATAAAGAAAATATCATCAAATTAAACGCAATTATAGAAACTGTTGTAAAAAAACATACAAAATTAGAAAATTAGAATGAATGTACCTTTTGTGTCTTAACAGTCACCAAGAAAAAGAAATGATAAAAAAGTATAATGTTTTAATAAAGTGTGTAAATTCAGTGATTCCTGAGAAAGTAGAAGGAAGTATTCAAAATGCACAAATGATAAGAATGTATACTGAAGTTTATCAAAACAGAATTTATTAGTCATTATCTTTATCTGAGACTTTTACCAATGGAATAGCCATATCCAGTGAAGGAATATTGTTATAGATACTAGAGGCCCAGTGCAAGAAATTTGTGCATGGGAGGAAGGGGGAAAGGTGTCTTTTAGCCCAGCCTGCTCCCTCTCCAATATGGGACCCCTTGACGGATGTCTGACTGCTCATTTAGGCCCTATCCTATGTGGATCGGGCCTAAATGGGCAGTAAGACATCCATCTCACATTCCAGACTGCTGGCTCCCAATTGTTCACCTGCCTGCCTTCCTGATTGCCCCTAACCGCTTCTGCCTGCCAGCCTGATCACCCTCTAACCACTCTTCTGTCAGCCTGTTTGCCCCTAACTGCCCTCCCCTGTGGGCCTGGTCACCCCTAACTGCTCTCCCCTGCAGGGCTGATCACAACCAACTGCCCTCTCTTGCAGTCTTGTTCCCTGCCAACTGCCCTCCCCTGCTGTTCATCTTCTGGTGGCCATCTTGTGACCACATGGGGGTAGTTATCTTGTGTGTTGGAGTGATGGTCAATTTGCATATTACTCTTTTATTAGATAGGATAGAGGACTGCTGCACTGGTGGGGGCCAGCTGGTTTGCCCTGAAAGGTGTCCTGGATCAGGGTGGGTGTTCCCTTGGGGCAGGGGGTGGACTTGATGAGGGGCCTGTGGTGATTTGCAGGCTGGCCACATCCCCTGGCAATCCAATCGAAGACCCTGTTATCTGGGATTTATTTATCTTCTGCAATTGAAACTTTGTAGCTTTAAGCAGAGGCCTGGGCTGGCCAGGGTTTGCAGAAAGGTTGGCTTCCTCTATCACCAGGGGCAATCCAAGCCTCCCTCCTGCTCCCTCTGTGTCCAAAACCATCTTGGTTGGGTTAATTTGCATACTCACTCTGATTGGCTGGTGGGCATGGGTGGTGGGCATGGCTTGTGGGTATAGCAGAGGTCTGGTCAGTTTGCATATTACTCTTTTATTAGATAGGATTGATTAGCTGTCCTTGAGGTTGAAACTTAGCAGGACACTGAAGAAAAACTTAGAAATAGCTCTAGGAATAAAATTCTTTGGTTTGACCAGAAAGCTTTTACATTTAATGGTCTAGGATAACTATCTTTATTTACTAGGAATAGAATAACAGAAAATAACAAAAGTAATTAAAGACAACAGGAAAGAGAAAATAAGCTGTGCATTACCTGTCTTGTAAAAAAAGACCAGAATTCAAATCATCCTCTGGATTTCTGTAGCATCTTTTCCTACCCTGTCCCACACAGGGACAACATGAACAGAGCATTCCAAGTGGGAGAGTGGGAGAGTATACTTCTAGGAGCTCTATGAGTATATATATATATATATATATATATGCATATTAACCCCAACGATATAATTGCTTTGTACACAATGCAGTGATAATGACATAGGAAAGAAAATTTTCAAAAATTCTTTCATTTCATGCTAATATGATGCAGGTAAATTATGACAACATTTCCTGACAGACTCAATTTAAAGATTCTTAAGAAAAAAAAATCAAAATTGACTTTAGAAAGGAAATAGATTAATCAATATCTACATAAATCTAATTTAAAGAAATCTATACTAATAAAAGAGCAATATGTTAATTAGATGGGGAGACCTTCTGGAGACCTTCCTAACGTCCTTCTGGACAAAACCAGGGGCTTGGCTGGCCAGCAAACTGCCCCAAAATGGCCCTCAGCACCTCACCCAGGCTGGCAATGCCCTCCCAGCAGGGACCCCTCACCCTGATGGGGGTATGGCTAGCCTGAAAACCTCCCCAGCCCCTCACCCAAGCAGGTACCACCCCCAGTGAGAACCCCTACCTTGATCTGGAACCCCCATCAGGGTATACCAACCATCCCCCACCTGTGCACCAGGCCTCTTATCTATACTAATAAAAGGGTAATATGCTAATTAGACTGGGAGACCTTATGGAAGACCTTCTAGGAGACCTTCCAGATGTCCTCCCTGGACAAAGCCATGGTGGCAGAACAAGGCAGGCGCAGTTAGGGGCTATCAGACTAGGGGGGAGGGAAGTTGGGGATGATCAGGCCAGTGGGGGGGCAGTTGGGGGAAAGGGTGATCATACCAGCACAGGGGAGGAAGCTGGGGATGAGCAAGCCAGCAGGCAGAGTAGTTAGGGGCAATCAAGCAGGCAAACATGGGAGTAGTTAGTAGCCAGTGGTCTCAGATTGCAAGAGGAAGGTCTGACTGCCAGTTCAGGTCTGAATCCTAAACTGGCAGTTGAACATCCCCGAAGGGGTCCCAGATTGGAGAGGGTACAGGCCGGGCTGAGGGACACCCCCCCACACACACACACCGTGCACATATTTCATGACTTTGTGCACCGGGTCACTAGTCTATATATTTATATATGCCTAAGCAACCATTCAACTGGTAGCTATGATATGCACTGACCACCAAGGGGCAGACACTCAATGCAAAGGCATGGAAATATGAGACAGATTGGTGAATCTCTGAGGGAAGAGGGGAGGAGGAAGAGTGGGAAAAGATTAACCAATCCATACACCGGGCCTCTAGTATATATGCATAATAGAGGTGTGCACTAGTGGCATCCCTCAGCCTGGCCTGCAGAGATCAGCCCAAAATCCACAGTCCAACATCCCCCAAGAGGTCCCAGATTGTGAAAGGGCACAGGCCAGGCCCAGGGACCCCACCAGTGCACAAATCCACGCACCAAACCTCTAGTATTTTACAAAGTAATAGAAAGTCTTTTCTCAAATTGTAATAGAACACATTTTAGTTTTATGTTCAACACTGGCAATGATTTATTTACTTTCATGTGTATTTATTCATGATAACCCTTAGGTAACAATAAAAAACTTTCTATTATGTTTCTAGTCACTAGAATATATGCAACAATACTATGCCTGTATGATAAAACATACTTTAGTATTAGTATATTAAAAATAATAACAGTCCTATCCATTTTTGCCCACTGGATAAAAGCATCAGCCTGCAGACTGAAGGGTTCCAAATTCCATTCCGGTCAAAGGCATGTATCTTGGTTGTAGGTTCAATCCTTGGCCCTGGTTGGGAAATATGCAGGAGGCAACCAATCGATGTATCTCTCTCACATCAATGTTTCTCTCTGTGTGTCTCTACCCTCCCCTTCCACTCTCTCTAAAAATCAATGGAAAAATGTTCTTAGGTGAGGATTAAAAAAAATAAAGAGAATAAAAGATACATCTCCTTTAAAAAAATAAATAAAAATTATAAGAGTGTTTAAATTACAACAGTATTGAGATAAAAATTATAAGTAACCTAAATAGCTGGTCACTACTGACACTGTTAACCAATTCCCTATGTCTATTAAGAAATACATTATGAAGCTATGCATTTATGCAAAAAATACATTTTCTCAAATACATACATACATATATAGATATAGATGTAGATATAGATATAGATATCTGTGCATTTATTATATACTTTGGCTTCAAATTTGTATAGGTTCTCTCACCCTATGAGTTGGACTCATGCATAAGCTCATTTGACTCTAGAAAAAAGACAGCTGGACTCAGTCTGACATGAGCAAGAAGTATGTACAAGTTTTCTTACATCTGATCTCCTTTCTTATTCCTATGTGTCCTTTCAAAGAGATGGTATATTCTTAGGCTGAATCTCATCACATTAGTAAAATAGAAAGAGCACAATCAAAGAAGAAAGAGAATTTTTTCAAAGCACACTTAATCTTGTTTTTGAAGAACTCTAACCACAACTAATGTCCCTATTCTATCATCGATGAGTCTATTACTATTATGTTTTTGTATATTATATAAGCATTAACTCTACTGGAAGAGAGTAGTGACAAAAAGCTATTCTTAAATTTCTCTTGATAGTTATTACACTAAAATGGATGATGAATGCATCTTGTGAACTAATATTTTATATAATATTTTATTTTATTCCATATGAAAATTAATATTTTAAATCATAATCTAAGAATAGTTTAAAAAGTGTGTGTGAAAACATGACACTAGAACTTTCCAAAGAACAGCATGAGTGTTTGTTAAATAAATGCAGAAATGGATAAAGTGTTTTCTGCCAGATCCAATTAATTTCTCAGGCCTAAAGTAGGTGACTAATCAAGGGCCAAGTAAAAACAAATTCTGAAATGTCTTCTTTCTTATTTCTCACTCATTGGCCAAAAGTTCCATTACAGAAACAAACTTCAACAGCATTGTCAATCAACTACTTTCAGAGCTTAGCAAAAAAAAAAATGGCTTTGCATAGAACAACTAGCCTATTTGAGTAAAGCTGATTCATTTCACTTCATTTTAATGAAACTTACTTCACTTGCTTTAATCAATCCCATTATTTATGATGATTTGGAAGCAGCTATCAAAAACACTGATCTCTTTTAAGGTCTGTGATTTAAACTATATAGCAATATTCTATAAATAAAATATCATAAAACTTAAAAATTCATATTTCACAAAACTTGGTCTATGCTACTATCAAGTACTTTGTTCAAAGTCACATTAGGCAATTATGAGCTTGTAGAATAATCCGTATTGCTTTAGATGATATGTGACTTACATTTTATATTACAGTGAGATCTAAACGTATTCTCATTCTCTGAATTTTTACATGACTATACATTTTCAAAAGCACTCTCAAGAGAATTCATAGAACACCAATTTTCCATAAAAATTGAATGCTGCTTTAGCACCAAAAGAAAGATCATTCTTCCTATTCTATAATTGTGTTAAGTCTGTCACATGTTTAATTTCATTTTAAAAAATCTAACTTATTTATACTATGTATCCCTTTGTGTCAAATACAAATTCTTAGAACCTAAGTATTTTAGTGGTACATCTATTATCTATTCAAATGCAAAAGTCCTACAGTTTTCTGAGAATCAGGCATCCAAAATTTGAGACATTTTTCAAATTTGTACAAGAGGTATCATTATAAACCTCCTATTTTTGTCAGTGCTATCACATTTCTGGTGGTTATCTCGCCATGTACTACATACATAATACATGTTTTTTTGTTGTGTTTTTCAGTTAGGCTATTGTAAATGCACGCATCGATAGAGTTTTCCCTTAGATATTCACATTATTACAAGAAACAGGTCATTTGAAGATGATGATCCAACTGCTACTCAGTTGGACTTCAGCTCAAGCATATATAATCTAGGTGAATAACACTTGCCCAAGATTCAAACTGAACAGTAAAAGAAGCAAAATAAAAAGGGTTAACTTTCAGTTTAAGTGGTCATCACACCTTAATTTTTCCAAACCTTTACCATCTGCTCTATAATTAAGAGCATCTGATTGATTAAATAGAGACAGTAAAAAGGTGCCTCTAAAAGTAGATGCAGGGCCAGAGGAGGGATAGTGGGGACAAAACTAAATTTCAGTGGCCCTCACTTGGATCCTTTTGGTCACTGCAATTTGCAAAACAGACTCATTTTAGGCAGCTGGGGATTCATAAAACCTTAAGCTGTTGGAACAAAGATTAGGGAGAGGGATTTTTTTTTCAGTTTTACTGAGATTTAATTGACATTCAGCACTGTACTAGTTTTAGGTACAGTAAAATAATTTGATTTACATATATTGGATAATTAGTAGCTACCATTCATCATCTCACATAAATATAAAAAAAGAAAAGAAATGTAACTTTTTTCTTTGTGATAAGAACTTAGCGACTTAGTAACTTTTAAACACACTATAATCAATGTTAACTATGGTCATTTTATAGGTGTTACACATTAGATCACCAGGACTTACTTATCTTATAAATGGAAGTTTGTAACTCTTGACAAAAGGGGAACTTTTTAATCTCCCCAGAGAATGAGACAAATGTGTACCCTAAAGTAAAGGACAGGCTACCCAGATATGTGAGGAAAGAGATATTACCAGCTAAGGGTGTAGAGAATGGAAGCAGGAATATTCAGGGCTATTGAGAAAAACTCAAACTTCAAAATTTGTTCACTTCATGAAGGTGCTGAAATCTTACTGAGAAAAGTACCATTCAAGACAAAACAAAAATGAAATAAAAGCTAGAATTTCTATGTGACGCAAGGTTGACAAAGTAAATAAAGAACTGGGTTTTCATTATAGATCTCAGCAGGGGCATATTGGAGAGGAAAGGGCAGAAGCTTTCCCTGTGGTGAACAGAACTAATAGCAATAGCTGCTCATTGATTATTTTGGAGGACAGTCATCTCTGTAAGGAGAAGACATACCACTACTGTTTTTATGTGAGGCCCGGAGGCCATGTAGAATGTATGGAAAACACCACATACAAAACCCTTCAGATCTTTGAACTGAAGACATTGGTACAATTTCCACAGATATTGCTCTTAGACAAGAATAAAAAAAATAAATACATTCACTTTAATTACTTTCATAAATCTATAATGTTGAAAAAGTAGTTTATTGTCTGATAAATAGCATGTATAATCTAATTACTGCTGGTGTTTATTTATAATATAGTATATAATTTTATTAGAATTATCCTATATAATAAAGAGGTAATATGCAAATTCATCATCACTCCAACACACAAAATGGACACCCCCATGTGGACAAAAGATGGCCACCACAAGATGGCCAGCAGGGGAGGGCAGCTGAGAGAGATCAGGCCTGCAAGGGAGGGCAGTTGGAGATGACCAGGCCTGCAGGGGAAGGCAGTTGGGAGGGACCAGGCCTGCAGGGGAGGGCAGTTGGGGGCAACCAGACTAGCAGGGGAGGGCAGTTATGGGCGACCATACAAGCAGGGGAGGGCAATTAGGGGCAATCAGGCTGGTAAGGGAGGGCAGCTGGGGGTGACCAGGCCAGCAGGGAAGGGTATTAGGGGCAAACAGGCCAGCAAGTAAGTAGTTAGGCATCAATAAGGCTAGCAGGGAAGTGGTTAGGGGTGATCAGACTGTCAGGTTGAACCAGTTAGGGGCAATCAGGCAGGCAGGCCCGAGAACAGTTGGGAGCCAGCAGTCCTGGATTGTGAGAGGGATTGGGCCTAAACAGGCAGTGGGACATCCCTCAAGGGGTCCCAGATTGGAGAGGGTGCAAGCTTGGCTGAGGGGTACCCCCTGTGCACAAATTTCAAGCTCTGGGCCTCTATTAAGCAGTATAAAATGCACCGATCATCTCCAATTGTCCCTGACCACACTTTTATATGTATAGTAGAGGCCTATTGCACAAAATTCATGTACAGGGGGTGTCCTTCAGCCCAGCCTGCTCTCTCTCCAATCTGGGACCTCTTGAGGTATGTCCAGCTGTGCTATCTGGATCAGGCCTAACAGGGCAGTCAGACATCCTTATCACAATCCAGGACTGCTGGCTCCCAACTGCTCATCTGCCTGCCTTCCTGATTGCCCCTAACCCCTTATGCTTGACAGCCTGATCACCCCCTAACCACTCCCCTGCAACCTGATTGATGCCTAGCTATTCTCCTGCCAGCCTGTTTGCCTCTAACTGCTCTATCCTGTGGGCCTGGTGACCCCTAACTGCCCTCCCTTGCAGGCCTGGTCCCTCCCAATTTCCCTCCCCTGCTGGCCATCTTGTGATGACCATCTTGTGTCCACATGGGGGCAGGATCTTTTGATCCCATGGGAGCAGTCATCTTGTGTGTTGGAGTGATGGTCAATCTGCATATTACTCTTTTATTAGATAGGAGAGAGGCCTGGTGCACAGGTAGGGGCCAGCTGCTTTGCCCTGAAGGGTGTCCTAGATCAGGGTGAGTGTTCCCTTGGGGCATGGGGTGGCCCAGGCGAGGGGCCTGTGTGGTTTGCAGACTGGCCACATCCCCTGGCAACCCAAGCAGAGGCCCTGGTATCTGGGATTTATTTATCTTCTACAGTTGAAACTTTGTAGCCTGAGCAGAGTCAAGCTTTCTGCTCCAGCAGCCATTGAAACTTTGTTGCCTTAAGTGGATGCCTGGATGTCCAAGGTTTGACTCCATTGCTAGGGGCAACCCAAGCCTCCTTCCTACTTCTCTGTGGCCATAGCCATCTTGGTTGGATTAATTTGCATACTCACTCTGATTGGCTGGTGGGCATGGCTGGTGAGCATGGCTTGGGTGTAGTGGAGGTATGGTCAATTTGTATATTATTCTTTTATTAGATAGGATGTATGTATGTATGTATATGTATCTAGAGACTAATGCTATTACTCACCTCTGCTCAAGTGTGGGAAAATGGTGTACAGGATTAGTAAAATTCATGGACTTGCTTTAAGAAGAGACAGGTTTGAAATACATACATACATATTTTTATAAAATTATATAAACTGTGTTTCTCTTGTCCTTATTCATAATTTCAGCATTTTTTGTACATCCTCAGTGAGTGTGTTAGTCATTTCAAGGATTTTAATTGCCAGAGAATTAGTGTAATTTGCTATGCATCTGCTGCAAATATCTGAATAAGACCTATTCCTTAAAGATAAATGTAAGTGGAAATGGTTTAGGACAGCTTACTTTTTCCTTTTTGATATAATTTTTTTAACCTTGGTTCCAGTCTTACTCATAACTACAAATGACTTATTTGAGACAAAATTCCTTTCAATCAACTTTCTATAATAATTTCTTTAATAGACAGCTAAAATTGTAGCCCTTATTCTCTAAAATGTTAGCTTGGCTATCTTCCAATTATCTAAACTTTTGAAGGATTTTTAAAAATGGAAAAAGGTTTATTTCTCCCACTAAAGCTGAAATTCAAATAGTTAGTTATGCTTCAGATACCAAGATATGCACAAAATCACCTGGTTTCAGACCTGTGGAGTATTTAACGTGTAGCTGGTTAATACTAGAAGGCACTCAAGAATCTTTCCCCATATATCTCTCTAGTACCTTCAGCAGGATGGCTACCCTCATATCATAGAGAACTGGACAAGGCATAAACCATAGGCAGTGTCAAAAGGAAAGATCTTGTAGATCCTAAGAACTCAGAATTCTTGTCTTTATGTCAGTTTTAATTTTATACTTGATCTGCTCCTTAATCCAAGTTATCTGAAATGTTTGTTTGATTGTTTTTGCATTCTACCTCCAAATGAATGCACTCCAAATGATTTAGTCCTAACTAAATCTCCTTTGTTTCTGGGTAAGAGGACATAAAGTTTCAGGATCCACTGACATCGCAGAAATATACTCCCTTTAATGAGGGTTCTTCAGTGAGTGTGGATCTCTTGATAAACCAAAGCAACACCTCCATAAGTCTTCCCTGAATATGAATTTTCTTGTTAGCAAAGGCAAATTTGTTTCTTAATTTGTAGCATGCTTACATGCCCAATATGGTTGGAATGTTGTTCCATATTTAGTCCCTCTTCCAGAAGCCTCTACCAAGGTTGTAATCAATTAGCTAAACAAATAGCAGCTCTTCATGCTCCTGCAACAGACTGTGGGTCCATCCTTGGCCTGTCCTGCTTCTACAAATAGGCAGTAATTCTAGACTAGGCAGCTCCAAGCCTGCGATAAGCATGTGTCAGGTACTACTGCTGCTGCTAAAACTAATGGGTGGGAAAGGCTGACTTGGTTTTAAATATACTTGACATAAATACTCGAGGCCTGGTGAATAAAAATTCATGCACTGGAGGGGAGGGGTCCCTCAACCCAGCCTTCCCCCTCTCACAGTCCAGGAGCCCTCACGGGCGGGAGGCAATCCAACGATCAGAGGAAGGCAATGCCTCCATCACACCTCTGCTGCTGCCCACTGCTGGAAGCACAAGCCTTGGCCAGCCTTCGTTACCTGAGCCTCAGGCAACCATGGGCAGCTGGGCAGCCACCATTGGGCTAGCCCTGGGTGGCTGGGGGGCTGAGGGACTCCAGAGGCAGATGCACAGGGTGACCAGGCCCACTTGGGGGTGGGCCCAGCTGTGCCACACACATACCTCGTCCCAGCAGAGCTAAGGGAACTGGGTACCTCCATCTTATAGCTGTGGATGCCACCATCTTTCAGGGTGTGTCATTCAATTAGCATATTTCCTCCTTATTGGCTATGAGTACTGCCATCTTTTAGAGTGGAACAGTCAATTAGCATGTTCCCTCCTTATTGGCTGTGGGTGCTGCCATCTTTGAGGGGAAAGTCAGTTAGTATTCCCTCCTTATTGGCAGTGGGTGCTGCCATTTTTGTGATGGTGTGAGAGTCAATTAGCATATTCCCTCTTTATTAGATAGGTTGCCTCCGAAGTTGATCTCTTTGCCTGTGATGGCTGTTTCCTGACTAACATCCAGTTGCTTTCTTCTTTAATTCTAGCCTTCCAGTTTCTGCCCTTTGAAAGGTCAAATTGAAAACTTATCTTGGCTGGCATCTCTGTTATAGATTATTTTTTAACTTTGTGAACTGTGCATGTATGTGTACCTTCCTAACCCAAAAGCTTTTCTTTCACTCAATAGTGAATCCTGATTCATATTCACTATCAGCTCTAGGACAACCCAGAACATTTCTTCAATTCTATTACTGCTTACTAAACACAGTTACCTTATCCCAGTAAGGTAATTAATCTTCAAGTCAACGGGGTTTTCACCATTACCACAAAATTTGACTTTACCATAGTCTTCAGACTGCCAGATTAGTCAGATTAATTTGAGCACAATTATTTAAATTAAAATTTCTCTCTCAAATGACCACATAAATAGCATTTTTCATTTAAATCAGAAGACAAAAACGTTTTTCACTAAGAAAATGCTAATTCTTTTATTTTGTACCTACTATAGGTCTTAGGAGGATTTTGTAATCCAATTGTACTCTGAAAAATGTTTATGCCACAAATTTATTACTAAAATTATTATAAAAGTAAAATATTACACATTTATAATTGTGTTCATTATTCCTCTTTGCCCATTGAAAAGGTATTTTATAGCATGAATGTTATAATGCATGTAATTATAATATATACTGACAGATGGTTTTTTAAGAAACAAAACTATTTTGTTCTATTATAGTAGAACAAGACTATGTTCTGTTTTAGTGAAAATATTTAATTTAATGTTTTCCTTGGTCCTCTAAACCTCTCATGCATGCTCCCACCATAGCACTTGCTATCTCTCTACCCATAATTTCCTTCCCCAAGTGTACTTCGGTCCTTTACACAAACATCACTTTTCAATGAGGTTTCCCTAACGACACTATTGAAAATTTTAACTTTATTTCTCAAATCCCCTCTCCCCCCTATTTCTCCCACCCCATTTTCATTTTCTCTAAGACAGTTATGTATGTTTTATTTATTAATCTGTAAGAACCGAGGCCATCTAAAGAAATTTCATACATTATAAAAGTATAAATCATCCCTCTTAACAGGAAGATATTTCCATGCCCCTCAGTCAAACAGCCTGTGAAGAAATCATTGCCAGCTACCCATGGGGATAGGGATGCCCAGGTGATCAAGGGATATAACAGATAGTTGGAACTCTCATGGGACCTCTTTAAGACAGGGGAAGATCCATTTTTCACTTCATCTTGCCTGGAATACTCTTTAATGCTGAGAGTGGAACAACCAACTTAAAGCCATAAGGTGGTAAGTTGGAGACCAAAACCATTGGCTAAGAATGGTTGATCAGAAAGATTGGGCTTAAATCACTGAGGATATTGGAGGCAGACTTCCTTTTTCAGACACACCTGTTATGCGAGAATGACAGTCTCTCCTCTGATTAAACCACTATTAATTGAGTTCTCTGTTACAAGAATTTAAACACAAATCCTGGCCTATACAAATCTAAAAAAAAAAATTCACAAAGTTATACCTTTTAATTGATCCTCTGCCCTAACAATTTATTTATCAAATATACTTCATAACTTTAATATAATACATACTTCACAACTTGAAATGATTATGACTAGTCCTCACTCATACAAAACACAGTGTAAAGGCTTTATGTCAGATATTTAATAAATTTTATTCACCAAGTTGGGAGCTTTTTAACACTTGCTAATGACTGCTGCTATCTTCTATCAATGATTTTCTAAGCTATTGCTGGCGACATTATTGTACCTGCTACATCTATTTCAAGCACATGGTCAGATTGACCTGGTACAATATCTTTGCTATGAGAGCTGATTGGACTGTATTGTCATATTAAAGAACTGAAAAAAAATCTACTTTAAAAATTTTTATAAAGCAAATACTCTGAGTCACATTTGGAAGCTGTTTTTCAGTATACCATCCTAAAAACCTCATGTCACTGCCTTCTTAAATGAAAATGACACTGTTGGAAGATGAACTCCGAAGGACAAGTATTTCTGTCTCTTTTTTACACTGTTCAATCCAGTGGTTTAGGATATTGTGTGACACAGAACAGACATTAAAGAAATAGTTGTTGAATTGAATATAATAAAAGTGGTTCATTTTTTATTATTGCCTTTTTTGGGGGAAAATGGTACATTTAGGGCAAATTATTTCCCAATTAGAAAACAACAACCTATTTTCATTACTAAGCAGAAAATCAATATTCCAATGGAACATTAAAATATATGTTTTGAGTAAAAGTATGTTTTTCTGACTTCTGCTTAGAGTCACTGGGAGTGAAACTCAAAATCATATCAAAAATTCAAATCCATAAATATTAAATGTGTTCATTGTTCCTTCTTTGGTCACTAAGTAAACACACATGCCAGGATCAAGGACTCAGCCCAAATATGTGGCATAAATGAGAAAGGAGGAGGAAGAGCTAGGTCCAGTATACCAGTATCTTTCAGAGCAAGGGCAGCAGTAATGGCAATATCTTGATCATTAATCCAAAGAGAAGCAAACTTATTGAGGATGTCTCACTGAGATGCAATATAACCTAGACACTTCTATGACTCATAAAAGCAGAGAAATAAGAGTTCCAACTGGGAAGATTTCCTTCAAATTAAGCATTGATTATAATGAATATCTTATAAAGCAATGCTGTTGAGCTAAGTTTTACAATTTAATACCAGCTTACTCTAAATATGTTGCACTTCTGAGATAAAGCCACTTCTTCAGCCCTAATACCCAGGCTGATAGCTGATTTCCAATGAAAATATTTCTGTTTTAGACAGTTCTCTCCCATTCAAGTGTCACTTTCAACCATCCTCTTTTTTAAGTCTTGGCTTTTCAGCTCAGTTTAATGAAAAACTCAATTTTAAAGTACAATCCTATAAGAGGTGCTGAAGCCTATTTAAGTAAATAGAGGTTTTAGGCTTTAATAAAAATAATATGAAATTTAGTTATTTTTAAATTTATATCAACCTATTTTCAGAACGATATCTTATCAACAGCCTCTGCTATTAGATAACTCCCTAAACTGTCTATATTTCAGGGTTTCATCTCAAATGCCCCATCTCTTGCTGTGTTGCCTAATATCTGATAATGCCTTTCACTGGAGTGGTATGTGTTTGGGAGCAGGATAAAGGGAAGAAAGTTTAATAATTCTGCTCTGAATAAGTTTTGGCAATCTATATGAGCATTTCATCCTAACTTGTCTGAGGTTTTGTTTTTCTTTGATAGCTAGGATATCAGATTAATAGTTGATATTGACCTTAAAGTGTTTTAAGGATCTGAGTATCAAAGGATGAAGAAAAGACATTTTTGAATAATGAAAATATGAATATGACTTCTAATTCTGGGGCGAGAGCATGGGGGGAGGGGGGCAAAGAGCAAATAAACGTTGACAGAATATTTATTTATGTATTTACTTATTTATTATTCATTCATTCATTTTAATGTACAGCCCACATACAGTAGTACATTCTCATCATAATTTTAAGCAAACCATTTAACCTCACTGAAATGGTTTTCTTTCTCTACTAAATCCTGGTCATGACATTCATAAAAATATTGCAATAGTTATATAAAATAATGTAGTAAATTGTCTGAAATATAGTTATTGCCCAAAGATCATTGCCTATTATGTAATGGCATACTAGTTTAACTAACAAAATTAATAAGAGTGATTAAAATGAAGAGAAAGCTTAAAAGCAAGAATTATATGTTTAAAAGATAGGAGGGAGTCTTTTCATATACTCAAGATTAAAGCCATGAGGAGAATGGGATCAGGAAGTCACTGGGTTATGTGTATTACTAAAATATTAAAATTCTTATATTCCCTGACTCAAGAATGCAAGTATTCTGTGTGCTGACAGCTGCCTTTTGAAGAGATTAGAGCACCTGAGGACTCTGTTCTTAAACACATAATTAAATTCAAAAATTGGTTCTGAAAATCACTGAGCAAATGATCATGAATCAATTATTATTATAGATGGTTTATGGATTGTTATAAATTATTTTTATAATCATTATTATGACTCAATCTACTAGTATACATTATTAAAGTAGAGATAGTATAAGTAGTTATTACACTGGGATAATTATTACTTTCTTGAAGTCTTTTAAATTTTTCAAAGTAACAAAACATTATCCTCTCTAATGTTTAGTAAAAAATTATGACAATTTATCTAAGCAAAATTTTATATATATACAAATATATTGCTTCTGTAAAAACAAACAACAAAAATACACAATAATTTATTAACCTCTTGAACTTAGGTTTAATCTTCCTGAACCTGTTCATTGATCCCTGATTGCTTTCCCACTACATTAATTTCCATCACCTTCATTACAAATTATGTCCTATTTGCATTGAACTTCTTTCTGTTGCTGCAATAAACCATTCTCATTTTTTGTCACTATATGGGAATGTTCTGGGATCTTATTCTAAACAGCTTCTCCGGGATGTCTTTCTTGACCTTAATACATTGGATTGCATACCTTCCCTAATTGCTTTCACAGAACCAATACTTAAGACTTCCTCAACTAAGCACCTATAATATTGTAATGGCCTACTTAGAAGACTTGTTTTACCCACAAAGACAACAAACACCATGAGGCCAAGGATCACAATTACATTGGCTCATATTTAAATCACTGGTATCTGGCTCAATAAATATCAAAAAGATGAACTTGGGAAAGAAAGAAAATTAGAAAAATATGCTTAAGGGATAATATATCCTAACACACACATTTGTGAACAAATTTGAAAAGGTTTTTTTTTGTGGTAAACAACAACAACAGCAGCAATTTGTTACTTCACCTGGACTTTTCATCAAGGAAGTTTCCCTTAGGAGGTCTGTGGTGGGTAAAGCAGTACTGGGATTGGTGTTTCTAGTATAATAATGCCATCATAAAAGCATAATATTTGTTCTGCCCATGTATACACTTTCTACAAATACCCCTCTGAGGTTATACCTAACAATAGTGACATAACTAGAAATCAGTTACCAGGATAAACAATACCTAAACATACCAATAGAGTGCACAATTAATTCATAAGCTTGAAGGGAATGCACCACATAATAGCTTACTAGTCAGAGTGATGTAAGATTAAGTATATTTATTTCATTCAAAAATGCCTTATAAGTTTATGGAATGGGATGATCAGTTCTTGCTGAAAGTATCAGAATAGATACATCTTCATGAAGCACAGAGCATTTACCCTCAGCCTTAATGGGAGCAAGTAATGACAGGACAATAAATGAGTGGACTGTGAAAAGTGCAATTAAAATGGAGTTTGTCTTGAGAGATTAAAACAGAAGATAGGAGATACATTTGGGGAAATTTGAATAGTGTATAGAGTTCATGCAGAAATATGACAAGCCATAAAGAAAAGTTTGATCTGAAACAGCCATAATTCTGAATAACAGGGTAAGGATCTGGGATGTAGTAAAATCATCTGACATGGCTGTCTTTGTCTAGATTTCTTCATGAGAAAGAAATTCACTTCTGTCTCTCATATGGGTACTGTTATTTTAAGTTTTCTGTCAAAGAAAAACCTAATCCTAAAATAACACAGAGAAAAACCATCTGTCTTTTTTTATAATAATTTCCATCAAATTGTTACTAGGATAGACTTGTTTTGAAAGTCTACAAGAATCAAATTGCAACTAACTGGTGAACTTATAAGTAATCAGATATTATTCATAGATTACTTACTAAATTTTTACTATGTATCAGATAATGTGGTAGGTATCAAGAATACAATATAAGCCAAACTAAAATGGCCGTGTCTTCCTAAAATGTTCTGTTTGATTATGAGTAAATATTTTAATAAGATTAACTGTTTTTATTAATTTACTAGAGGTCTGGTGCACGAAATTCATACATGAAGTGGGGGTGTGTCCCTCACCCCAGCCTCTACCCTCTCCAATCTGGGACCTCTTGAGGGATGTCCAACTCCCCATTTAGGCCTGCTGGGATTGGGCCTAAATGGGCAGTCAGACATGCTTCTCACAATCCAGGACTACTGACTTCCAACCATTAGCCTGCCTGATTGCTCCTAACCGTTTCTGCCTGTCAACCTGATCATTTCCTAACAATTCCCCTTCCAGCCTGATTGACACATAACTGCTCCCTTGCCAGCTCAATTGCCCTAACTGCCCTCCCCTGAAGGCTTGTTCACCCATAACTTCCCTCCCCTGGTGGCTGAATCACCCACAACTTCCCTCCCCTGTCAGCCATCATGTGGTGGCCATCTTGTGTCCATATGGGGGCAGCTATCTTATGTGTTGGCATGATGGTGAATTTGCATATTACTTCTTTATTACATAGGATCTTTATTGTTTAAAATACTACAGATGTCCCCTTTGTTTTTTGGGTGTGTTTTGTTTTTTTTTTACCAGTGACCTTCTCCACCCTCTGCCTGCCCCTCCCAAGCCTTCACCACACTATCTTCTGTGTGCATGGGCTATATGCATACCTGCATATAAATCTCCTGGTTAATCTCTCCCCCTTACCCCCTGCGCCAGCTACACCCACACCACCTTTACACTGAAATTCTCATCAGTCTCTTTCATGGTTCTTTGTCTGAATTTATTTTGTTCATCAATTTATTAGATTCCATACATGAGTGAGATCATGTGATATTATAAAAAATAAGTAAATATAGGGATGGTCAAAAGTAGGTTGACAGTTGTTCATATGGAAAAAGACATGCAGGGTATGAGTATTACAAAAGCTTTTTGACTCAGAATGTCCAATGGTACAGTAAACCCACTTTGACCAACCCTGTATATAATTTGGGAAAGTTCTATGAAAGAAAGGAAGAGAAGGAACTTTCAGATGGAAATGGCAACTTTTATCACTTCATATTGATGGCTTTCAAACTAGATGACATGTAGGTACAGAGTAGATGACAGCTTGGGAATATGGTGAAGAAAATAAGCCACCTGAAATTAAAGGTTCCACACACACCTTGCACAGATCCTTTGATATAGATTCTTACAGAAATGATTCTATAAATATTAAGGTTATTTAAGGAATAAATTCTCAGTGCTCCGTTTTAAATCTTATTTTATGTAGCTCATAAAATGCTTTTGTGTTCTGGTTGGTAAGTGGCTTGGTAGATTTCATGGTACTGAAAGAAGCATCTTTAATTCCAGATTCTGCTTCGGCCGCCTTAGTAGTTAGCATGCCTTTTATCTTCAACCATAAGATTTGATGCAGGTGTTGCATCTATTAAATGCTTAATGAATATGTGTTGCAGAGGAACTCATATGGTCCCAGGCTGATACTCAGTTTAACCTCTAGGGAGCCAGATAATTCCCCAAAACATTATAATGTTCCCTGTTCATAATGTAAATGATTTGGCGAATTCAAATAAAGCAGTATAACAAGTAATTGCCTTATTAATCCTGGAAAATCTCTTATTCTAATAAAAATAGCCCAGCGCCTCACAAACAGCTAGTGTGCATGCTTTTAAAATCACTCTACTGCACCATTAGAATGAAAATATACACTGACATTTTCTTATTAATTCTGAAGTTCTATATTTACTATTTTTAGGAAATCTATTCCACTTTTTGAAGCTATTTCAAATTTCACTTGGCAGTCAAAAGTAGTTTTAAAGTGATCTCTACTTTTATTTTCGGAAACAATTTTCACCTTTAAATGCCCTCTTGGGATATTTTATTGTATCTCTCCAAGTAGTTTCTCTCTCTACTAATTAGCAATTCAAAATAATGTAACAATTTGACTTAACTGATTTATAAAGAATTTCTAACGTTTAAAAATTAGTAAGTGGCAAAATAATATTAAGGCCTTGTGTATTTGAGGACCTAAAAGTATAGATATTTTTGAGAGCAAAATATATAATATATTAAGTTTTCAAGGAAATTATTGAAATGTTATTTTCATATATAGCTCCTACTTAAGGAATGTGCCAGTGAACATTATAAAAGCAATTGACAGAAACTCCTGATGAGGGTAATTCAGTGGAAGAAATAGATGAATTTATCTCACACAATATTTTTTAAGGTTCCCTAGCAATTGATACTACTATGTTTTACACATTCTCACATAAATGCTTTGTGATCACTTTACTTTGGGAAGTGCTGGGTGATAGACTATAAAATATTTCTGTAACATAAACCTTGGTTTTACACAGAATTTCATGTGATTAATTTTGAATGTTTCATCCAAATGAAGCAAGTCTTACATCATTTTAGAATTTAGGGCATGGATCTATGGGTTTGGAGGTCTTTCCTGACTGAATTGTATAAAATACTACTCAAACAAATAGCACAGTATCACAGAAAGAGCTGTGTAAGAAACTAGACATGAGTTGAAATATTTTACCATCTTTCACTAGGTATACTACTTAAGCTATTTACTTAAACCTTGTGATTTTTATTTATCTGATAGGTATCTACACTAATAAAAGAAAGATGCAAATTGACTGTACCTTTGCAACGCCCACCAGCCAATCATAATCTGAAATGAGTATGCAAATTAACCCAATGGAGATGGTGGGTGAATTTGCATATGTAGGCACCCAGAGGCCAGGGCTGGGGCTGGAGGCTTGCATCGTTGCTAAGACGTTCTGTACTGTCCAGCCACTCCAGGCCTCTGGGCAGCATGGGAAGGCAGAAAAGCGGCTTCTGGCCAGAGCAAAGATGGTGCCAGCAGCCAGGGGAAGGAAGGTTATTCATGCATGAATCTTCATGCATTAAACCTCTAGCAATAATATGAAAATAATAATATTATACTATCTACCTGATATAGTTTATATAACTTTTAAGAATGAATTGAGCAAGAATAATTTCTGATAACTTGTAAATTAAAAATGATCATAACCATTATTTTTATGTTAAGACTATTTAGATTAATAATATTTAAACATATGTAGATAAACATATAAGATAAATTTCTGGAGTAATATGGGTTTTTCTTTCTTTTTATTCTTTGTGATAAATTTAACTTTCAGGGGACAAGGGAAATTTATTGATTGGTATGTAAGTGCCAGAAAATACATATACCCCCACACATACACTGCTTGCTTATGTAGTTTCAATGACTATGAATAAATCAGAGAGGAAACCACCATATACCATGGTTTTCAGTGTGTTCATGCCCATGTTTCATAAAGAATAGGTATACAAATTTTCACCAATATTTCTGGTCTTTGATCCTATAAAGAAGAATATATATTTGAATCAATATATGTGCAGGTTAGAAGAGGGGGACTAAGAGATCATGATGTAAGGACACTTAGACTTCATATTTGATACTGATAAGCCATCCAAGTATATGTCAAGGTTATAGAATTATGAAGCTATAAGTTTATAAATCCATTTTAAATTAATCATCATAAGCTTCTTAATTCTTAAAAAATTATTACTTGCCTTTCTGTAAAATATAATTAGATTTATATTGAGTCTGTAACTAACAGTTTATAATGAAAAAAAGGTATTTAGACAACTGTTTGAGTATTTATTTAAAAAACAACCAAAATTACTAATTCAAAAAGTCATATACATCTCTATGTTCATTGTAGAATTATTTGCAATAGCCAAGATACAGAAGTGTCCATCAATAGATGAATAGATAAAAAAGAATTAGTACATATAGTATATACAATGGAATTCTACTCAGTCATAAAAAGAGGGAAACAATATGGATGGACTAGAGGGATTATGATAACTGAAATAAGTCAGAGAAAAACAAATACCATATGATTTCACTTTAAGTAATAACTAAAAAAAAATAAACTAACTATTGCCCAATGGGAGGGGTATTAAGGAAACGGGTGAAAAAGGGATAGGAATCAAGATGTGCAAATGCCAGTTATAAACAGAATCAAGGTTGTAATGCAATGCACAGCGCAGGGAACATCTATATCTATAGATAGATAGATTAGATTGATAGATAGATGATATAAAAGCCCAAGTGACCAGATGATCAAATGGCTGGTCAATCAGTCACTGTGACATGCATTGACCACTAGGGGTCAGACGCTCAACACGGGAGCTATTCCTCAGAGGTCAGTACACTCCCACAGTCAACCTCTCTCAGTCCCTTCCCCCAGCCAGCCAACCTCTCTTGGCCTTCCCCTCAAATAATCTCCAGTGGCCCTGATTGCTATCCAGGACCCATCTGTGCATGAATTCATGCACCAGGCCTCTAGTAGTCAATAATATTCCAGTAACTATGCAAGGTGTCAGATGGGTTCTAGATTTACTGGAGAAATTACTTCATAAGTTATATAAAATCTAATAACTATATTGTCCATTTAAAATTAATATAATATTGTATGTCAACTGTAATTAAAATATAAATTATTTTTTTAAAGATGTAATTTTAAGGACTTAAAGCTATAAGCAAGAAAGAGTTCAATTTTGGTTTCCTATAAGACTAAAAGTTCCTTGAGAGTTGTAATCATTATTTAAACTTTGGTATAGGTTCTCAGTGTTATAAATAATTTAATAAATTATTGGAACCATGATTGAATGATATAATAGCATTTCCTCTAGAATGGTGGTTCTCAACCTTTCTAATGCTGCAACCCCTTAATGCAGTTTCTCATGTTGTGGTGACCCCCCAAACAAAAAATTATTTTTGTTGCTACTTCATAACTGTAATTTGCTACTGTTATGAATCGTAATGTAAATATCTGTGTTTTCCGATGGCTTTAGGCGACCCCTGTATTTTCGTCGTTCGACCCCCGCCAGGGTCGCAACCCACAGGTTGAGAACCGCTGCTCTAGAATGACTAGAATTAATATTGGGTACTTCAAATCCTGAAAGTCAGAAAGTGATTATAGGAACTGCTAACTGCTCCTCCTCCTCCCCCCTCAAACACATACTGGTACATACACAGGAACACAAAATTAATAAGATATTAAAACACTAATTGAAATATATAAAAATAAAGACATTTCTAGTTCAACTTTGTAAAATTTTGGTTTTAATGAATGGCAAATCACAATAAAATAATATTGTAAGTAATTCATAGTTGTAAGATTCTTAAAATTAAATAACATTACTTTGTTTTACTATTTTAATCCATAAAATGAGAACTCCAGACTCATTTCTATATACAGACTTCAAGCACAAGAGTAAAATATCTATATGTATTTTTTTACCAGTGATAATTAATGTAGAAAAACCTAGCAATTCACTTGTTTCACTATAAACACTCATTTCAAATTCTTCAAAATTCAAGAAATTTGACAGTATCCATCTATATGCCATCTGAAAATACTCTGTGCTTCAGTTGCTTGAAATAGTTAAATCAATCTCTTAAACTAAAAACATTTTTGTATATAAAACAATTGGTGTGGTGCATCTGACATCTGGACCAATTGTCAACTATAGATAATTATGTCTCTTAATGATCCAAGCATCTATTTTCAATCTAGTTCAAACGTTGTAATTAAAAACTCTTTAAATAGGATACAGCTTTTCTGGATAATACAAAACCCTGATTGGTTTCAAGTGAGAGATGTGATATCACAGAACCTTTGTCTGAAAAAATGGCTTTACATTTTAAAAGCTTTTATCCTTGCTTTCCTAAAAGCAATGCAAGGCATTTTATACATGTACACTAGTATAGCAGATTTATAAAACTTAAAAATCTCTGGTGAATGAATAAGTATCTTTGGCACACAAAATTTCCTATTTGAAGTGAAATTAAGTATAGCTAAAATACTTAACTGAAGTGTTTTTAGACTGATCATAAAATTATTATATTGATTATGGATAGAAAATGATAAAATTTCATTGAGATTTAGATGGGTCATTGGTAAAGTTTCTTCATTGTCTAAATAAATCTAGGATCTTGCCCATTTTATTCCCAAAAACATAATAAGTGATAATATATCACAGATCTTTAGATTTAATCATGAATGGTTAAAAATCTAAATTTTTAATGTCTATCAGCATAGTGTTCAAGTTTAACATTATATAAAACATTAAAAATTGCAAACAATATGCATTCTCTATAGTAAAAATATATTAATAAAATATATGTTCAGTATCCCTTCCCTCTTCTACTGGAAGTGTCATTTCAATCTTCCTACTACTCATTCTTCAATTTATGCACTGCTGATGGGACAGTCATGTAAGTAGCTTAAAAAAAAAAAAGAAGCGGAGACCGGTTAGGCTCAGTGGATAGAGCATTAGCTTATGGACTGAAAGATCCCAGGTTCGATTCCGGTTGAGGGCATGTTCCTTGCTTGTGGGCACATCTCCACTGTGGGGCGTGCAGGAGGCGGCTGATCGATGTCTCTCTCTCATCGATGTTTCTCACTCTCTATCTCTCTCCCTTCCTCTCTGTAAAAAAATCAGTAAAATATATTTAAAAAAAAACAAAAATCTCAGACAGACATTTGTATCATGATTACCTCAGGGAAGGGTGTGGGGGGGGAGTTAGAAAAAAATAGAGTGGTAAGTGGTAAGAGGAGGAGATCTGACTTTTGGGTGGTGAACACACAATATAACAATACACATGATTTATCACAGAATTGTACACTGAAACCTATATAATTTTATTACTCAACTAGTGGCCTGGTGCACTAAATTGGTGCATGGCGAGGGTGGGGGTGGGAGGGGAAGGTTCCTCAGCCCAGCCTGCACCCTCAACAATTGGGGACCCCTTGAGGGGTGTCCTGAGAGCTTAGGGAAGTAGGGAGCGGGCCTATGCGGGCCAATCAGGATGGCACAGGCAGCAAAAGGCTAGCCCCACCCCCAATTGCACCACGGTCACTGGTGGCCTCCCTCTGCAGGTGGCAACCCCAGCAGGCCTATCTGGGGATGGTGCTGTGCAGCCCTATCCTGATTTGCCCTGCTGCTGTTGCCACCTGTGGCCTCCCTCTATAGGAGACAACTAGGTGAACAATCAGGGGATGGTTCCAGTCCCCATTGCCCCACCACTGCTGGTTGTTACTGCCCTACCCACGCCATTGCCTGCTGGCATGTAACTTGGCTGGCCTGGCAACACCTGCTAACCAGTCCCGCCCCCCACTGACCAGTTGTTCCAGCATTTGGTCGATTTGCATATTATACTTTTATTATATAGGATTGCTTTACTTGGAGCTCTAGAAGGAGTGTTTTTCAAGGTGTAGTCCTACATTTTAACAGGCAACCCAGATGAGTGTTATGCATTGTATTATTTGAAAGGGTTTCTTTTGAAATGTATCACTTCAGTAAAGAGACATTGGCTCATTAAAATTATGCCTATGGCATGAACACATTCAGTATCTGATTTTTAAAGTTAAAAATATCTCTTTATCAATCTATATAGGCTTATAATGTTTCCTCATCTTGAAAGTTCCCATACTCACAGAGCATTGAATGACTTCAATAAGTACTTTTAGGGATCATGCAGGAAAGCTAATTTAGGTGATAGGAATGTGTAGTAGATAGATAATATCCTAGATTAGGAGAAAAGATGGCACATTAGCCTCACATGGTGGTGGCTGGAGGCAGAAAAACAAACGTTGCAACAAAGAAAGAGCACGAAGTCTGCCTTCTGCCCTAATTGTTTGGCTATTGCTGAACTAAGCAAGCTCCCTTACACTGTTCCTTTTCCTCAATATCTTCTTCCAATTATTAGAAGTTTCCCAAACTGGAAAACCTGTGCTAACACCATTTGCTTTGTTTGCTTTCATCCCTGTGTAATCAGCCAAATAGTTATGTCAAGTTTCCTCATAAATATGTTTCTGATCCAATGCATTTGTCTATACTAGTTCCCAACATCAGTCTCTCTTTTTCTTGAGCTCCAAAACAGTGCAGCTATCTAAATTGATCCTTCCCACAGCCACCAGAATGGTTCACTTAAAATGAAAGCAAAACCAGGAAGCTCCCATGCTTGATATTCTTCACTTTTCCTCCTTCTGTGTCATAAAATCTAAGATCCCTGCTATCGTATATATGATCCTCTGTCCTCTGCCTACTTCTTAGGCCACCTCAGAAGTCAGGGCCTAACTGGCGCCATGGCTGGCTGGGACCCAGAACTAACTTCCACCCCAGGCCACCCCTTGCTGCCTATGTCTGCTCCAGGGCCAGCCTGTCTGTTGTTCTCTCAGGCTCTGGGCCGCACCAGGCCCATCCTCCTGAGTTGGTCTTCACTGTCACAGTGTCTCAGCCTAATTTTCATATTACCTTTTTATATGTATAGATGTCAGCCCAATAAATTCGATTTAAAAAGTAGTGATAAAGTATCTTTCTAGACACAGAAAACTGACTACTAAGTACAATGAGTATGTCCTATACTTGAGAATCTTGGACAGATGGCACAAAAAATTAAAAGAGTTCATTTACTACTTGTGTGGATCTGATGTCAGCAAACTAAGACATAAGGATCAGTCTCCTTTTTATAAATAGTTTTATTGGATCATAACCTTGCTCATTTATTTAGATATTGTGTGGTGACTGATTTTATACTATTTGGCAGAAGTGAGGAACTACAACAGATATCATTGGCCCACATGTCTAACGTATTTACTTTCTTACTCTAAAAAAAATAAATTTGTTGACTCCTGAACTCGATTATTAGAGTTGCTTCTCATCCTACTTTTTTAATGAGCCATTGGTTTAGTTTCTATATTTGGCTTATGAAATACTTAAGATTCCTCTTAAAATTTTTTTCTCAGTTTGGGCAAAGTTGATATATTTAACTTTTAATCAAAGAACACCAATTGATTCAAAAATGGATCCCAGGAGTGGGAGAAAGCTATAGACCTCTGAGAAATGTGAAATATTTGCCCACAGTAAGATGGGGAAACAGCAGTGAGGCTGCTGTTTAAAGACCAAGATGAGACAGTAACTCCCCAGCATATGTAGTTGCAAAGCAGTTAATTAATCTATCAACTGTGACACCTGGATCTCTCAGAAAACTGAGGAAAATTCTATCTGCTATTGTAGAATAACTTGAATATCAGGAAGAATGTAGAAACTGTACAATAGTATACTTACTTATGACAGTACTGGACCACATAAATCTAATGATCAGTTCACTGTCTTCATTGTAAACTTATCAGTAGTAGAAATTATAATTAGTACTATCATTACTAATGGAGAAACACTAAAAATATTTCTCTTATAATCAAGAGCCAGCATTTATTTATGTTAGGCATATTCTGAACCTTTCCCCTGTGCTCAGTACTATTCCTTTGTGTCCCACTTGGGCTCCTGCCCTCTCTGTGGTTTTTCTATTATTCCCATTTCAGGTGTCATGAGACAGTTAAGTGGATGAGAAAAGCAGCGATCTGCATCTATATCCGACCTTCACAAGAGACATATAAATATCCTGCCCTTCCTACTTGCTTGCTGATACCAATATACTGGTTTCAGCCCACTGTGGGAGAATATTATAAAATTACTTAAACTCTCACAATGTCTCTTGGCCTGGCCCCTGTAGGCATGAACCTAATTTCTAATGAATGTTATTAATGGAAAATACTAGGTAGCAGGATAAACTTCTTAAATAATTGTAACAAATAAAATATTGAATCAAAGACATAAATGTCTATTTACGTAGAATTCTCATAAAAGAACAAATGATTTTGCCCTAGCTGGTTAGATTCAGTTGATAAGAGTGTCAGCCTGCGGACTGAAGGGTTCTGGGTTTGATTCCAGTCAAAGGCACATGCCCGGGTGGTGGGATCAATCCTCAGAGGGGTGTGTGGGGGGTGGGGGAGAATGCAGGAGGCAGCTGATCAAAAATTTTCTTTCATCATGAAGGTTTCTCTCTCTCCCTCGCTTCCTCTCCAAAAACAATAAAAAATATTTTTTTAAAAAAAGAACATGATTTTGGAGGGACTGTTTTAGTAACTGGACTGCATTTGGTGATTATTTATGTGATTGTGATTGTTTTTACTCTGCTTACAATGTTCTTCTGTTTAGTGTATGTGCACGTACATGTGTGTGTTTATGTGTTGTGTGTGTGTATATATTTGAACCTGTTATACCTTCTAATTTGCTACTTTGGACAAACAACAATACTAATACTGTGTATTTCTGTCTTATCTATATGCTTAAGATTGTCAAACATTGTCAATCTGTACTTTATATTCTGGACAGATAGACATGATAGTGGAGAATGGTACTAAGAAACATGGATTAAAGGCTTAGGAATTGTACTAGAGTTAAGGAAGACAAGTAAAAGCAATTGTTAGGGTTCTTCTACATTTTCTAATTTATTTCAACCACAATATGAACAGTACCAATAATGATCCACATAGTCTACTTCCATCCTGATTAACTGCCTAATCATTACATTTATAGCATGGCTGATTCCACTAGGCATTATTTTAATAGATGTTAAACTCATGCATTAAAAAAATTACAATTTGCTGAAACCAGTTTGGCTCAGTGGATAGAGCATTGGCCTGCAGATTGAAAGGTCCCAGGTTTGATTCCGGTCAAGGGCACATGCCTTAGTTTCGAGCATATCCTCAGTGGGAGGTGGGCAGGAGGAAGCTGATCGATGTTTCTCTCTCATCGATGTTCCTGGCTCTCTATCTTTCTCCCTTCCTCTCTATAAATATATATATTTTTTAAAATGACAATTCACTAATTTTTATACTGTAACTTTTCAGATTTTATATAGATTTCCATTTGAGGTATTTGATGTCCTATTAATGGATTCAAATAATTTTTTAAAAATTGAAATTTTTGAAAATATAATGTTATTTTTTATAAATAAAGACCTTTGGCTTATATTGACTTCTGAAATATTTGTGATAGATATTTTTTATCAAGGAAAATTACTTGTAGTATCCTTTTAAAAATACAATCTATACTAATAAAAGGGTAATATGCTAATTAGACCAGGAGACCTTCCATATGTCCTTCCAGACAAAGCCATGGTGGGGGGGAGTGGCAGGCAGAAGTGGTTAGAGGTGATCAGGCCAGGAGGGAGGGCAGTTGGGGGTGAGCAGGCCAGTGGAGGGGGGTAGGTGAGGGTGAGCAGGATAGTAGGGGAAGCAGTTGGAGGCAAGAGGGATGGCAGAGATGGCAGTTAGGGGAAATTAGGCTGGCAGGCAGAGTGGTTAGGGGCAATCAGGCAGGCAGGCAGGCAGGTGAGCAGTTAGGAACCAGCAGACAGATATCCTCTCAGGGGTCCCATATTGCAGAGGGTGAAGGCCAGGCTGAGGGACAACTCCCACCCCCATGTTCAAATTTTGTGCACTGGGCCACTAGTTATAATTATAAAAGAATATTGTTTCACCTAATGCAAAGCCACTTAGAATTAACTGCCTTCTCAATGAAACTGGGGTGTTTTGTGTTTATTTATTTATTTTTTTACAAAATTTAATGCACATCATTTTGGCTTAAGCAACAGTGAAAGTTGATTACATGTTGGCTACATTAGACAGATTGTCCTGGTTAATAATTGCTAGGCTATAATGAAAATCCTAGAGTAAGATTAAGTGACAGCTGTTCCTCGGTTTGTCTATAAAATTGACATGTTTGTCTCATAAAGCAATCCCTGAGATCAAAGGTTATTTTAAAATATACAGATAATAGTTTTATTAAAATAAGTGAAATAGAAAAAAATAATGATTCAAAATTATTAATTCCCATTGCTCTTGTATCATTATTTGTATAGCTTTACTTGGTAATGACTGTGTACAGGATGCATGTGTGCTTGTTTTTATAGAAACAGTCATATGTAGTTCTTCTATGACATAATAAAAAATCATAAAAGATAGAAAGTTTAATAAGAAAAATGATAGACTAAGAGTTACAAGATATATCATTACATGGATACATCAGCCCTTTATAACATCTGGAAAATATATTTCTGTAAAATGTAAAATTACACTATACATTAAAAATCAACAATTATATCATTGATACAGTTACAAATTTATTGAGTACATCTATTTCAGTAATAATTATTAATATATATGTGATATATAAAGATAATAACATTCACATCTGACAGAAATGTGTAGAGATAAATCATATACAGATATTCAAAAAATGACAGAATAATTTATAAAACATCATTACTCTACATAAACCCATCAGTTAAGATCTAAAATTCACAATTTTGAATCTACACTTTAACATTCTTTCTTTTTCTTTCTTTCTTCCTTTCTTTCTTTCTTTCTTTCTTTCTGTTTCTTTTCTCAATGCAATTTTTAAATAAAACTGGTATGACTACTTTTTTTTTTCATTTTCTTCTATTACATCATTTTAAAATTCTTCCAGAATAAGCATCCATTGCTTTTTTTAGTATGCTCACATTTATTTTTATTATTTATTATTATTTTTTATTCATGTATTACATGTGTACATATCTTCTCATTGCCCCCCACTCCCATGCTTGCTCTATCCCCCCAGTGTCTTGCATCCATTGGTTATGCTTATATGCATGCATACAAGTCCTCTGGTTTATCTCTTATCTACCCCACCTCTCCCTAATCTTCCCTCTATAATTTGACAGTCTGTTCAATGCTTACTGCCTCTGTATCTATCTTTTGTTCATCAGTTTATAATGTTTCTTATTATCCAAAAAAGAGAGAGATTATGTAGTATTTTTCTTTCATTGACTGGCTTATTTCACTTAGCATAAGGCTCTCCAGTTTCATCCAGATTGCTGCAAATGGTAAGAATTCCTTCTTTTTTTATGGTAGCATAGCATTCCGTTGTGTAGATGTACTATAGTTTTCTGATCCACTCATCTGCTAACGGGCACCTAGGCTGTTTCAAAATTGTAGTTATTGTAAATTGTGCTGCTATGAACATAGGGGTGCATATATCCTTTCTGATTGGTGTTTCTAGTTTCTTACAACATATTCCTAGGAATGGGATTACTGGGTCAAAAGGGAGTTCCATTTTTAGTTTTTTGAGGAAACTCCATACTGTTCCCCACAGTGGCTGCACCAGTCTGCATTCCCACCAACAGTGCACCGGGGTTCCTTTTTCTCCACATCCTCACCAACACTTGTTTGTTGATTTGTTGATAATTGCCATTCTGACAGGTGTAAGAAGGTACCGCATTGTCATTTTAATTTGCAACTCTTGGATAATTAGTGACTTTGAGCATATTTTCATGTGTCTGTTGGCCTTCCTTCTGTCTGCTTTTGAAAAGATTCTATTTAGGTCCATTACCCATTTTTGTATTGGATCATTTACCTTCCTTTTATTAAGTTGTATAAGTTGCCTATAGATGTTGGAGATTAAAACTTTATCAGTGATAACATTTGCAAATATGTTCTCCCATACAGTGGGCTTTCTTGTTGTTTTGTTGATGGTTTCTTTTGCTGTGAAAAAGCTTTTTATTTTGATATAGTGCTATTTGTTTATTTTCTCTTTAGCTTCCATTGCCCTAGGAGCAGTATCAACAAAGAAGTTCCTTCGGCATATGTCTGAGATTGTGCTGCCTGTGGATTCCTCTAGCATTTTTATGGTTTCCCATTTTATGTTTAAGTCCTGTGTCCGTTTTAAGTTTATTTGTGTGTATGGTGTAAGTTGTTGGTATAGTTTAATTTTTTTGCATGTATCTGTCCAATTTTTCCAACACCATTTATTGAAGAGACTGTTTTGACTCCATTGTATATTCATGTCTCCTTTGTCAAATAGTAATTGAGCATAGTGGTTTGGGTGGATGTCTGGGTTCTCTATTCTATTCCATTGGTCTATATGTCTGTTCTTGTGCCAGTACCAGGCTGTTTTTAAAACAGTGGCTTTGTAATACAGCTTGAAATCTGGTATTGAGATCCCACCTACTTTATTCTTCCTTTCCAAAATTGCTGTGGCTACTCGGGGTCATTTTGTTCCAGATGAATCTTTGGAGAGTTCTTTCTAGGTCTGTGAAATATGCCGATGGTACTTTAATGGAAAGTGCACTGAATCTATAGATTGCTTTGGGTAGTATGGACATTTTAATGATGGTGATTCTCCCAATCCATAAGCATTGTATGCTCTTCCATCTGTTTACATCTTCTCCTATCTCTTTTTTCAATGTCGTATAGTTTTCTGTGGATAGGTTTTTTGCCTCCTTAGTTAAGTTTATTCCTAGGTATCTTAATTTTTTTGTTGCGATGGTAAATGGGATTGCTTTTTTAGTCTCTCTTTCTATAAGTTCATTATTAGTGTATAAATATGCCATAGATTTCTTAGCATGAATTTTGTATGTTGCTACATTCCTGAATTCATTTATTAAGTCTATTAGTTTTTTGAGAGAGTCTTTCGGGTATTTTATGTAACATATCATGTCATCTGCAGAGAAGGACAGCTTTACTACTTCTTTTAAATTTGGATGCCTTTTATTTCTTCTCATTGTCTAATTGCAAATGCTAGTATTTCCACTACTATGTTGAATAAGAGTGATGAGAGGGGGCATCCCTGTCTTGTTCCTGTTCTTATGAGAAATGGTTTTAGCTTTTGCCTATTGAGTATGATGTTAGCTATGAGTTTATCATATATAGTTTTCATTATGTTGAGGTATGATCCTTCTATTCCCATTTTGTTGACAGTTTTTATCAAGAAAGGGTGTTCAATTTTATCAAATGCTTTTTCTGCATCAATTGAGATGACTATGTGATTTTTATTTCTTAACTAGTTTATGTGATGTATCATGTTTATTGATTTGTTGATATTTTACTATCCTTGCATTCCTGGGATAAATCCTACTTGGTCATGGTGTATGATCTTTCTGGTGTACTGCTGGATCTGATTTGCTAGAATTTTGTTGAGGATTTTGGCATCTATGTTCATGAGGGATATTGGCCTGTAATTCTCTTTCATTTTGTTGTCTTTATCCGGTTTTGGTATTAGGGTGATGTTGGCTGCATAGAAGGCACTTGGAAGTGTTCCTTCTTAAAATTTTTGGAATAGTCTGAGGAGAATAGGTTTTAATTATTCCTTGAATGTTATGTAAAACTCCCCTGTGAAGCCATCTGGCCCTGGGCTTTTGTTTGCTGGAAGCTTTTTGATGACTTCTTCAATTTCTTCCATAGTTACTGGCATATTGAGATGTTTAGATTCTTCCTGATTGAGTTTTGGAAGGTTATATTTTTTCTAGAAATATGTCCATTTCCTCTATGATTATCTAGTTTATTGGAATAGAGTTTTCCACAGTATTTTTTTAACAATCCTTTGTATTTCAGTGGGGTCTGTTCTTATTTCACATCTTTCATTTCTGATTTTATTTCATTCCTGTCTCTTTGCTTTTTGGTGAGCCTGGCTAGAGGTTCATCAATCTTGTTTATCCTTTCAAAGAACTAGTTCTTGGTGTTTGTTGATCTTTTGTATTGTTTCTTTGGTCTCTATATCTTTTGGTCTCTGCTCTCATCTTTTTTATTTCCTTCCTTCTGCTTACACTGGGATTTTCTTGTTGCTCTCTTTTAGCTCTTTGATTTGTAGGGATAAGTAATTTATTACCATTGATTCTTGTTTTTTGCAGTAGGCTTCTAGAGCTATGAATTTCCCTCTCAAGACTGCTTTCACTGTGCCCCATAGATTTTGGATAGCTGTGTTTTCATTGTCACTTGTTGCATGATGTTTTTTATTTCTTCCTTGATCTCTTTGGTTACCCAGTCATTCTTTAATAGCATACTGTTTAGTCTCCATGTGTTTGATTTCTTTGGATTGTTTTAGTGTCGTAGATTTCCAGTTTTATACCACTGTTATCTGAAAAGATGCTTGATATGATTTCTATTTTCTTGAATTTGAAGAGATTTTGCCTATGACTCAACATATGGTCTATCTTTGAAAATGACCTAAGCACACTTGAGAAGAATATACATTCTGTGGTTTTGGGGTGAAATGTTCTGAAGATGTCAATTAATTCCATCTGGTCTAGGGAGTCATTTAGGATTGATGTTCCTTTGCTGATTTTTTGTTTAGAAGATTTGTCCAATGGTGAGATTGAGGTATTAAAATCTACTATGATTGTATTGCTGTCAATCTCTCCCTTGACATCCTCCAGGAGTTTTTTGGTTGTTGTTTTTTTTTAATGTATTTGGGTGCTCCTATATTGGGTGTGTATATGTTTACCAGAGTTATTTGTTCTTGTTGGATTGCCCGCTTTAGTATTATGAAGTGGTCTTCCTTATCTATTATGTCCTTCACTTTGAGATCTAATACGTCAGATATAAGTATTGTTACCCAGCTATTTTTTTTTTCATTTCCATTTTCCTGAAAAACTGTTTTCTATCCCTTCACCTTCAGTGTGTGTGCATCTCTTTTTCTAAGATGGTTTTCTTGTAGACAGCAGATACATGGGTCATATTATTTTTTATCTAATCTCTTACTCTATGTCTTTTAATTGGAGAATTTAATCCATTTACATTTAAAGTTATTATTAATACATACTTATTTGTTACCATTTTTATTCTCTACCCCTGTATTCCTACTTTGCTTCCTTTTTTTTTTTTTTACAGCAGACCCTTTAGCATTTCTTGCATTGCTGGTTTGATGGTAATAAATTCCCTTGGTCCTTTTTTGTCTGAGAGGCTCTTAATTTCATCTTCAATTTTGATTGCTAGTCTTGCTGGGTACAGTATTCTTGGATTCAGACCCTTCCTTTGCATGCCTTTGTATATTTCATTCCATTCCCCTCCAGCCTCATGAGTTTCTGTGAGAAATTAGTTGCTAGTTTGGTAGGGGGTCCTTTGTAGGTAACTTTCTATCTGTCTGGCCACTGTTAAGATTCTTACTTTTCCGTTGGTATTTGCCAACTTAATTATAATTTGCCTTGGTCTCAGTCTTTTAGGGTTCATTTTGCTTGGGACTCTGTGAGCTTCTTGGATTTGTGTGGGTTTTTTCTGCCCTATATCAGAGAAGGTTTCTGTCATTATTTCTTCAAAGAGGTTTTCTATTCCTTGCTCAGTTTCCTCTCCTTCAAGAATCCCTGTTATGCTGATGTTGTTTTGTTTCCTGCTGTCCCAAAGTTTGCATAGGCTTTCCTGTTGCTTTTTAATTTTTTTTTCTATATGCTTTTCTACTTGGGTATTTTTTCCTACCTTGTCTGCTAGCTCACTGATATAGTCTTCTGCTTCTTCTAGTCTACTTTTGATGCTTTCTATTGAGTTCTTTACGGCAGCAATATCATTTTTCATTTCTTCTTGGTTCTTAATTTCCTCTTGGTTCTCACTCATATTGTTCCATTCTTTTCAGTCACTGTATGACCATTTCTCTGAAATCCTTTTCTTGCAGATTGCTTGCCTCCATTTCATTTACTTCCTTTTCTGATGAAGCCTGCCTTTCTTTCATATGTGTGTTATTTCTTTGTCTCCCCATGGTCTCTCTTCACCGGGTGTCTAGTTCTGTCTCTTCTTATCCCAGGTGAAATCTGACCTTGCCCTATGGAGTGTATAGCTCCTCTGAACCTGAGTGTTGGCACCAATTGGAGACTGGTGTTCTGGAGCTCGCAGCTATTCAATGGGTGCCCCAATTGTATATTTTCAGTCTTCTGTAACCATCCACTTTTCTCTTCAAGGTGTTGCAGCATCTGCATCTGAGCTGGCAGCTCCAGGAGAAAAACTAAGCAACAGAGGGGGGCTTCCTGGTCAGCATAGCCCAGTCTAGCAGTCCCCCACTTCTCCTCGAGTACAGCTGTCCCTTAACTCACCAACAAGCACTCCCAATGTGACCCTTGGCTGTTCTTTCAGTCTGTTCAGGGACTGGTTCAGGACACGTCCTTCTATTCCACCGCCATCCCCCGCCGCCGCAGTCCCCCCTGGTATGACTTCTGACTTCTTTTTCCAACTGAATAAAACTATCAAGTATTAGGTATCAGTCTCTCAATCATTGAGGTACTAGTATTATGTGCCTATCTATATAGAAAGTCTAGTACCTCTTCCAGCAATAAAAATATATATATTATATATTCCTGAGACAGACCATCTTAACAATTCCCCTTAAAATTATAAAAATGGTATTACTGAAACTATCGTGCTATGAAGAATTGTTTGTATTTCATTCCTTGAATTGGAAAGTTACCCATTTTTACTTACCCATTTTTAATGTTTAGAATTGGGGTGTTATTATTTCAGAAATATTGTACTAGATGTCATGACATTTTCAGCTAGACTTCCCTGAGAAGTGTTACCAGTTAGCAATGGCACTGATCTTACCAGTAAAGTTGCTAAATAGATAGTGAAAAAAAAAACTATTGTCTTTTAATACCAGATTTTTAATACTTTTTTTTATCATTAATGTCTTTAAGGAAAATATATAAGTGACTGTTGAGGACATCTATAAAAAATATTATAGGAAAAGTTTAAAGGGAGCTAGAACTATGAATACTGCCTAGTAGATCTCTCTCTGGCCTTGTGAGAATGATTTACCATCTCTGAGTCTTGGTTTCCTCATTTGCAAATTGTGTTTGATTAAATGAAACATTTTTTCAAGATAATCAACATAGTTTATGTAAACTGTTACATAGTAGATCCTGAGTATTTTTTTTCTTTTTTGGCATGAGTAAATTTAAATTTCTGAGAAAATATAGGTACTATGCAAAAGTAATGCATTAGCTGGGCACAACCTTTGCCTTTTCATTACTATTGTCATTCTTTTCGGCCTGGACATTTACAAAAACCTTCAAATTCCAATGTTCACAAAGTTCCCCCAATATTATGTTTCTCCCATCTATAAGTGAACTCCAATGACCGCTATTAAGAAATATTTTTCTTGAAACTTAATAAAGCCAAATAATGCACTTTCATTGATTCCTCTTGGCTAACAAGATGTCAAAACCTTTTGTTTGTATTTAAGATTCTTCATAAATTGGCCACAACTTATTGCTCCAGCTGTATTTACAGACTAGAGGCTCACTGGAAGAAGAGATTTGTGCAATAGGCCTTCCTTCCCTTGGCTTCCAGCACTGGTTTTCCTCCAGCACCAGGGACCCAGGCCTTCGCTCATGCTGGAGTCTGTCTTCTTCATCTTTGCTGCAGATTCCAAACTCTGCAGTCTTCCTCTTTGCTGTGCAGGAGTGCCTCTCCTGTGGATCTCTGCACCCCTGCCTTCCCTCTCATAGAAGATGTCCTGTCCTGCCCAGCCACTCTGCCCCTGAAACAGCTGGGTGGACATCATCTTTGTCCTAATTTGCATATTCCCTCCTGATTGGCTGGTGGGCATAGCAGAGTGATGGTTAATTGCATGTTTTTCTTTTATTAGTGTAGATACTTTCTATCATGCACTTAAGATTCACTCTCAGAGCTCTGCTTTCATTGGTCCATTTTCTATGCTTGAAGTACTCTTATTTTCCTACCAGATGAAAGCTTACCCATTATTCCAGCCTACATAAAATATTAGGTCTACTGAAAAGTCTTCTCTAAGAACAAAAGTCTTCCCTTAGCACAGTAGAAATATGCTTCATTCTACACACACATACTCTTATAACCAGTGGCAACTTTCCATTTTGCACTGATGTTAGTTTTCATACAATGTAGAAGTCTTACGTCCAGTTTTCTACAAATTGCCCATCCAAATCTAAGACTGTGGCTTCTTAAAACAAAATATTTTATATTAATATGTGTTGATTCTAGTATGTAGTCTACCATGTGTTAGATCAAACCATCTGCCTTTAAGAGGGTGTGTTTTACTCTCAAACCTTTTTTATTCTAAATATATCATACAAAACTCTCTGCTTGAAATTAAGCTTTATACAATTTCTCATGGTGATGCATTAAAATTTCACTCCATGTTTTCTGTTCTAATCTATATTAGTAAATTTTTAAGAACAACATAATGGTGAATATCATTAAAAAGATGTAACAAGGTGTCACCAACTTCTTGATAATGGGAAGTACACTTCTGAGCATACATGGCATGTTAGAGAGACAAGAGATGTGAAAAAATTGTAAGTGGATAACTTTTACATAGATCATAAAATATACAAACATGCACATAACAGCATATGGAATTGGTGCTTCTCTATGTAGTAATAATGGTCCATGAATTATTATTCATTAATCTTTTGTATTATCAGAAACTCACTAAGAAAATAAATGGTGCAATCATGAATAGCATATGTATTTTCCATAATCGTCACTGAAAAATTTGCTAACATTTGTAATTTGATTAAACATATGAGCATAGAATGCTTATATTATATAAATTATATTCAATATTTAATAAGCACTGGTCAAAAATTGGATACTTTAAAAATATATTCATTTAAGATGTTCACTATATTAATTGCATATCAGCAAAAGAAATGTCAATGCCATATTTCAGAAACTTTATATGTACTCAATTTTTCAAAATGAGTAACATTCTAAAATGTATGCTCCCCAAACAGACTTAATAAAGGCTATGGTATGGAAAATAAAACAAAGCCCAACTGAAAGAAACTTTATACATCATACTTAATTTTTTTTATTCTCTTTTCTTCCATAATCTCTGTAAATTAATTTATCTGGGAACTAGCAATCATGACCTAAAATTACTCATGATAAAATTTCTCATTGTTTTTTGTTTTTCCTTCAAGAAACTGAAACTAGCATCATTAGTTATTAGTTACTAAAATATACTTGTTTAAGAATAATCATTGAAAGATAAGAGCTATTACAATACCTACATCCTAAAGTGGCATTAAAATACTTTTATCCCCAGGGATAAACCTAATATTGTATGCCTCAAGAAAATCAAATTACAATGTTGGCATATAAAAAAGTAATATATGTAAAGCAAATACATACATATAAAATTTTATGTAGGATGGCAAAATAAGATGTAATGTTTATCAATTTATAATGCACTAAGGAATAATTCTATCTAGGTATACCAATAGTTATTCTGTAAAATTGAGAAAGAGCTCAATTTTACCATTAAATTGGATAGATGCTAATTATCCTTTTAGTAAAAGTGATTACATGAAATTCTTGATGGTCTCTGAAAGTATTTCTAAATAAAACTTCCTCTGTGTGTTATTTTTATATAAAATAAAGCTTCATGGCTAAGCTCTCCCCAAAAATTTATATTTAAATTATGCTTATGATGCTCAGATACCTTAAAAAACTACTGTTGTTAATTGTAATTTCTCTTTATACTGTATAATGTGTAACTAGTAAAAAATGCTTTTATCACTACAGAAATAATGCTTAATTACATTGGAAATAATCCAACAAATTTGTACAGCCTTTTAAATCCTAAATTCATCATCTACCACTGAAGAATTTTTCTCAAGAATTTCTTGGCAGCATGCCTATCAGACTAGATATGATTTTCAAAACAGGCCTGAGAGATGTAGGTTGTACAAATGATCTATTACTTAATCTTTGACTTTGGTGACATAAGGCAAGAAAAACATCCAGGCAATGGCAATAAGTTTATCCACTTCACTTGCTTTATTTTACTTCTCAAGTTAAACTTCTACCATTAAATTCAGTATTCTTGTGATCTTGCTTATAAACTTTTTAAGCCAAGGATTCAGACCCTTGTAAAACCAGATAAGCAGAAAACTGCTTCTGGCTAAGACAGGATAGTTTGTATATGGCCAAACAATTCTACCATGGAAATAAACTAGAAGAGCTCAAAAAATGCAAATGTATTTGTTTACTACTTACTTTTTGTCTTGTTTTAATATAAAAGCAGCATAATGCTGCTGAAGTTACAATGAAAAACCTACATTCCATAGAAAGGATGGCTGAAAGCTCAGTGGATATTCTGCAGCCACTTTTTCTTTGGAGATATTTCTGTATTTAAGTGTATAAAAGAGGTTGAGGTTGTAGAAGGGCCTGAGAAAAGGACTGCAGTTGAGAGTCAGATAAATCAGCATATATTCAAGCATTGCATGGCCAAAGACATGAAATTTGGAGATGGAGTGATCAAGGTTCTGATAAAAGTAAGGGTATCAGAACCAAGCCATAAATGCAGATTATTTTTCTCTCTCCAGATATTTTCAATATTATGCTTATGTAGGTAAGGAGTGAAGATGAGCCAAAACATTCTAAAAAGTAGAACAGAGTTTCTGTAATCTCACTGTGCTGAATACAAGTAGAGGATGATTATAATGTTCAGGACCCACTGGGGAACCAACTTCAATGAACATCTATGGCTCTCAGTTGGAATCACTGGAGGGACATGCTGAGAAGCGGTTGTAAACCAAATCTACACACATAATTACTGCAACTCTAACCCTTTAAAAACTCAGCAAGTTCATGATTATATTAAGTTCATTAATCATCTGTTCTATCTTTCTAACCAAGGAAGATATAAAGAAGATGGTGACCAGCAGGAAGGTAGGGAGAGTGTGTGAGAGAGTGAGGGAGTGATAGAGGTCTGTATGGATGCCTGTGGGTGTGTGTGTGAGTGAAATAGGGACAGTTAGACCCTGCAGTTCTTCCAGGGGGCTGCCAATCCAGGCAGTTTTAGATGGCAAAAACCCGCGGCCACCGCAAACACTCCCAGGAGAACACCAGCGGCACAGAGATCATACCATCTTGAAGAACAGAACTGCATGAGACTAGGATCCTAGCCTTGCCACCACCCAGTCTGATCTCAGAAACAAACCAGGATCCTAAAGCCACTCTGTTAGAAGACTTGCCACCATAGCTTCAGACCCAGGAATACCAGGACTCCAGGCACCCAGCCGCAGATTTCTGTGAGTCACAAAGCCAATCCCCCTGCCTGACTTTGAACCTTGGTGTCAGACACAGAAGGTTTTTTCCCGTAACTCATCTCCATGTCCAGGCAGGGAGACTGAGAAAAATTCGAGCCTAGTGCTCATCCCTAGAAAGATAGCTTTCTGTGACCAGATGCATGCCCAAACAGGGCAGAGAGACAGCACTGAACTTGACCCAGGGCTTGCAAACTGGAATTTGTTTCTGGACTCATCTCTGCATCCAGGCAGGGAGACTGAGTGGAATTCAAGCCTGTCTGCTCATCCATAGGGAGCTGGTCTTCTGTGACTAGATCCCGTGCCCATGCAGGACAGGGAAACAACACTGAACTTGATCCCAGTGTGAACTCAGGGAATTTGTTTCTCTTGACTCGCCTCTACACTCAGGCAGGAAGGCAGTCCTGAATGTGAGCATAGCTGCACAACCTTGGGGAGATTGTTTTCTGTGACCAGATCTTACACCCATGTAGGGAGACAGCACTGAATTTGAACCTGGGGGTACAAACCCAGGGACTTAGTTTCCCATGACCAGAACCTGCACCTTAGAAGAGAGGCTCTGATGAATTTGAACCTGGATGTGCAGTCTCATGGAGTTGTTCCCCATGACCAGACCCTGTGCCCACACCCTACACCCACAATAAGAGGCAGTGCCACCTGACTTTGATTCAGGGCAAGTGCACACAGAAGGCTGTTTACTAAAGAGCATAAATGGACTTCCTACAAACACAGGGAGACTGAGCAACCAGGCCTCCCAGGCAGACCAGGGACTCTGAATCTCCACACAAGAGGCAGCATTGACCATTCGTTACTAGACTTCGTTCCTCATTACATGTGCCCAAGATTCCTGATTCCCAGTACATTCACACTAAGAGCCAGTGACTCCAAATCTTGGTGCATGTGCACACAGGAACCTAATTCCCAGTATGAGGTAGCACCAAGAAACAGATACTCTGATAATCAATTTTCAGCAGGGACAAAGGGAGTCTCTGATTCCTGACACACAATAGTGGACTTTGATTTTTGGCACATGCCAGTGGGTTCTCTGTTTCAACGTGGCACAGGCAGCATCCCTGACTCTAGGGGCATACACGAGGCCACACTAAGGGCTGGTGACTCTGACCCAGGGCAAGTGTGGTTCCCACCAACCCACAGCAACCACAATTTTGGTATAAGAGCTCTTCAGAGACACTTGGAGGGTGCAAAACTCCTACTGCACACAGTCCAGGCCCCTGCAACTTGACACCTGAACCTTGTGGCGATAGTCAGAGTGGGGAGACAATGAAGCAATCCCCAGAGGAAAGAAAAGGAAGAATTGACAAGTAAGGAAATAAGTGAAACAGAAGCATGCAATATGACAGAAAAAGAATTCACAGTAATGGTTATACAGTTCATATACCAATGGATGAGAAAATCAACAACCTATTCAAAAATCAGGAATAAATGAAAAATGATACAGCTACAATCAAAAACACCATGCAAGGCTTCAATAGTAAACTAGAAGAAGCAGAGGACAGATCAGGTACAGAAATAAGCCCAATCTATACAGCAATTAGAGAAAAAAATTAAAAAGCAGGAGGAGAGCTTAAGGGAACTTTGGGACAATGCAAAACAAAATATTATTGTATAATAGGGCTTCCAGAAGGACAAGAAGAGCAGTAAGGATTAGAAAGATTATTTGAAGGAATAATTACAGAAAACTTCCCTGCTTTGGGGAAGAAAAACGTTACTCAAGTACAGAGTCCCAAATAAGCTGAATCCCAAAAGATCCACAACAAGACACACCATAATTACAATGGCAAATGTTACTGACAAAGAGAGAATCTTAAAGACTGCAAGAGATAGAGACAGAGAGTTACTTACGAAGGATCACTCATCAGATTATCAAAGGATTTCTCGATAGAAACATATCAAGCTAGAAAGGAATGGAAGGAGATATACAAAGTGAGGCAAAGCAAGGGACTCAATCCAAGAATACACTATCCAGCAAGACTATCAATAAAAAAAAAATGGCTGTGGAATAGAAAGATGTGACCAGAGCCTTGTCTCTGAGCAGACAGAAAGAACATCTGAGGGCCACATTGGGAGTGTTTGTTGGTGAGTTGAGGGACAGCTGTACTCCAGGAGAAGATGAGGGCTGCTGGATGGGGCTCTCCTGAAGAGGCAGCCCCCCTGCTGCTGGGTTTTCTCCCAGAGCCACCAGCTGGGATGCACAGATTGCACCACCTTGAAAGGGAAAGTGGATGTTATCTGAAGCCTGAAAATCTACAACTTCGACACCCAACAAACAGCTGTGAACCTCAGAACACTGGTTCCCAGTTGATGCAAACACTCATATTCAGAGGAGCTCAACACTCCACCCAGAAAGGTCAGGTTTTTCCTGGGATAAGGTGAGGTCTCTGGTCCTGCAGGTTAGAGAAACATGTGAACTGTGGGAGCTGGAGGCCCGAGAGAAGTATGCACCTAGAGAAATCCCTGGCTGTTGGGCCTGGCATGATCTGTGGATGTGGAAGGGGGTCTTGAGAGCTGCTAATAGAGGGGATCTCTAAAAAGCATCCCATTTTGATGTGACACAGAAGGACAGCCTGGGAGTTTTTAAAGTGTGCCAGCTGCTTGGACAAGAGGGGGTGAAAGGGACTATGCAGACTTGTGCGCAGCTCCAGAGTTAGCATACATGCACTCTTTCTATTCAGATCCTTTCTTCTAATTGCTAAGCCCAATACATAGGATCACCCAGTTGGGACACCCTAGGAGACTGCAGGGGAAAGTTATTTTTCTGGAACCTGGGGATTGGAATGGGGAGTGACCATTGGAGAAGCATTTCTGGGGCAGCCCACTCCCACAAACCAGTATTGAGTGTCACAGGGAAAGCAGGATCTAAGCACAAGCTGGAGAGGACCTATAGGCACATAAGTCAATCCAGAAACATTGCCACCCAGGGGCTGACTCACAAAGTGACTCTTGTGTAATCACAAATAAAGGAATAAAGAGATAAAGACATACATCCTCCTTAAAAATCAGGACTGGTTTACAACACTGAGCACCAGTGGAAAGCAGGGAACTGCAATACTGTCCAGACTGGTAAACAGACATGCTAAACAGAACAATAGAGGAAGTGAATTATCTTTACTACCACACATTCTATTTTTTAACTTTTTATATTATTTTTTTAATTTTTTAACTTAAGAAACTATTTTTTTTCTTTTTCCTCATTTTATTTTACCTTTTCAATTATATTTTTATTTTCAATCAGTATTATTACTACTACTATTTTACCTTTTTGAAAAAAAAGTGTCATTTTATTTCTCTTCATTATACTTTGGGATTAGAGTTCTACATTCTATTTTCATCTTTCCTATTGTATCATTTTATTCTATCTCAACTCTACCTTTATGCTTTCCCTCTCTTCCTAACTTTTCCTCTTTGGTTGCCCTGTTTCTCTTACCCTTTCCCTATTTTAGGTTTTCCCTATTCTTTCTTTTTTACCCCCTGTTAAAATTTCACCCTATGTATATATCTAATTTCCAATCCCCTGCTTCAAGTCTATGTACACCTCTATCTTCTCTGTCTTCACGATCCAACAAATTGTTTTTCTCTCTGTCCTTTTGTTTTTGTTTTCATAAATGTTGATAATATCGATTTTTATGCTTGCTTGTGAGATTGTTTTGCTTATTCATTTTTTGTTTGTTTTTATGTTTCTTTTCATTTGTTTTTTGCTTCTGTTTTCCCATGCCTCACTTGATATTAGTTGTATTTTGTAGTTTGTATTAATCTCCAGGTACTTGTTGCTGGCATTTGTTGGGACTAGTGGCTGTTTGTTGGAGTTTTCTCTCTATATATATAGTTTGTTCCCCTTCACTTGCTTATTCTCTTTCTTTTCTCTCTTATTTATTTTTTCCTACCTTATCCCAATTTGGCACTTCTTTTTTTCTGTTCTCATTTTCTCTCTTCTTCTTTCTATTCTATTCCTAATATACCTCTCTCTGATGGTCACTTTTATTTGTAGCTATTAATATTGTGAATACATTTCTGTTCAGTGCTTTGTGCATTGTACCTGGTTGTTCTGTACTTTGTGTATTTAAATCAACACAGGAGAGAGAGAACTACATGACCAGACATGCAGAGAAGAAAGACCATGGGGAGACCAAGAAACAGCCTGCATATTAAAGAAAAACATGCATCACCAGAAAAAGAAGTAAATGAAATAGAGGCAAGCAACCTGCCAGAAAAAGAATTCAGAGAAATGGTCATACGGTGGCTAAAAACAATGTAAGATAAATTCGACAATATGAGTAAGAACCAAGAAGAAATGAAAAAGAATGAAGAAGAAATGAAAAAGAGCATCACTGCTGTAAAGAATTCAATAGAAAGCATCAAAAGTAGCCTAGAAGAAGTAGAGGACCACATCAGTGAGCTAGAAGACAAGGTAGAAAAAAATACCCAAATAGAGCAGCTTCTAGAAAGAAAAAAATTAAAAAGAAGGAGAGCCTAAAGGAACTTTGGGACAACATGAAACAAAATAACATCAGAATAACAGAGATTCCAGAAGAAGAGAAAACTGAGCAAGGAATAGAAAACCTGTTTGAAGAAATAATAACAAAAAACTTCCCTGATATAAGAAAGAAAAAAACCACATAAATACCAGAAGTTCAGAGTCCCAAGCAAGATGAACCCCAAAAGACTGATGACAAGGCACATTATAATTAAATTGGCAAACACCAATGACAAAGTAAGAATCTTAACAGTGTCCAGAAAGAGACAGAAAGTTACCTACAAAGGAAACCCCATCAGACTAGTGATTGATTTCTCAATAGAAACTCATCAGGCCAGAAGGGAATGGAATAAAATATACAAAGTCATGCAAAGGAAGGATCTGAACCCAAGAATACTGTACCCAGCAAGGCTGTCAATCAAAATTGAAGATGAAATCAGGATCTTCGCAGACAAAAAAGGACTAAGGGAATTTATTATCACCAAACTAGCAATGTAAGTAATGCTAAAGGGTATGCTGTAATAAATAAATAATAAATAAATAAATAAATACATTAATTAATTAATTAAAATAATAGTAAGGAAAGAAGAAACATGGGGGTAAAGAATAAAAATGGAGAAAAATAAGTACCTATTAATAATAACTTCAAATGTAAATGGATTAAATGCCTCCATAAAAAGACATAGGATAATGGATTGGATAAGAAACCAAAACCCATATATCTGCTGTCTACAAGAAACCCACCTGAGAAAAAAAGACACACACACACTGAAGGTGCAGGGATGGAAAATGGTTTTTCAGGAAAATGGAAATGAAGAAAAAAAAAAGCTTGGGTAGCAATACTTATATCTGACAAATTAGATCTCAAAGTGAAGGACATAATAAGAGATAAGGAAGGCCACTTCATAATACTAACAGGAGCATTGCAACAAGAAGAAGTAACTCTGGTAAACATATATGCACCCAAAATAGGAGCACCCAAATACATAAAAACACTCCTGGAGAATTTCAAGGGAGAGATTGACAGCAATACAATAATAGTAGGAGATTTTAATACCCTACTATCACCATTGGACAAATCTTCTCAACAAGAAATCAGCAAAGAAACATCAATTCTAAATGACTCACTAGACCAGATGGAATTAATTGACACCTTCAGGATATTTCACTCTGCAGCCACAGAATACACAGTCTTTTCAAGTGCCCTTGGGTCATTTTCAAAGATAGATCATATGTTAGATCATAGGCAAAGTCTCTTCAAATTCAATAAAACAGAAATCATATCAAGCATCTTCTCAGATCACAGTGGCATAAACTGGAAATCAACTACAATAAAAACAATCCAAAGAAATCAAACACATGGAGACTAAACAGCATGCTATTAAACAGTGACTGGGTAATCAGAGATATCAAGGAATAAATAAAAAAAAATCATTGTAACAAATGACAATGAAAACACAATAATCCAAAATCTATAGGACATGGTAAAAGCAGTCTTGAGAGGGAAGTTCATAGTTCTACTAGCCTACTTCAAAAAAACAAGAAACAATGGTAATAAATTACCTAACCCTACAACTCAAAGAGTTAGAAAGATACCAACAAGAAAATCCCAGTGTAAGCAGAAGGAAGGAAATAGTAAAGATCGAGGGGAGATAAACTACATAGAGACCAAAGAAACAATACAAAAGATCAACAAAACGAAGAACTAGTGTTGAAGAGCCTAAGACTATTGGTTGAGAACCACTAGCAGGGTCGCCTAAGACTATCGGATAACACAGATATTTACATTACGATTCATAACAGTAGCAAAATTACAGTTATGAAGTAGCAACAAAAATAATTTTATGGTTGGGGGTCACCACAACATGAGGAACTGTATTAAAGTGTGATGGCATTAGAAAGGTTGAGAACCACTGTGTTAAAAGATCTTGCCTGGGAAATATTAACTCACCCGCTGTATTCATCAGACCTTGCTCTTTTAGATGGCCATTTGTTCAGATTGATGGAACATGCACTTTCTCAGCAGCACTTTCTGAGCAACACTTCAAAACATAGGAAGAAGTGGAAAATTGGGTTTCTGAATGGTTTGGCTCTAAACAAGAAAAGTTCTATTGGGATGCTATCCACAAATTACCTGAAACATCAGGGAAATGTCTAGCTAGTGATGGACATTATTTGATAAAGCACTTTTAGTGTTTCTCTTGAAATTATTATTTTTTCTTTGATTACAAAATCTGCCATTAAAATCGATACACTTAGTAACATTTTTCATGAAATAGAGGGATAAATGGAGGAAAAACAAAACAAATGTAGTGACAGAGAATAAAATACATCAAAGAACTGAAATCTGTAAAACTGGAAATGAAGCACCTTGCCATAGAATAGTTTCTTCCAAAGTTATTTATCATTAACTCCATCCATATTGAAGCTTTAATATAATTGCATGATAGTTTTCAGATATTATGAATTGTATCCTTCTTGAATTCAAGTGCTAATTGAATAAATTTTGAATATATATTTAATAGTATTATAATATGTTTTTACTAAACAATTTATTTCAATAAATCATTTAAATAAAATATAACAAATATCCTAAGCCTCATGTTTGTTTGTTTAATGAAAAAATTAAATTAGGGTGAACCCTTGACCTCTCCTTTCATTCCATATTAACTGATGGTTTGTTTGGTGTTTTGTTTTTTTTTAAGAGAATTTGATGATTGCTAAGTGTGGTAGAAAGAATTCTACAATAGCCGCAAAGATTTCAACCCCTGGTGTTAATATACTTTGTAATCTCCTGTTCTTGTCTGCAGGAAGAAGCCATGAATATGATGGCATAAATTCTCATGATGATATTACTTTTTACAGCAAAATGTGAAAGGATTTTGCAGATATAGAGTCCCATTTTGACTATGTGTTAATCAAAGGGAAGATTATTGTGGGTGGGGCCTGCCCTTTTCAGGAGAGTTCTTAAAAGACTGTTGAGGCTTTTGTTGATAACAGAGAGGTTATCCATCTGGTCTTGAATATGCAAGCTGCTGTGTGTTCCACAGCTGCAAGGAAATGAACACTGCTGAAGCCAAATGAGTCTGTAATAGGACCTAACCCATTTCTGAATTTTAGATGTGAAACTCTTGAGCACAGGACATATATTAGCCATTCCCAGACTTCTGACCTACATGTGAGATAATACATGAGTATTGCTTCAAGCTGCTAGATCTTTGGTGATTTTAATGCAACATTACAAATCTAATACCAAGTTTAAGAGATCTTAGTGAGAAGGCATTCCTCAATCATTTGTTCTCTGGGAGCTGCTTGACCACAAGATGCATGTGACCACTGTCGCATTAGTAAGTTGGTTAAGCTGAAACCAGAGACAATATTAGTAAGTTGTCTTCACACATATATAAAATCTTGCCCTTCCCTGGATTAACAATAAAGGTAAAGTTTGGATCTTAATCTAAATTCAGAATAGATCTCATATGGTTGTAAATTAAATGGAGAAAAGAAATATAATTCCTTTATTGGAAGTTTATAAGTCTAAAAATCTGTAATACTATTGCCTTTCAGATAAGAATAATCCATTACCAATACTACATGCCATTACTGCTAAGTAAGACAACTGAAAGAGAATTAAAACAACTAGAAAAATAAAGTCATCATAGAGAAAATGGTATTTCTCCATCAACATCTGTAACAATTTCCATGTTGTCATCAAAACAATCACCCCTGAGTTTCATTATTTTCTTCCTGATTTAAATGGATGAAAAATAACTTTTCTTTTTAACTGCACAATTACAAAGATGGTCAGGGTAGAGGAAAACTATTACGAACATAGTGTCCTTGAATGATGTCCAAGTTGTTGTTTGGAGTGAATTTGCATAACTGGCAAATTTGAACTTCCTAAATCTCCTTGACAGAAATAGTGTCCAAATTACTTTTTTCCAGAACCAAGATAACAATGTCCTTAAATAAAATTGTCACTAAATTTCCTTTTGAATGCTGACTGCAAGATTGAATAAATATTGTCTGCTCAAACTGGCTGTGAAGATAAGCATTTCATGACAGTTAATATATTTCATATGCAAATGTTTTGGCCTCTGTTTATATTGGAATCATGGAAGAAAAATTTTGCTCTATTTAATTTAGAATGTACTATCAAATCAGATGCATAAATCCCTGAAATTAAATAGCTATTTTATTGTATCATGTTATTAAAATGGTACATTTTGTACTGAAGAGAATCCAGAGATAATATGCTGATTTGGGTGTGCATGAAGTACTACCAGAAAGAAATATCTAATGAAATATAAATTATTCAAATACAATATAGAATCTTTTCAAAAATCATTAACACACACGTACACATCCCACATGAACACATACATATTTCAACTTAGTCTGACACCCTTTTTTCCAAATTCATCTGAATCCACATTTAAATAATCATCTGTTTTATCATGAATATCCTTAGATTCCTTGAAACTATTTTAGATTGAATCAATTTTCTGTGTACATTCTTTGCTTAATCTATATATGTAAAAGCCCAGTGACCTTTGTGGCAGAACAAACTGGAATGATCAGAACGACTGGTCGCTATGATGCACACTAACCACCAGCAGACAATGCAGGAGTTGCCCCCACAGTGGTCAGTGAATTCCCATAACAGGAGCATTGCTCAACCAGAAGCCAGGCTCATGGCTAGCGAGTGCAGTGGTGGTGGCAGGAGCTGCTCTTGCCTCCGTGGCAGTGCTCAGGGGCAGTGAGCCAACCAGTAAGGAGCAAGCAGGCAGGTGGTAAGGAGCAAGCAAGTGGGTGGTAAGGAGCAAACAGGCAGGTAGTTAGGAGTGAGCAGGTAAGTGGTGAGGAGCAAGTAGTTGAGCAGTTAAGAGTGAGGGGTCCCGGATTGTGAGAGGTGCAGGCCAGGCTGAGGGACCCCTCCCCCCAAACATAAATTTTTTTCATTGGACCTCTGGTATCATTATAATTTATCACCTCAATCTAATAATATATAAATAATTTCTACTTGTTAAAAAATTCATAGGACTTATTTTTTCATATCCTATGAGCTTTAAATGTAATATAAATTGTAAATTAAAAGTATGTTATGTGAGAAATATATTAAGATTTGTATTTTAGAAATATGTGAGAGAGAAAACATCATCTTGAAGGGGAGAGTGGCTATTATCAGAAGCTCAGCCTCACCTTAAACCCAGGAGACCTCAGATACCTCCTGGGACCCTACAACCACAACACCCAGAGATCAGCTACCTCAGCTGCAAACCTACAAACACTGAGATTCCAGCTTCCCCAGCCGCAGGGGCCTAAAAAGTTTGTCCAGGGGGAGACAAAATGGTGACTGAATACATGGACAGGAATTATGCCTTCTCACAGAGCAGATAGAAGGAACAGATGAAATGAATAAGATCCACCCAGAACTGGAGAATTAAACAAAGCTGGTAAAAGCAATCCATGGATAGAAAAATCAAAAGAATGCCCAGAGAGAGCTCTGTCTCCTCGGATTCAGCCAGACATTTATTGTTTGAGTGTTTGTTTGCATTTCTTTGGATTAGTTGTTTGTTGTTTGCATTCATCTCTGGGTGTGTGTTTGCATTTTTTTGGATTAGTTGTTGGTTTTTTGGAGTTTTCTTCCCATATACATATACTTTTCCCCTTCTTTTTTCTTCTTTTTATTTTCTCTCTCACATTTTTTCCTTTTCTCAATATGATTTTTACACTCCTTTCTCTCCCCTAATTCTTTTTTCCCTGGTGGTCGCCTTTTTGGGGGGTTATTGGTATCATGAGTATATTTGTGTTTGGTGCCCTATGCATTGTGTCTTGTCCTGTTTATGTTGAGCCTTTAAGTCAATGCAGGAGAGACAGAGTTACATAACCAGACAACCTGAGCAGAGCGAACATAGGGAGACAAAGAAACAACCTTGCTATGAAAGAAAAGAAGGAATCACCAGAAAAGTAAGTAAACACAATGGAGGCAAGCAATATGTCAGAGAAAGAATTCAGAGCAAAGGTCATAAGGGAGCTGAAAAGGTGGGAAGACAAATTCATCAATATGTGCAAGAACCAAGAGGAAATTAAGAACCAAGAAGAAATTAAAAATGACATCACTGCAATAAAGAACACATTAGAAAGCATCAACAGTAGACCTGAAGAAGCAGAGGAGCACATCAGTGAGCTAGAAGAAAAGGTAGGAAAAAATATCCTAGCAGAACAGCAACTGGAAAAAAAATAAGTTAAAAAAACAAAAGGAAACCTTATGGGAACTTTGGGATAACACAAAATGAAACAACATCCACATAATAGGGGTGGCAGATGGAGAGGAAATGGAGCAAGGAATAGAAAATCTGTTTTATAAATAATGACAGAAAACTTCCCTGATATTGGGAATAAGAAAAAAATACACAAGTTCAAGAAGCTCACAGAGTTCCAAACAAAATGAACCCAAAAAGACCGACACCACGACACATTATAATTAAATTGGCAAACACCAATGACAAAGTAAGAATCTTAAAAGTGGCCAGAGACAGAAAGTTATCTACAAAGGACCCCCCATTAACTAGCGACTGATTTCTCAACAGAAACACATCAGGCCAGAAGGGAATGAAATGAAATATACAAAGACATGCAAAGGAAGGATCTGAATCCAAGAATACTATACCCAGCAAGGCTATCAATCAAAGTTGAGGATGAAATCAGGAGCTTTACAGACAAAAAAGTTCTAAGGGAATTTATTACCACCAAACCAATAATGCAAGAAATGCTAAAGAGATTGCTATAAAAAGAAGAAATAGGAAAGGAAGAAGGAACACAGGTATAATGAATAAAAATGGTGACAAACAAGTACCTCTCAATAATCACCTTAAATGTAAAGGGATTAAATGCCTCAATCAAAAGACATAAGGTAGCTGAGTGGGTAAGAAAATATGCCCCATTTATCTGCTATCTACAGGAGACCCACCTCAGAACAAAGACACAGACTGATGGTGAAGGGATGGAAAAGGTTTTTCAGGGAAAGGGAAATGAAAAAAAAAACCTGGGATAGTAATTCTCATATCTGACAAATTAGACCTCAAATTGAAGGTCATAGCAAGAAATAAGGAATAAATATGTGAATTATTTCTCATTCCCTAAAGGCAATTTTATATTTGCCAATGATACATTTACACAGTGGAATAATATGCAGCTATAAAATAGAAGGAACTCTTTCCCTTTGTGACAGCATGGAGGGACCTGGAGATTATTATGCTAAACGAAATAAGTCAATCAGAAGAAGAAAAATACCATAGGATCTCACTTATAGATGTAATCTAATAAGTAAAATAAACTGTTGAACAAATTAAAACCATGGATACATGGAATAGACTGACAGATGTCAGAGGGGATGAGAGTGGGAAAGACTGGATAAAAGAAGATAAAGAGATTAGCCAATGAACATATATGCACAGCCAATGGACACAGACAACTGTGGCAAAGGCCAGAGTTGGAGGGCGGGGGGACAGAGAGGAAAATTGGAGACATCTACAATAGTGTTGACATTAAAAAACATATGCAATACTTTCATATGTGTTTTTTTAAATACCAATTGCCCTCCCTTCCTACGTAGAGAGGCATGGTGTTTTATTATCATTTGTACAAGTAATGAACAGTCTATTGTGAAAATTCCCAATTTCCTTTAAATTTGTAATTTTGCTGTTATCCATTGTGAGGTAGACCTACCTTGAGTATCCCAGTAAACTTTGGTTTTGTTCAAACTGCTAGCTCCCTTCCTTTTCAGTGCTCTCATTGTTGCTTTTTAAAAAGTGTACCAATATATTCTTTCTCATAAAATACAGTTGCTATTTATATTTCTACAACTAAAAAGAGATGATTCTGAAAACACAACAGAAAATTTATTTGAATTCTTAGAAACATTAAATCTCTGAAAGATAAATGGCCAAGGATCCAGAAGTGGGAAAAGATAGAAAGAGAAAGAGGGAACGTGAAAGAATGAGGTTTTAGCTGCAAGAGAATAAAATGATAACCCTTTGTTGATTGATAAAAGGTAAAAAGTGTGGAGGCTGGAAGGGTGGACAGACCATAAAGCCTGTGGGCATTGAGAAACAAAGAAAAGAAGGCTTGAAAATAACAGTGAACAAAACAGCCAAATACTATTTAAAAAGTAAAAAAAAGAATTTTTTTGTAAAAGAGTAAATAAGAAAGTCAAATTGTAGGGAATCTGAACAAATATTTAACCTATTATCTCAAAGTTGATCTTTACCTACTCTTCCCAATTAAGTATATTCGAATGTAAAATAAACTAATAGACTAATATTTCATTTTCTGTTCTGGAAATAACTAAAAGAAAAAATTATGTGGTCCTCCAATGAGTCTCATACTTATTTCTGTAACTCTCTGTTCTCAGGAGGTAATAATAAATATTGAATGGGAAACTAAGAAATTAAAAGTAGAGATTTTATTACTATAGTTTTAAGTCATATCAAACAATTCAATCCTTTATCCATAGTATAGATCCTTCTTTTAGTCAGGGTTTTCCCCAAGAAATAAAATCAACTATAATTTGCATATAATAGATATGTTTGTGTGTATAGAGATTTATTTTAAGGAATTGGCTCACACATATGGGAGCTGGCAAATTCTAAATCTATAGTGAAGGCTGGAAGTCTAAAAATCATAGCAGGAATTCAATGACTCAGTATTGAGGCAGAGTTTCTTCACCAGGCAACCTCAGGTTTGGCTCTTAAAGCCTTCAATTGATTGGACGAGGTCCATCCATACTCTCAAGAATCACTCCTTTATTTAAAGTCAACAATTATAGATGTCAGTCATATCCACAAAACACATTCAGTGCAACATGCAGACCAGTGTTTCAATAAGTAAATGTGTACCATAGCTTAGCTAAGTTTACATAAAATTAACCATCAGAAGCCCTAACCAAAAATATTTTTAAAAATACAAACAGAAGAAAGGAAGTAAGAATGAAAAAAATGTGGTCTTATAAATAAGATGAAATTAAAACTTACGGAATATAGCCTGTTAGATTTGCCAAATAGAAAATAAGAGAGCTACAATAAGATATTCATTAAAAACTAGCATTTTTCTCCATAGTTATCTGTGTGAGGTTACTTTTCTGGAGTACCTCATGCCCCTCTAATGATGACAACTGGCTTGGGGTGCTGGTTATCTCTTCTCAACTCAGCCTTAGAGGTATTGCAGACCAAAAATAAGTTGAAGGATCTATCATATTAACATAAAAGTTTTGATAAAACTCTGTAAGACAATTTTTGGGTAACAGATGGAAAGGGAAAAGTTTTCTAAATTAAATAGTCTGGGCATGAAAACATGAGTATTGTTTAAAAAATATGTCATTATCTTCCTTCACACTGCCCTGGAAACCCAATAAACACAACAATACAGAGAACTAGTGGCCAACCCAGCCAGGACCCTGAGATTAGTATAGAGGCAGTGTTCAAACTAATCTACATAAATCTTCCAATCTCTCAGATTATTGTCCTCCCCCATTTGTATCCTGGAACTAAGTGATTTTAATTAAGAATAATAACAAAGGTAAAGAATGAAATTCCATGGGCAGTCATCCATTTTATGGGGTTATCCCTACCTCAAAATCATCACACAAGGCACAGTAAGCATCTGGATTTAGATGCTCCTCCATGCTGCACATAATCAATTGCTATGAATATAGCTCCAAAGGAATAAGAACTCATAGGAAAATAAAATAAATATAGGTTGTCCCCCAAAATGTACACAACACACTTTGATAATTATAAAGACAGTATTTATTAAAATACATTTCATTTTAAAAATTGAGCTATTAGCTGTTAAAGTGTGTATACATTTTGGGGGGACACTTTGTATTTGGTGTGATGACGATAAAGAAAAAGAGAAGCTAGAGCAGATGAGACTGAATTAACATAAACAACAAAAAATAATTTAAAATAAATATACAATTTTTGCAGAGAGATAAGGGAAAATATTGGAGCAGGAAGAAGAACATGAATTCATAAAAGAAAAAGAAAAAAAAAGCACATGGTATTATTAATGAAGAGCAACAGTTGAGATAAAAACTCAACAGATGGAACCCGGAAAATGGCAGCGGAGTAGACAGACGCGTCTGGATCTTTGTCGCTGGGCAGAGAGAGAGAGAGAACGGCTGAGAGTTGCATTGGGAGTGTTTGTTGGCAAGCTAGGAGTCAGTTGTCCTCAAGGGGAAGGCGGGGAACTGCTGGAAGGGGCTCTCCCGGGCAGGCAGCCCCACTGCCACGGGGTTTTTGTCGGTCAGAGCCACCAGCGCGAACGCGGAGCCCGAACCATCTTGCAGTGGGAGGTGGATGTCTGCTGCGGTCTGAAGCCTTCAGCTGGGGCACCCATCGAGCAGCCAGGGACCCGGGGACCCAGAACTCCACTCTCCAATCGGCATAGACATGCGGCGGAATCAGAGATCCACAGAGCACACGGAAAGGTCAGATTGCGCCTGACTTAAGGGGGAGGTGGATGTCTGCCGAGGTCTGAAAGCTGCGGCTGACGGAGGCACCCACAGAGCGGGCAGGACCCAGAGCGCGGCTTCCCAGGCGGCACAGACGCGGCGCAGGCAGAAGATTCAGAGATCCACACGGTGCACGGAAGGGTCAGATTTCGCCTGGGCCAGGGTGAGGTCTCCTACGCCCGCAGGGCAGAGACACGCACTGTGGGAGCCGGGCTGTGGGAAAGCTGCCTCTGGAGAGGTCCACATAGGTGGTCAGGGCGTGATCCCTGAGTGTGAAGGCAGACCCTCTGAGCTGTTGACAGAGGAGAGCTCTGGAAAACGACTCTTTTTTTTTTCTGGGGCAGAGGGACAGCCTGGGAGTTATTACAGTGTCCCGGCTGCAAAACCCCCACAAACTGGTTTTCAGAACCACAGAGTAGCAGGATCTGAGCACAGCCTAGAGAGGTCCTGTGCTTTGTCTCAGAGATCAATTCCGAAACACTGCCACCCAATGGAGGACACACAAATTGACTCTCGCATACCCACAAAAGAATAAAGAGATTAAAACACCAAGAGGGGAACACAGGGAACTGCAATACCTCCCCTACTGGGAAACAGGAGTGCTAAGCAGAATAATAGTGGAAGTGAAGGACCATTCTATTTTTCTTCTTTTTTTTTCTTTTTCCTTTTTTTCTTTTTTCTTTTTTTTAATTTTTAATTTTTTATTTTTCATTTTCACATATTTTAATTAAAAGAATATTTTTTTCTTTCTGCCTCAATTGATTTTACCTTTATAATTATTACATTTTTGTTTTAAACTAGTATTATTAATTACCACTAGTACTTTACCGTTTTGGGAAAAAAAAGTGTCATTTTGTTTTCTCTTTATTTTATTTCGGGATTAGAGTTCTACATTCTATTTTCATCTTTCCTTTAGCATAATTTTACTCCAACTCAACTCTACCTTTATGCCAACACTTTCCTCCTAACTTTCCCCATTTTGTTCTCTTGTTTCTCTTTCCTTTTCCAACTTTAGATTCTCCCTATTTTTCTCTTTACCTGGTTAAAATTTCACCCCATTTATATATCTAATTTCAAATCCCCTACTACAAGTCCACACAAACCACTCTCCTCTTGTCTTCACTAGCCAAAAAGTTGTTTTTTCTCTATGTCCTTTTGTTGCTATTTGCCTGAAAAGTGATTATATCGATTTTTTGAAAAATTTTTGTGAGATTGTTTTAGTTTATTCTACTTGTTTTATTTTGCTTTTTGCTCGCTCTGTTTTCTACCTCTCTTTTCCCTCACCTCCCTCGATACCAGTTGCTATTTGCAATTTGCCTTAATCTCTAGGTACAGGTTGCTGGCCTTTATTGGGATTAGTGACTGTTCTATTGGAGTTGTCTCCTGACATCTATATTTTGTTCCTCTTTTCTCCCTTATACACTTTCTTTTCTCTCTGACTTTTTTCTCTTCCTCTTTCCTTCTCCTTTTTCTCCTTTTTATTTTCTTATTTTATTTTATTTTATTGTTCATTCATTTATCTTTTTTTTTCCTCAATCTCCCAATTTGATTCTGGCACTTCTTTATTTTTTTTCTCCTCATTTTCCTCTTCTTCTTTCTCTATTTACCCCTAATTTGTCCTTCATTGGTGGTCACCTTACTTGTGATTATTAACATCTTGAATACATTTCTACTCAGTGCCTTATGTGCTGTACCTGGTCGTGTTGTAGTTTGTGCCTTTCAATCAACGTAGGAGAGAGCACTACATAACCAGACACCCAGAGAAGAAAGACCATGGGCAGAAAAAGAAACAGCCCACAAAAGACAGATAGGCAGGTTTCACCAGAAAAGGAAATAAACGAAATAGACCCACAAATAAGCCTACCAGAGAAAGAGTTCAGAGAAATTATCATAATGTGGTTGAAAAGAATGGAAGACAAATTTGACAATATGAGTAAGAGCCAAGAGGAAATGAAGACGAACCTAGAGGAGGTGAAGAATCAGCAAGAAGAAATGCAGAAGAAACTACAGAAGGTGCAGAATAAACAGGAAGAAATGAAAAATGACATCACTCCTATAAAGAACTCAATAGAAAGCATCAAAAGTAGACTAGAAGAAGCAGAGGACTGCATCAGTGAGCTAGAAGACACGGTAGGAAAAAATACCCAAGTACAGCAGCTTCTAGAAAAAAAAGTTAAAAAGCAAGAGGAGAGTCTAAGGGAACTTTGGGATAACATGAAACAAAATAACATCCACATATTTGGGGTTCCGGAAAGAGTGGAAACTGAACAAGGATTAGAGAACGTGTTTGAAGAAATAATGACAGAAAATTTCCCCAATATATAAAAGAAAAAATCCACATAAATCCAAGAAGCTCACAGAATCCCAAGCAAAATGAAACCCAACAAACCGACACCGAGGGACATTATAATTAAATTGGCAAACACCGACGACAAAGTAAGAATCTTAAAAGCAGCCAGAGAGAAACGAAAAGTTACCTACAAAGGAACCCCCATAAGACTAGCTACTGACTTCTCAACAGAAACTCATCAGGCCAGAAGGGAATGGAATGAAATATACAAAGTCATGCAAAGGAAGGGCCTGAATCCAAGAATACTGTACCCTGCAAGACTCTCAATCAAAATTGAAGGTGAAATCAAAAGCTTCACAGACAAAAAAGGACTAAGGGAATATATTACCACCAAACCAGCAATGCAAGAAATGTTGAAAGGTCTCCTGTAATAAAAAGAAAGAGGAAGCAAAGAAGGAACTCGGGGGTAAGGACTAAAAATGGCAACAGATAAGTACTTATCAATAATAACTTTAAATGTAAACGGAATAAATGCTCCAATCAAAAGACATAGCGTAACCGATTGGATAAGAAAACATGATCCATATATCTTCTGTCTTCTAGAAACCCACCTTAGGAAAAGAGATGCACACAGATTGAGGGTGAAGCGATGGAACATGGTATTTCAGGCAAATGGAAATGAAAAAAAAGCTGGGGTTTCAATACTTATATCTGACAAATTAGATCTCAAAGTGAAGGACATAACAAGAGATAAAGAAGGCCACTTCATAATACTAAAGGGAACAATCCAACAAGAAGAAATAACTCTGGTAAACATATATGCACCCAATATAGGAGCACCTAAATACATAAATAAACTCTTGGAGGATATTAAGGGAGAGATTGACAGCAATACAATCATAGTAGGAGACTTTAATACCCCACTGTCACCATTGGACAAATCCTCTAAACAAGAAATCAGCAAAGAAACATCAATCCTAAATGACTCACTAGACCAGATGGAATTAATTGACATCTTCGAACATTTCACCCCAAAGCCACAGAATATACATTCTTCTCCAGTGCACATGGGTCATTTTCAAAGATAGATCATATGTTGGGTCATAAGAAAAGTCTCTTCAAATTCAAGAAGATAGAAATCATATCAAGCATTTTCTCAGACCACAGTGGCATAAAACTGGAAATCAACTATAATAAAAACAATAGAAAGAAATCAAACACATGGAGACTAAACAGCATGATATTAAACAACGACTGGGTAACCAGCGAGATCAAGGAAGAAATCAAAAACATCATGGCAACAAATGACAATGACAACACAACAATACAAAATTTATGGGACACAGTGAAAGCAGTCTTGAGAGGGAAGTTCATAGCCCTACAAGCCTACTGCAAAAAAACAGGAAATAATGGTAATAAATTTCCTAAACCTACAACTCAAAGAGCTAGAACGTGAGCAACAAGAAAAGCCCAGTGTACTCAGAAGGAAGGAAATAGCGAAGATCAGAACGGAGATAAACAACCTGGAGACCAAAGAAACAATTCAAAAAATCAACAAAACAAAGAGCTGGTTCTTTGAAAGGATAAACAAGATTGATGGACCCCTAGCCAGGCTCACCAAGAAACAAAGAGAGAAGACCCAAATAAACAAAATCAGAAATGAAAGAGGAGAAATAACAACAGACCCTGTTGAAACACAAAGGATTGTTAAAAAATACTATGAACAACCCTATTCCAACAAATTGGACAACCTGCAAGAAATGGACATTTTCCTAGAAAAATATAACCTCCCAAAACTCAATGAGGAGGAAGCCAAACATCTCAATAGTCCAATAACTATGGAAGAAATTGAAGCAGTCATCAAAAAGCTTCCAGCAAATAAAAGCCCGGGTTCAGATGGCTACACAGGAGAGTTTTACCAAACATTCAAGGAAGAATTAAAACCTATCCTCTTCAGACTATTCAAAAACATTCAAGAAGAAGGAATACTACCAAACACCTTCTATGAAGCCAGCATCACCCTAATACCAAAACCAGATAAAGACAACACAATGAAAGAGAATTATAGGCCAATATCTCTCATGAACATAGATGCCAAAATCCTCAACAAAATTCTAGCAAACCGGATCCAGCAGTACATCAGAAAGATCATACACCATGACCAAGCAGGATTCATCCCAGGAATGCAGGGATGGTGCAATATCCACAAATCAATAAATGTGATACATCACATAAACAAATTGAGAGATAAAAATCACATAGTCATATCAATTGATGCAGAAAAAGCATTTGACAAAATCCAACATCCTTTCTTGATAAAAATTCTCATCAAAGTGGGAATAGAAGGATCATACCTCAACATCATAAAAGCCATATATGATAAACCCACAGCTAACATCATACTCAATGGGCAAAAACTAAAACCATTTCCCCTAAGAACAGGAACAAGACAGGGATGCCCACTCTCACCTCTCCTGTTCGACATAGTACTGGAAGTATTAGCCATTGCAATTAGACAAGAAGAAGAAATAAAAGGCATCCAAATTGGAAAAGAAGAAGTAAAGCTGTCCTTATTTGCAGATGACATGATATTGTACATAAAAAACCCAAAGGATTCCATTCCAAAACTAATTGACTTAATTAATGAATTCGGCAATGTAGCAGGATACAAAATTAATGCTAAGAAGTCTGTGGCATTTCTATACACTAACAGTGAAATTATAGAAAGAGAAACTAAAAAAGCAATCCCATTTACCATCGCACCAAAAAAATTAAGATACCTAGGAATAAACCTAACTAAAGAGGTAAAAGACCTTTATGCAGAAAACTACAGGACACTGAAAAAAGAGATACAGGAAGATGTTAACAGATGGAAGAGCATACCATGCTCATGGATTGGGAGAATCTACATCATTAAAATGTCCATACTACCCAAAGCAATCTACAGATTCAACGCACTACCCATTAAAATACCAACATATTTCACAGACCTAGAAAGAATTCTTCATAGATTCATCTGGAACAAAAAAAGACCACAGATAGCTACAGCAATTCTGAGAAAAAAGAATAAA